>JAOPTO010002110.1:0-98208 GCA_033822845.1 Tetrapedia diversipes | reverse complement strand
ACAGTTATCATTACTTTATTCCTTTCAATCCATAATCTCCAATAGTGGGAGAGTAAGAAATGCCTTGTAGCATTATACATTTCAAGCTGTTTTGAAAAATATCACACTCAGAAAAATTATTAATAAATAAATTTAGCATTCATACATATGCAATGTTATCATCAGTTAATGCGTCTTTATATTCTCTTCTAGAGAATAGTCTAGAGCGGTGTTTGCCAACGTGGGGCTCACACCCCACAGGGGGACAATTCGAAAATGGACTCTATATATATGTTTTGAAATTTTACTTACTGTGTTTGGTTAACAATTTCATAGTGACTTCTTCTTAGAACCTATCATTTATGTTTTCCTTAAGTGAACAAATCAATTTTCTAATGTTAAAAATTATGTATGTTACATAGGGGAGGGGGGCATAAAAACTTTAGAAAGGTTAAGGTGGGGCATGGCACAAAAAAAGTTGGGAAACACTGGTCAAGAGAATATTCGACTCGCAGTGTTTTTTCACGTACAACCGTGAATTTCTTTACACCGCAAGTGGTTAAAAACAGAATATATATGTAAAAATTGTTTTGAATAAACTTTCTTTAAAACAAAGTTTCATTTTTTTTTTAAATTTCAGTTTTCACGTTTGAGTTAAGTCGGCTCGTTTCAGGCAAAATAGGTATATACCCAACATCTGGCAATCTAGCGTTAAGTACCATTACTGTCCAAACTTTTGGCCGGTGTTGTACTCGTGTAACAGCAGCCGATGGTAACAGCCAGTGTTGAGAGCCAGCAGGGAGGGTAGGTGGGATAAGGTATTAAGGAATTGAATTGGGAGCACGGTAGGGGTGGTATCGCCTTTGCTCTGCTCGGCTATCGCTCATGCCACGTCTCGATAAACGAGCCTGTTCGCTCTCTTCCTCCAAACTCGTTCCTCTTTGACGAGTAACCCGTAACCATTCGGCGGTGTTAGACTCGGCCAGCGACGGTGCCGACATATTGGACGGGCAATGACGCTGACCGAATCCAACCTGCCAAACGGTTCCCGCGAGCTGGCCATCCATCACGTCGTCATTACGGTGGCTGGCTACCGTTTCAGACCGGTCTGTTTCAGAGTTTCACGCCTCGGCAAAGGCGTGAAGAAAGCACTCGTGCTCTCTCTCTCTTCTTTTCCCCTCCACGTTAGCTTAGCGCCTTTCTTTCGAACCGCGAAATTTTCTATCGATCCTGTCCACCTTTCCGAGCAACGAAGAACAATTATAGTTTTTGTCGAACAGCAGAAATGAAGGAAAGTTAAGGAAGAGGTGAATTAACGGCAAAACTACTAGACTGGTGGAAACGAACGATTTTTTGTAATTCTTCGGAGAAGTTTTTGAACTTAGAGTAACGTACGTTCGAGAAGTTTGTTATAATCTCTTTTGTAAAAAGTGTTTGATAGATGCATTTCAGTTTCATTTCATTAACGAGGTATATGTTAATGGCGAATTAAGAAGTTCAATATGCTTTAAATAGTTTTTAAAACGTGAATATTAAAAAATATTTAGTACCGTTACGAGAAAATTTAATTATTTTGAGCTAGAATTTGTTGGAAAACAATTTTATTCCATTGTTCACACGAAGTAATTAACTTTCGTAATTTCCACCACCGTAAAAAGCCACTGTTTCAATGTTCCATCCAATTACAAACGTAACCGGAAGACCAAAATATCGCGCGTTCATACATCTTCCTTCCAGCAACGCCGAGTAACCGTGTGCCAGCAGCCCTGAGCGAGAAGATGTTTGTTCTGTCGGATGGAAAATCTGTACGGTCAATTTCGTAAAATTGGATTCGCCTGGACGCAGACAGCTCGGTGCACGAACCGGCGCGGCTTCGCGCGTTCGACCGCCTCTCTCGGAATCTTGCAGCTCAAAAGCGTGTCACGTACGTGACGAAGGTTCTCGAAGTTTGCTCGTGAAGCGAGCGTACAGCCCTCGGTGCCCCCTACCTCCCCCCGCCCCGCCAGAGAATGTGCCAATCTCGGTATTCCCGGGGGCGTCGGCGTCGCGGCGCCTTTCATTTACGAGCGGCGAACCTCCGCGCGTATCGGACGGCGTGTTGGACCCACGTGGATGCAAGCGAGCAGCAGTCGCCGTGGTGGATACCCGGAGCTGCGGCGCTCTCTCTTCTCGCCGACTGTTGGGAACTGTTGTAAGAGAGAAGTATTATTATCCGGGGAAATCTGCCGGCGTCCCCCGGAGGTGGCAGATCGGTCACGTTCGGATGGAGCTGGCCGTGGAAGCGCGGAGAAACTTTCTCCGGCAGCCCCGTGACTTCTGTTCGAGTTCCACGGGATGCGCTCCCACGCGTCCGAAGAAAAGCAAACTTCGTGGCCCAACCTTATATAAATCGCGGGAAAAGAAGGTAGCTGTGGCTCCCTCTCTTTCTCCCCCCCTTCGCCCCCTCACTCTTACCTTCTCTCACTCTTTCTCTCTCTTATCTTCCTCTCTCTCTTTCTCCCTCCCTCTCTTACCTTATCTCTCTTACCTTCCCCCCCTCTCTCCCTCTCTCTCACCCTTTCTCTCTTACCTTTTCTCTCTCACCCTTTCTCTCTTACCTTCTCTCTCTCACCCTTTATATCTTACCTTCTCTCTCTCACCCTTTCTCTCTTACCTTCTCTCTTTCTCTCCCTCTCTCTTACCTCTCTCTTTCTCTCCCTCTCTCTCTTACCTTCTCTCTCTATCTTTCCTTCCCTTTCTCTCTCTTTCTCACACACACACACACGTACACACGTACACCGTTTCTCTCCCCTTTTCGCGCACCGGAAATCGGTATTCCTCCGGCGAACGGAACTCGGGCAAAGTGAACGACCGGACCGGAATATCTTGCCGTTTCCAACGGAACCTCGTATTATAGCCGGACGACCGATGGACAGGAACGCCAGAACGTCTCCGTGGAATCTGCGAGTGTTCTCTTTCCTTGTCGCGGGAGGCGCGGAAATATCAAACGCTTGGAAGGGATCGAATTATATGCACCGTTTCACGACGGAACGGTAGAAGAGAAACATGGCGATTTTATAGGAAGCATTGTTCCCGGCCGGTTTCGTATGCTTCTCGTTTGACTTTTGCATTTATTCGAGAAGTATTAGGGGTGATTCGAGGAAAATTGACAGACTACAAATAAATTGACCGTTGAAAGTGTTAATTTTTTTTATTTTATGTTTAGGTCTAGATCAATTCGATCCAAGTGTATTAAATATTCTTATCGTTCGACAGTATTTTTTGTGATCGCAGAAACTTAATGTTGCAGAAGTAAGATATTGAAGAAAGTCCAAAACTTACCTTAGCTCGCAAAATTATGAATATATGCTACATATTTTGAAAATATTATAGCTATTTACTGAAAATTCTCGTTATTGCATAACAATGAGTGAATTAAAAAATGTGAATTGCGAACCAAAAGTGAATTTACAATGCTAACCGGTTACAATGATTTTCATGAATTTTGTATCAATACTCCATTTCAATCAATTTGTGCTTGTATTTTTTGAAACACTTTGTATTCGGTATCGTAGTTGGCAGTCGCAAAAACGTCCGAACGAAAGCCATAGAATAATCATTAATACACCGTGTGAGTACAATTAACAACAAGCTTTATCGTGTTACGTTCGAGAATGACTGATCGAATTATGCGCGGCGACACGTGCAACAGCACGACACAGTCGGACACGTGACTTATAATAATTAGTAGAAACAATGACGGTTATTGTGAAGCATCACGGCGGGTCCTTTCAGTGAAAATTCACCGGGACTGCGTGAGCGTTATCACCCGCCAATCGGGACTGTATTTGTTTCGTAGCGAGCACGTGTACGCGCGCCTAATAAAGTTCAGATTTCATGTCGGCCGCGTGAATTCTAAACTAGTTTTGTTCCGCTGCGACAGCTCCGAACGTGCTGTAAATAGGAATGAAGAATTAAAACAAGAAGCAGTAGGAAAACACAGTACCGTGAAAATGTTTCCAGCCATCTGTGCCTTCGAATGGCGGTAGAATATACTTTCGGGACGCGCCTTTGGATGTCGATGTGCGAAAATAAATTTTTAGATGTTATGGTTTTAGTCTATCGATCATTTATAATCTTATTTAGTACGAAAGCTTTTAACGCGTTAAGCGGCGAGCATGTTTTAAAGTATAATCCTTAGAAGGATCAAAGTTGATTTTTAATAATTTTAGCTTGAATATATATTTAGTGCTTTGTCAGATAATTTCTATTGTTAGATATACACATTTATAATTATTGAAATTGCTATCAGTTACGTAGATAGAACTTGCACTAATTTACGTGTCGACACATTCGCCTCACCTAATTATGGATAACACTACAGCCAAAGTGTTAACGAATGTTTAAATGAAGAATTAACCCTTTGCACTTGAGAGGTGACTGTTAGTCGTTTAACAATACTAACTTTAAAAATTCTCATTTTCATTTCTCATTTCATTTTCATCTACTCTACTCTGAACGTAGTAGTTGCTAAGCTGTAAAGTCGTTTAAGTTGTTATCATTAAACTATTTTAAGCATACATTTATTAACCCTTTGCAGTCGAGAGGTGATTGTTAGTCGTTTAACAATACTAACTTTAAAAATTCTCTAATTCGAAATATTTACTATGATTCACGTATATTAAACTTCATTTAGTTTAATTAAGTCGTATATTAAAATTTACATATATGAACTATTTAACGTCCGGGTCTGAACTAACGTCTGAAAATTTGCGAAACTATCATATGCTAGGATTACGATGTCCCATGAAAGGGGACAGCCGAGTGTAAAGGGTTAAAACTGTGATTTCAATACGAATAAAAACATGTAGAATTATTTAATGTGAAATACGAAATGAAAGCTAAAAAAGAGGAAACAAACTGTTTAATCTATCGAAATTAAAATTAAAAGGTGTAGGCATTGGATGAATTCATAAAAAATTTATTTAACAGAGTTTTCAAAGAAATTATCATTGCGCAGAAAATAAAAGAAGAGTATATAGAAAATTTCTTATTTAAAGTTAACATTTATGGACATACTAATTACTTCCTAATAATTAAGTTAAAATGATATATAAAATAGTGAAACATTTTTTTTGTTGATGGCTAAGGTTTTTGTATAATGCTGTTCGTAAAATAAATTGAGAGATCAAAGAAAAGACAAATTTGATTGACAAACAACGTTTGTCCTCCTTTTCTGGTTTCTTTTCTTATACGTAGTCGTGAAATTTATTGGTTTTCTGGAAAAGAATCATGGAGAGGAATATAAAGGCTTTTATGCTGTAACGTAAATAAAAGAATATGATTATAACCATACACGCGTATGAGTAACAATATGCGATAAAAAGACGATCGAATACAAGATAACTGGGTTATTCTCTGTATTAATATAAAAGGTTGTTTTCAAGTTTAACTTAGGAACTATTTCTATTACTTTCACCCTTAATTCGTTTCACAAAAGAAAAGTGACAAGCTTGCTTTATTACTTACAGTACTTAAATGGTACTAATTAATACAAAAATAATCTTCTGTTTTATAATCAACAAGTAAACCATAAACCTAGTTTTTCGATTCATTAAAAAAAAAAATTTCATTTGACAGAAAAGTTATGAATCATATCAAACTGTGTCCTTTGGTTATCAAATAAAATATAGATTTTATTAAACTTCGCAATTGTTCCCTTAAGTAAACTTACTAACGAACATAAGCTGTCTTGTATTAAAATTACGATCTTCCAAAATATTATCGTTATGAGCTCTCTTTGGTTAAAATTGTCATATGTATGTGTTAACAAAAATGATTTAAATGTTACAAACTTGGTTGTACCTTTTATTTATTAAGCTTTTTCATGATAAACGTTCGCATAATTTCGTTACAAGTTTGGTTGTGCTTTTTATTTATTAAGGGCTAGGTTTTTGACGATAAACGTCGGTACAATTTCGTGACTGTATAAATCAAGGGATACAGGCAAATGCAAATGAGGAACGATAAAAGCTTATTTTCGCGCGTTTGTCAGCTACGTGTTTGCGGTCGATGAGAGAAGGTCTCGGAGGGTGGTAACAGTATTTCTAGATCCAGAAGGGGATGTCGACGGAGTGTGGTCAGCAGTCACGTTCGCCCTTCATATTACACCCTTAAATCCACAGGCCGCACGCTCGCAATTAAGACGGGCTCACGTGCTAGGCTTTAAGAGAAAACACGAACTCGAGGAACTCAGAAATATCGAATCCCGTCTATAACCTGATCCCGTGCTTCATAAAACTGTTTATTTCCTGATCTGGGTAGGAAGGTACCACAGAATGTATCGCATGGTTCACATATGAAAATAGGACAATTTTGCAAAAAGGTTGAAGTTACAAGGAAATTTTTGAATTTGAGTGATATAATCTTTCAGCGTAGAATAAAAAATTTATGATAAATTTAAAAGTATTAATTACCGACATGGATTCAGTAAACGTGTAATATTTAATATAATAACTATTTTCTTATATTTTCCCTTGTGTAATGTTTTCCTTTTCCATTTCTGCATCATATCGTTGCAATTTGTTAAGAAGCAGAATAACAAATTTATGATAAACTTGAAAGTATTAATTACCGACATGGATTCAGTAAACGTGTAATATTTAATATAATAACTATTTTCTTATATTTTCCCTTGTATAATATTTTCCTTCATTTCTGCATCATATCGTTGCAATTTGTTAAGAAGTAGAATAACAAATTTATGATAAATTTGAAAGTATTAATTACCGACATGGATTCAGTAAACGTATAATATTTAATATAATAACTATCTTCTTACATTTTCCTTTGTGTAATGTTTTCCTTTTTCACTTCTGCATCATATCGTTGCAATTTGTTAAGAAACAGAATAAAAAATGTATAATAAATTTGAAAGTATTAATTACCGACATGGATTCAGTAAACATGTAATACTGAATATAATAACTGCTTTCTTATATTTTCCCCTGTGTAATGTTTTTTATTTCACTTGTGCATCATATTGTTGCTATTTGTTAAGAAGAACTAGAAACAACGTATTTATACATATACACTGAAACGAGTATTCTTATAATGTGTGATAATTGTAAAAAGTATATCATATAAATGTTAATGAGATTTTCTTCAATTAGACTTCCACAATATAAATTTTCCTCAGTCAAATTAAAGTACTACCAAACAATATCAAACCCAAACCTAATCCACTTAAACTGAATCGATAACTACTCAATCACTGGAATAAATGGCCACTGTGCATTGTACACAATTTCTAAAGAAATTACGCGGCTATGAAATTACAAAGCATTAAGCGTTTACGTAATCGGAATAAACAATATACGTGTAAAATTGTGTTTGAGCGATGGCAACGCTAGTTCAGCGATACTCTGTCTCTATTCCGTTGATTTAACAGAAAATCGACATAAAATCAATTCAAGATTTCCAACCGACCATTTTATTAAGCTACCTATCAACTATAATTTAATTCATCGTGGGGCTTAATTAATGCGGAGCGTTTACAGTTAAATGTAAGCGTGCTTGTGTCAATGTTCATTGGTGTGTGAAGTCACGGAAAATACAGAGACCGAAAGAGGGGGAAGGAGGATATGAACACAAGGTTCACTAATAAAATCGGACTTCACGATCGTGCATCACGCACCGCGTTATCTAGTTTTCCGAACCACCACGGCATAAAATGATGCGTCCCTGGCGTTGTGCTCGCGTTGGGCGTAACGAGAAAGCGCGATAATTGTTTCCAAATGACAACAGTGGCTAC
The DNA here is from genome assembly GCA_033822845.1 of Tetrapedia diversipes. Taxonomy (NCBI): domain Eukaryota; kingdom Metazoa; phylum Arthropoda; class Insecta; order Hymenoptera; family Apidae; genus Tetrapedia; species Tetrapedia diversipes. The sequence goes on along the minus strand of JAOPTO010002110.1, from coordinate 90,437 downwards.
ACCCAAATGACGGCTTTGAATATCGATGAGTATTGTCCCTGTTACCGAAGTATATAAACATTCGCACCTGCTTGTGCAAGATAGCCGCTGCACAAATACGTACGTTCGACCATGTTTATTAAATTACATATTGGTCAGAGGATTAACCGTTGTTTGAATATTTGCTTTAACATAGTGAAATTGATCTTGAGATGTTACGTTAGAACAGGAAGAATCTTTAAGCAGCGGATTAACTGTTTCTTATCAATAGTTTATTAAAGATGCATTGCATTGTTAACCCTTTGCATTAACCGTTGTTTGAATATTTGCTTTAACATAGTGAAATTGATCTTGAGATGTTATGTTAAAACAGGAAGAATCTTTAAGCAGCAGATTAACTGTTTCTTATCTGTAAATTATTATAGAGTGCATTGTTAACCCTTTGCATTAACCGTTGTTTGAATATTTACTTTAACATCGCGAAATTCATCTTGAGATGTTATGTTAGAATAGAAAGAATCTTTAAGCAGCAGATTAACTGTTTCTTATCTGTAATTTATTATAGAATGCATTGTTAACCCTTTGCATCAACCGTTGTTTGAATATTTGCTTTAACATAGTGAAATTGATCTTGAGATGTTACGTTAGAATAGAAAGAATCTTTAAGCAGCAGATTAACTGTTTCTTATCAATAGTTTATTATAGAGTGCATTACTAACCCTTTGCATTAACCATTGTTTGAATATTTACTTTAACATCGCGAAATTGATCTTGAGATGTTACGTTAGAACAGGAAGAATCTTTAAGCAGCGGATTAACTGTTTCTTATCTGTAATTTATTATAGAGTGCATTGTTAACCCTTTGTGCTCGAAAGACAACTCTGCGTAGTCGAATAGTCATATTTAAAAGTTTCGATATTATTTAGATCAATTAAATAAACTTTGATGTAAGTCGATTTCAATCTTTTGCACTTAGAAATTTTTTAACACGCCTTTCGATGGTTAAAGACACTTATTTGATCAGATCACCTTTGGTACGTCGGTTATGTATGTAAATATTAGATATAGCGTAGGTATGAGAACATACAGTAACTTACAAAAGGGTTTAAATTTTTTGTGAACTACTGCTGTAAATTTTTAGCTACTTATTACTGTAACACACATCCATCTTTACATTTTCGAAGTTTCTATGTTAATCAGAGTATACTATGTTTTAATCAGTTACCTTTCATTAATTTCGTGAGCCACTTTATTTATACAATTTCTGCAACGAAAGGATGTAATTAATTCTCGAAGCAATTATCTTCAAAGACAAAATTTCCATAACACAGAACACAATAATTTCAATAAATATTCATGGGATAAAATGATATAAAATCCTTAAAAAAAATCATTTTCAAAGTGATCTTTCGCCCTATCTCTTTCTCACTCTAAAGATCTCTTATATTAACGTAATTTAAAAAATTCGATTAACGAGTCAGGAATGTGTCACGCACGCCTCTGCTAAATTAAAAAATTTAAATAAGGCTTCAGCGCTAAAGCGTCGTGAACTTGTCCAATAATGACAGTATCACAAGCAAGAGGGGTAAATCTCTCAGGGATCCCAAGCACCCAGTTTCTTCCTTCTGGAGAAGATAACCAAAGGGAGGGAGACGAGGAGAGGGCAACGGCGAGAGCGAGACAGCGATCCTCGGCAGCGTTATCATAACTAACGGCTTCATCTACATAATTATCCGCGGAAAGTGCGTTACTTAATCGTCCAGGCCAGGCCGTGCCGATGGTATAGGTTCCAGGATTCTGTGGAACCAGTCCGAACTCGGGACAGGCCTGTCTCCATGGGAATGAAACCAATTACTTGGTGACCCCTCCAGGCCAGTATATTTCCGCGAGCAACAGGAACAAGAGGATAGAGCGAGCAAGAGCGACGAGAATTGCGGGGAATAGAGAGAGAAGAGATGAACGAACGTGCAGAGTGGACCGTTGAAAGGGGAAGGGATGAGAGGGAAATAGAGAGGAACACGAGAATTGGAATACAAAAAGGTGTACACTATCGTCCGCGAGTGCATGAGCGCTTAGAGTTCGGAAAAAGGAACGTATTATAGGAAATTCTACTTTTATTTATTTAGATTAGATGACAGGGCTTTATTTTATTTATTTAGAGTTAGATGACAGGGCTCAGGTGTGAATAAAATAAAGTGAAGTGATTAGAATATTAACCCTTTGCACTTGGCTGTCCCCTCTCATGGGACATCGTAATCCTAGCATATGATTATTCAGACTTTATTTCAGACCTGGACGTTAAATAGTCATATATGTAAATTTTAATATACGACTTAACTGAACTAAATGAAGTTTAATATACGTGAATTATAGTAAATATTTCGAATTTGAAAATTTTTGGAGTTAGTATCATTAAACGACTAACAATCACCTCTCGAGTGCAAGGGGTTAATAAATGTATGCTTAAAATAGTTTAATGATAACAACTTAAACGACTTTACAACTTAGCAACTACTACGTTCAGAATAACACTCTTTCTGCCCTATCAATCTAACTCATTCTGCCCTCACAATCAAACTGTTTCTGCTTTCACGTTCAAACTCTTTCTGCCATGCACTCGCATTTTCCCCGTCATATATTCTTCCAAACACTCGTTTCCTTTCTTTCTAATTGTCAACCTTTCTCACTCAATGCATTCGGTCACGTTCACCCAAAATTCCTCAAGTGCTCATCTTTCGCTCTTTAGAAACACTCAAGTCCAAACATTCTACATTCACACGGCTATCGCTCAACTCAAGTACTTTTCACATTTTTCTAAATTCGCATCCACTCGATTGCATTCCTACAGTATTAATGTTATAATGATGCAACTAAGAGCTACCATTGGAAAAATCCTGTTATTATTTGCGATAGTAATACTATGACAATATGATTAATAATTTTATAATATAAATGTTAAGTCAATGCAGAGGTTTCCGTCGTTTTTTGCGAGGAATGGGTGTTTAAATTTTATTTATATCTATATCATATTTTGCTTTATATTGGATTGTGTTTTGATCTGCTCGTAGATTAAAAATGAGATGTGAAAATTTAAGTATGAAAATTAGTATTATAGGTACGAAGTGTATTGTAGTATTATTGATTTACAAGGAATAGGAAATTTTGTTATCGCTATGAAACAGATTTTCTTTAATATAGCTAATGTTAGTCGAATGTTTATCATCTGTATATTCAATTTTCCGTTGAACATTGATTATTACAGCTTTATAAGCATTATTTATCATTAAACATCTACTGTTTATATTGCTTAACATCGAGAAAGTTTAATATTAAGAAGAGGAGACAGCAGTCATAAGGTACACAAGTAAAACCTACAAACATGTACACTCTCATCCGTAAATCATCGATAACTTAATATATGCCTGTTTAAAGAAGAATTTATCTCACAGTTACAAACTGAAATTACCACTCACTAATTATCCATATCATGAAGAACGTTAAATTATGCTTTCTATTTAAGACCTTGTCGAAAGCCTTATTCTGAGCACTATTTTCTTCAAAATTTACAAGTGTCCAGGTACTTTTGAACGACACTGTACATGCTTTGTACGGAGAAACAGACAGAGGCCGCCGGAAGTGCACGGGAACGCAGGAACCTCGTAGTGAAAAGATATTAGGTGTCTTGATCGAGTGACCCCGATTGGCAGACGCGAACGGAACATTACTTAATTACGATGACATTTACCGATAATTACTGACTGTGCCAGTTTCCTCGGATGCACGAAGACCGAGATGAGAACGCACGTCCGATTATTGTCAGCCATGGAACTCGATGGAACCAAACAGCTGGACGCAAACACGCTGGATTAATAATTAGATCAAGCGGCTTGTAAATTTGGCGAAGATTAAGCCACTTTGGCCGAGTCAATAGTTAATATTATGTGTATATTTGATTTCGAGATAGGGAATAAATTTGTCGTTACGTGTAATTCCTTGGTTAAACGAATGAACATTTATTTTGCGAAGTGGAAAATCAGATGGGACAAAATGTTTTGGTAATAATGAACATTGTTTGTTACTAAAAATTGAAACGCAATGTTGATAAATTTTCTACCTTTTGATTGGAATTACAATGCGCTTTAAATCTTTCCAACTTTTGTATAAACTTGCTATCATAGTGTTTTGGAAAATTTCAGAATTGCAAAATGAAATTGGAATGGATTGCAATAATGTTTAGAAATAAAATCCTGTTAACTTCTTTCATTCACTTTTTTTATATCTCTTGAAGAATCCTGTAAAAGGTATTTCCACATTATCATGATTGCACATCTACATATGTAACTAAAAGATAGATTTTCAAAACCATTAAATTCGTCAGTTTTACTCTGAAAAATAGATAAACTAACGTTCTATTAAAAAGTCGCATTAGAAATGGAAAATAAAATTATTTTCATTCCATTCGTTTTCTCTAAATGAAATATTTCAATAAAACAAAATAAAGATAACATTTAACTGTTCATAAATCTTACTGATTATTTGAAATTAATAACGCGATATACCACAGAATTTAACACGTTTTTATCCATATTTTTTTCAGTATATTTTATTTATTTCGTCAGATGTATTATCTATTTTGTCCTGTGCCATACTCTCCATTACATCCCGGATATTCTACGGATATTCTATTCTATGAAATCCACTCCACTGCACTATTCTATTCTATCTTACAATATACAACGTACACTGTACACCGTGTGTTTCGAATGCTAACTTTTCGAACAAATAATTCTCTCACCTCGCAAAATTTGAGTAATAAATGGTTTCATGAGCACCGTATCCCATTCACGTGACCCAAACGTAACGGAATATCACAAAAGTACGATTCAACGGATCAACACATTTGCGAGCCGTTCTCCCACGTTTTCTCTGCAGAGAAAAGAACGTTTAAAACGTTCGACCGTTTCAGTAAAAGCCAAACGCGAGCGTTACGATTGGGCATGGAAAGAAGAAGAAAGGCAGAGACATTTGTGCTACTGAGCCTCGATAATTGACCCTTTTCTCCTCTCTACCCGGGTCTTGCACGTTGATACAGTCAGCCCACGCTCGAATGTTTCGGATCGATGTTATCCGGCAGTTCCGGGTGAAGGTTGGTAGAAGGTCGAGATTCTCCCCCATGCGAATCGTGCTCGTTTCAATCCCTATTCGCGTGGCTCCGTGTTCTTTGCCTCCGGGGGTGGAAATGGGAAACCCTCGAAATATCTGGGTGCGAGTATCTCCCCTGGGTGTCGAAGATAGAGGGTGGGGGGGAGAGGGGGGAGGGTCGTGTAGGCGCGGAGAGACTTTTCCCAAAAACAGTTTCACGGGAGGCGCGATTCCGAAAAACGACTGCTGCAGGGAAAAGGGGACGGTTAAAGAGAGGGCGGGGAAGAAATCGACCTGCCTACCGAGATTATTAGAGTCGTTATTTTTCTGGAAAACGTCCTTCCTTCTAACTTCCACCCCTCGGCTGGCCTCCCTCGTTCCTCGAGTAATAGCCGCCGCCTACACTGCTCTCACGGATGAAAGGAAAAAGAAAAGACTTATGCAGCGCAACCTACCCTACCAAATTATGTGAACCTTTAACTCTACCCCGGTCTTTGTTCGGGCTTCTTGTTCGCGAGTTTGCAGCGAGAATTTTTGTCACCGCTTTTCGAACACCGTGCGTCGTATTGGACGATCGTGCGAGCCATAATATTTCTTTCTACGGAATATTATAATGATTTCGTGAATTATTGTTTTGCTCTTTCCACTGTTGGTGAAACTGTTGGCTATCTGAATTAGTAAACAAATCTAGTACAGCAAGCTGTTTTTCGAATAACTCGTCTAAAAAGGAGCAATCCAAAGTAATGATCATCGATTTTTACGAAATTCTTTTTGATTGACGTTTCAAATTTCAAATTTCTAAGGATAAAAATAGGCAAGAGCTGTAATTTTGTAAGGTATTCGAGTACTCCAGTATTTGCGTTCGAATAGAAAAAATTATCTTACAAATTTGATCTACTTTAAACGTGACGATGCGATGTTATCCGGAAACGATCAATTAAAACACATTCTAAACGAATAAAAAGAAAGTACCCTGTGTTTCACCTTCGACACTGCTTCTCCTCCCGTTCACTTCGCCATATTTAAATTCCCCATAAACGGTATGAAGATCCAGAGCGTGGTGATCGAAGTACCTACCCGCGCACCCTTCGAGGGTCGAAACAGGCGCGAGGCATTGCCGCGCCGTTGCCCAGATAAGACGAGAACGCGCGTAAAGACAGTGAGGAGGAGTATGGTGGAGCGAGACGAATAATGCAGAAGAGAATGGATGACATCGAAGGCGTGAGAACAGGGAACGACGAAAGGGGGAAGATGGAGAGAAAGCGAGAAAAGTGCCGGAGGAAAAAGCGCGCCTGTTCGCAAGCGATAAGCCAACCCATAGAACTGTCTTCTCTACCTTCTGTCGTGCTCAACTGCCTTCGGCTTTTCCCCGTGTAGGTTGAAAACCTTCAGGATCACCGACCCCCCCTACCCCGACCTCCCTACCCGCCCCTGGAATACTTTACGACTCTCAATGTGGCAACTGCCTGCCCCAGATTCACCGGACCAATCCCAACCGATCCCACGGGACTTTAATATGAATTGCCTTCTGATAGCGATGTGTCCTCGTGGGACGCCACGTCGATACTTTGGATTATCTGTCCGACGCTTTAGCGACACCTGTATGACGTCGCGACGCGTCGTCTGCAGGATCATTGAAAATCGTAGCGCCTTTCGAGATTAGATCGCTAAAAGCGTCTCCGGGGCAATAGCTGAAAGCGCTCGATGAAAGCGTGTCTTGTTCATTTATCGAACAGTTCCACGAATTATTCTGCGAATTATAAATAGCACCCAGTTGGTTAAATATCAGAAAGTATGCTAATATTGTTTCTGCAAACTATTTATTTTTATTGTAGAACGTTCAATCAGGGTGTTATATGATTTCGTTTGAAGAATTTGATGTGATAGTTAGAAGTTTATTTATTTGCAATAGAAGCAATATTGTAATATTGATCGCAGCTTTTTTTATTTTAACCCAGTTGGTTAAATATCAGAAAGTATGCTAATATTGTTTCTGCGAACTATTTATTTTTATTGTAAAACGTTTAATCAGGGTGTTATATGATTTCGTTTGAACAATTTGATGTAATTGTTAGAAGTTTATTTATTTGCAATGGAAGCAATATTGTAATATTGATCGCAGCTTTTTTTATTTTAAGCCAGTTGGTTAAATATCAGAAAGTATGCTAATATTGTTTCTGCGAACTATTTATTTTTATTGTAGAACGTTCAATCAGGGTGTTATATGATTTCGTTTGAACAATTTGATGTAATTGTTAGAAGTTTATTTATTTGCAACAAAAACAATATTGTAATATTGGTCGCAGCTTTTCTTATTTTAACCCAAAGTCTATATAATAATCTTTTCAGATATGTTAGTGTTGGCCACTGAGACATTGGTTATAATAATGACAAGTGAATTAGAATAGAACAGTGGAGATGAGTGAATGAAATAACATTTTTTCAAATATGTGAATACATAATTCGTAAATTATGTGACATTTATGAAAAGTCGATACGAATACCAAAGTATTAATCGTAAAACAAGATCTCTGAATATTGTATAATATATTGTACGCGTTATAATTGCACAATACCCTTAAAATTTTCGTGTTCGATCATTGTACATGTTTCAAGATACTCAGATTCAGCGAATCGCACAAAATTGTGTAATCACGTTTTAGCGGACGTTCGAGTTGTGCAAATATATTAATCGTTCCGGTTCTACGATTAATTGAGGTGAAACACGTTGATACGAACAATACCCTCTAAATTCCGTGTTATCGAATTTTACGCCCGTCCTCGTAACTCGTTTCGGTGTCCGCGCGTTCGCGCTCGTGCATTTCCATCAAACGGCTGCCCCCGATGTTACGAAATATGTAATAATGTTCCAACGCCAACTTTCTAAGTTGTACACCGATATTCCATTTCGCGGGCTATCCAACAGCTGGACGAGGGGCACCGAGAGGAAGATTCGCGTTCTCCCGGTGGACTTCGCTCGCAAAGAGAATTGCAGTCGGCGGTTCGGTCGGATTAGAAATGGTAATTAAGCTGTTAAATTGCTAAACAAACGAGAACCGAGAAATGGCCAGGGCTTCGAATCAAAGTTTTGACGCATCCTAAGAGCTTATCTGAAGCACTCCGTTGGGTGATCAACCGCTGTTGATTTTCGATCTGGATGAGGTTTGATTGTAAGAAACGTTTGAGAAGATGTTACTCGTTCTGTTGTTTGCTTCTGGTCGCCTAAACTGTCCCTAGTTGGTCGTCCATCATGTGTGTAGTACGTTCAACGAGTTAATGGATGCAACGAATGCATCCAAAATAGAAACTTATTCCTTTAAATATTAATCTAATAAATATTAGACTCTAGAATTATTCGTTATCGCTATGAGAATTGCCTTGAAAATTATAATAGTATGTAAGAGTAAGTCATATGCTAATTTATTGTCATTTTAACAAATAATTTGTTTTTTTCATAAGATTGCGTATACGTATTAATGATCTAATGTTCTATAATGTAAAATTGTTTAAACTGGAAAATTCTTTTTCATCTGCATATATGGGATTACAATTGTTAATTTTCCGTTCCATAAATTTTTCTATATTAAAAACAAAAATTCAGCCCGCAAAGGGTTAACAAATACATAACATCTACCGATTAACATTTGAAGATACTGTGTCTATAATGTGCTCAACATGTGGATGTTTTGCTTCTTTGCATCAATTTGACATACTAAATAGGATATGGATCCTGAACACTAAAAATCAGGGAGAAATTACTATATTTCCTCTTCTTTAATTACAATATAAGCGATTACCTAGAGTTTGTGTAAATGGAATTTATTGTAACTAATTGAAGATGCAGAGAATTATACTGCACAGTCCTGCTTTAGGAAAGCAATGTTAATTTTTAAATTTACGATTAATCGCAGTCGGCATAACTTGTTTCATGCACGAGAACTTGAAAAACGGAAAACTGGTGATGACTTTTATATGCTTAGGTCAAGAACAGATTTATTTGATGCGATCGATATCAGAATTTGGGTTATAAAAATCATCGTAGATTATGTGATTGCATAATTCACCAACGTATAAATAAATCACTATACGAGGTCATAGAAGCATCCAAATTTTTAGGACAATGATGTTCTAATAATCATTTCGTAATAATACCTGTGCACTGCTTTTAAAGGATTGAAGTAAAAATATGAGCTACGATGATAAGAAGAATGTTTATTCAAAATATTTCTTAGATTTTCCGAGTTCATAGCTGCGCTGTTCAACCGTACAACCTTCTCGGCACACCTTCTCATAGCAATATCCCTTAAGCGCCATCGATATTTATGGAGCTATCTACATATTGCCAAACATATTGAGTTCTAGCAAATGGCTGCAGGCACGCGCGAAACTCCTGAATATTCAAAGAGGTAATGAAGCAAAGTTCGTTTGTGTTAGCCGGAGGCGCCGATACACCTTCGGGTCATCAAGCATTGCCTTATTAACTGATTGCATATTGAGTAACCATGAAATTGTGGTTCCTCTTCGTTTATTCGTTTTCACGCGAGACTGTTAAACATTTCACATAATTTTTCCGGTATTCATGTTCAGTTAATATTAACCCTTTGCGCTCGAGAGGGGACTACTGATAATCAAACGATAGCAATTTTGCACGTTTCCGGATGTAAATAGTCATATTTAAAGCTTTCAGAAACCTTTATCTGAGTTAAACGAGTGTTAAGATAAGTAAATTCTAATTTCTCTAATTTCAATGTTTTATACTTAGAAATTTGTTAAGACAGAGTGTCGCCTTTCGAGTGCAAAGGGTTAATAACCCGTTTTGCATAGCTTTATGTCTCTCGAAGGGAGAGCTCAAATCAATTTGATTTGAATATAAAAATTGTCGTTTACAAAATTTATTAGCTTCTGTTAATCAATAATTATGTGAAAAATATACTTGCTATTTAACAGCAGATATCGTTTATTATTATCAATTTAATACTATTGTGCACAGTTACAACGTAACATTTATCCTTACTGAAAATTAAATTTCAAACTTAAAGTGTTGATTAGCCCCTGAACGAAATTGTTTGACAAAATATTCCTACCATGTACTTTGCAACTTACAGCACTACCCATGAAACTTTATTACCAATATCTGATAAAAAATTTAAAATAGTATGCAACTATAATAACTACCTTTTGAAATACAAAGTTATTTCTTATTGCATAGGTTACCAACGTGATTATCAAGAATTAACACGTTCCGTATACGCCCCACGCTGATCTTTCTATTCAAGTCATTGGGTGGGTATTCTCGGTGTAAAATGCAGAATTTGAAACAAATTTTAATTATAGTTTTGTACTATTGGAAAATTTTAAGGCGTGCGTAGGTCAAAAACATTATTTAATCGTGAAAGTGTGTGTCATATACGCCCCATGCGGTTTGAACGAAAAGTGTTTAAAAAATGGTCCGGCATGGAACGTGTTAACACTTAGCCAACCGAATGGGAAGATCTCCCATTTTTTTCTTGACAAAGCAGTGCCATTGATTCTATTCAATTTTGTTATTAGTTGGTTCTAAACTGATGTTGAATTTATTAAAAATTGTATTTTGGAAAATTTATGAACGCTACTAGTTCAAGACTAACTAATAACAAAAGCAAATAAACTCAATTGCAGCTGGGAGATCTCCCCATTCGGTCGGCTAAGTGTTAAGCAAGAACACATAAAACAGTAATATAGCGAGCACAAAATAAATGCTTCGTCCTTCGATATCTGAAAACTTAACAGATGCTAATATATTAAATGTAACGATTTAACCCTTTGCGGACGAGTGTCGGATATATCCGTCCAACTCTCGCGCTGCGACTAGCGTTTGTCTGTAGTAAACGACACGTATAAGATACGCATGGGTATACTAGCCTAAGAAGTCAAATTGGCCTAAATTTGTTTGTTTATGATTTTGTTAGATTTTAATACAGCTTATATAATTTGCTTATATTAATATTTAAATACAGCTTTAGTTTTTATAACTCAAACGCGCGACGTAACTATTTTCTTTACTGCTCCGTCCGCAAAGGGTTAATATCGAAATATGAAAGTATTACAATTTTTGGTAAAAACTCATTCTGCCAAAAATCAAATCACTTAAACAACGTGATATATCATTATTAAAAGAAGCGGAAATTATTGCCATCGCATGATCTAAATGTCAATTTACAGTGAAATAACTAATAAATTTCATCGCTAATGTTGCCTCAAACGTGTGTATTTAATATCGCGCAACAAAGGCGGCGGCGGCGTCGCGCGGCATATTTTGCAAAAGGAAACTTCACCTTGTCGCTTTCCTTTCCCTGTTCGTACGTAGCACGTAATTGTCGCCGAGTGGCGACAAGTAGAAAGTGCACAGGGGTGTAATTTGAAATTACGGTTAATGCGTGCACGGAGGTCGTAATGTACACTTAACACAGTGCTGAAAAAACAGAGACGACAAGGAGGGCGCGGTTGATAAGGGCGTAGGCAAAAGGAAAAACGAAAGGAGCGGAATAATGAGAGAAAAGGAGCAAGAGAAAGGAAAAATACGAAAAAGTTCGCTTTGAGGGTTTCATTGTTTGACGTGACCTGAGGGACGAGCGCAAGGACGGGCGTTTGAACGTTCCCAAAAATTCGCAGACCTTGCGGACATCTATAATTACTCGCAGAGGTCTCTATGCGTTCGATAAAATTTTAAATATTTAGGAAGAAACGAGGATTTTTGAAATTTTTAGGATATTAATACATTTATATCGGTTAAAATTGAACAGTTTTTTTTTTATTTTTGCTTATCAGAAAACATAGATAAATTGGAAACAGAAAATCACAAGATCTGGTACATAGTTAGCATTGATAAACAGGGTTTAAGAGATCTTTATTTTTGTTTTAATAAAATTAAAAAAAATTGTTTTGCTATAAATATTACAGTTATTAAGTATATTCATAGAATTTATTGATTTTTTAGTATAACCCTGGTAACTTCAATAAGTTGCCATTTATATAGGGTACTGCGTTTAATTTATATATTCTTTCTTGTAAACAAACGAATTTCGCAGAATTCGTTCGCGTTTCTCAAACAGAGTTGCGAATTAAAAATATCCGGAATCCCTGTTATTTGTTCCAAACGATTGAAACTTGATGAATGTATAAAAACTTTCGTGATCGATGGTAATTCAAATACATAAAAATCTTCATGCGCGAATGGTTTAATATCGTACGTCAAACATTTCAAAACGAAAAACAGAAAACGCAGTCAAACAGCAGTAAAAAGATCAAACCTTTTCTACGATCATCACATGGTCGGTTTTGTAATAATACTCGTCTGGAAGATCCATAAAAATTATAAGGACTACAGTTTGAAGTTTGATAGCTTTAAGAATTACATCGAATTTGCATAGCTATCGCAGAAACTATGCAGAAACTTAAGTAGCGAAAACCAAATGTGCAAAAATTTTCTCTAAACTTATGAATTGTCCATCAAATCGAAATTTCTTCTCCCTCTTCTAAATGGATTCAACATTTAATTGCCACCGGACAAAATGTTTGCACTTCCCAGAAAATTATTATTAAACGATAAGAAATTCAATATACACCTGGATATAATTAATTCGTACAGATAAATACAATCGTGTGCACCTTGACAATTTAACGATCGCTTGAATAAAAAAACTGAAAAACTCCCAATTATATTATCTGGTAGACATGCTCCGTTGAAAACTTATCGGAACAAATGAAGCTGTTATTAACACTAAGTTTACAGGACCCGTCAATTTAACGGGTTTTAGACTTCATTAGCAAAATTTACAAAAACAATTACTATTATTCCTAACTGCTAGATAGGAATAAAGCGACTCCTTGTATATAATACATTTATTGCTCTCTACTTTTATCCTTTAACTTATACTACATCTATCATATCTACGGTGGTCTTCACTCGAATAAAATCACGACTGAACTGCACGGCCCAGAAACACCTTCGAAACCTCGCTCTATTCCTTTGTTTTTTTTCCTCCTCTTAGAGTCTTATTCTCTGTGTTCCACTTATCACATTTATCACTAACAATTTTGGCCTAATATAGCCTAATCTATCTCCCTCTCAACTCTGCAGTTTTAAGTCCTGCATGATATATATACCTATTTCTTATTGCACGTACATTGAAAACAGATGTACAAGAAATGTCCACAAATCAAGCGTCAACATCCTCCATATTAACCTTTGATTAAAAAGAAAGTTTAGAAAAAAATTTAGACGTTCTAAATATCCAACTCTAAGATGGTCCAACTCTAAGCTCCAAACTTTCAGCCAGTAATGCACGTGACCGTGGAAAAAGAAGAGTATAAGAAAGTTCCGATACCTGCACGAACTCCGTGTATATGAATCGCGTTGCTGGCCCCGTGACGACAGGAAACGTGAAGACGTTCGACGAAGTTTCCGGAAAAGTCGCGAATTCAGGCGCGTGAGAAATATCGCCGGGCATCCATCTTGGACCCTCATCAAGAGAAGTCTGGGAGGGTCTCCTGTAGCCGTTGCAGCCTGTCACGTTGGGTCACTCAAGGGTCAACGACACCCCGAGGAGCTCTCGCAGCTCGTCGGTCATCCACCGACGAGTTATGGGGCCGGCCAGTTAGCCGTTGTTTTCGCAATTCACCTTTAATACGTCTCCGGGCGCTGCCATTATCTTCCGTCACGCGTGCAAATTATACTTGGCCAGCCGTTGTTCCGTTATAAACGTCTAGGGAAACCTGCCTCTCCTGATACCGGAACAAACCTACACTACGACCACAAATTACGAACCACACGTATACGCATTCAGCTGCTCATTAGGGTGACAAACGGTCGGTGATAATCTAAGCGCTACGTCCACGACCATTCGTTCCTCTTAAGACGTTCAGCAATTTTAACCCTTAACGTTTCTTTTCTTCGTATGCAACAGTCCTTTTCACGGACAATTTCGATTTCTTCGTAGAGAAAATACGTCTTTATCATCGTTCAGCTTTACGTTCTTAACGTAACATTTCTCTATGTCTTTAACACTAGAACAAGCAGAGCAGTAAAAATGACCGATTGGTGATTATTATATATCATAGCAACCTTATAAATCCACTGGGGTTAACTTCCAAAATTTTATATTCGGAAAAAAATAAAAGCAGAAAAATAGAAAAATCTCAAAAGTTGAAGCCAGCGTCGTCGAGTTGAATTATTTGAACTTCGAAATCTCTCGGTTCGATATTACGCTTCGGCTCCACTTCTAAATCGAGTTCGTTCGCGAGCCTCCCTCTTTGACAGAAAGTTTAACCATTCACCGACCCCAGTCCTCCGGTATTCCAACAACGTCTCGGTCAAGCTTCCTCAAAGAACATCGCGAGACCGGTGCCGATGTAACCGCTCCGCTCCGAAGACAGCTCTGCTCTGGTCAACCTTTGCGTCGGAACAATCCTAAAGTTCAAAGTTCATGAATATTAAGTTTCATATACCTAATGCTGAATTTAAATTATAATTGTTTAAATAAACTCGGTGCATTGAAATCTAGTAATTAAATAATTACTAAATAATAAGTTTATCTTGAATTTAAATTGTAGGTATTTAAGTAAATTCGGTACATTGAAATCTGGTAACTAAACAATACTGATAAATAATAAAGTTCATAAATATTAAGTTCCATATACCTTATCCTACGTTTAAATTGTAGGTATTTAAATAAATTCGGTACATGGAAATCCGGTAACTAAACAATACTGATAAATAATAAAGTTCATAAATATTAAGTCCCATATACCTTATTCTAAATTTAAATTGTAGTTATATAAATAAATTTAGTATATTGAGATTTAATAACTAAATAATAAAGTTTATAAATATTAGATTCTATAAATCTTATGTTTCATTTATGTTATGCGCATTCAAATAAACTCGGTATATTAAAACTTAATAACTAAATAATACCACTGAATAATGAAGTTCGCAAATATTAATTTTCATACAACTTACGTTAAATTTAAATTACAATTATTCAAATAAACTCTCTAATGTAAAAATCTACAAATGCACACGTTATCCAAATTAGTTACCAATTACTAATTATTTAGTAATATATTAATTAGTAATTAGTATTGTATAGTTAGTATTATACAGTCCTGAAGCGACAACCTCTTCCGTCTTACTTTAAATTTCACGTTTCACCAAACTCCTAAATCTCAATATCATTCTACGTATAATTTCGCGAGTTCCCGTGACGTTCCAAAACGACAGTCGCGGTGACGGTGTTAAAGCCGTACCTATTTCGAACCACCCAATGTGTTTCTCGGTTGGTCATCGGTCGCATCCAAAGCGGGCAGCGAATCGATATATCACGGCAAACCGGTTCGCGCAGTGCGCCGTTGAAAAGTGGATTTCGATAACCCAGGGACGCTCTATTGCATTTTTATTTAGTTTCGCCGGCATTAAGGGCCAACCTGATTACAGCGCGCGACGCGTTGGATGGAACGGCAAAGTGACTAGGGGGAGGGTTGGAAAAAAAAAAGGGAAGGACACCGTGTAGAGGGTGGCAGGGGTTGTGAGGCGGCTATGAAAACAGGACAAGAGAGAACCAAATTAAGTGTCTCGCTGCCGAGTATCGAACGGCAATTAGATTTACCCCCGCCAGCCTCGCTTCCGCCCCTTTCCGCCAGGTACTTTCGCTTCGTCTTCTAAGCCGAGCTTACTCCCATAATTAGTAGCCAGGTCAGATGAATGCGATTAATAACCTGGCATATTAATCGATGCGGTAATTGATCCCCGTTATAACAACCGGCCATGATTGTACGAATTAAATTTATGACCGCAACCGTTTATCTTCGAGCGGTGTACACGATTAATGTTTGGCTGCGGTAATAGTTGACGTTTAAACGCGTAGACGCTTCGTTGGATCGAGAAACGTGAAATTTGTACGCGTTGTGTTTTGGTCACAATTGTTACAGCTCTGAATGTAGTTTGGAACAGGTTGTGTGTAGCTTGAAAAGGTTGTGCTTCGAGATGCTGACAGAAACGTATCGAGGATTTGTAGAATTTAAATAGTAATCAAGCATACCTAATCCCATTAGTAAGTAAGAAAGAAATTATTAACAGAAGTACCCCTTAATACTTCTATGAATCTGTTAGATTAATCTATAAATAATATGCTTTCTAATTTAATTTAACTTAATTTAATGAAATCGTGTAATTATGAAAAAACGAAATACACAAGTATTTAATGCATTTTCCTAATTGGAACGAAACGTTACCTACAATCATTTATTATGTAAGAGAAGACAATGATAATTTATTGAAAATCAAAGCAAATTAAATAGCCTAAAAGGGTAGAAAATGTCCTTAATAAATGTGTTCAAATTATTACTTATTAAAGTTATGTACCTATAATAATAATTCTGATTATTCGTTAATCGAATCCAAACTTTTTGAAATAGTTCTTCAAAATCTATCATCCTATCATTTCTTTACACGGACCCAAAATGTCCGAATTACAAATTACTCATTATTTGACGCAGAATGCAATTACCATCGCACATTTTCCTTAACGCGTCCAAAGCGACCTAACATCATCGGATCTTATCGGCTGATTTTCAGCAATAATGAACATCGAAACGATCGACGACACTTATCGTATAGTAAACAAAAAGATGAACATGCAGTTGTTAGATGCTGATAAGGAGGTCGTAGACCGTGCAGAAGGAGGGCCTGATATAAGTGTAATCCATGGAAAGAGGATGAAGCGGTTGAAGAAGGCCAACGAGGGCATAAGAGGGTGTACGTAGTGGGAGGCACATCGTGGCGAGAAGGGGGACGGTAAATGTTACATAAGATAATGCTCCTCCTTTTCCTCTTTAGGTGCAAACCCCGTGGACGTGTCCCTCTAGTCGATATCAGCTGCCCTCGATATCTAGAACCCTCGCCTACGCCTTTAACTCTTACACACTTCGTGTTCCCCTGTGTTCTCTCCTCCACGAGCCTATCCACGAGCCCATTATCCCGCTATGCGTCCTCTTCCTTAACTACGTACAAAGTAGACGGGTATACGATCTCTCGTTCGGGATACGAAATGATATTTTGCCAATACGATGAAAGCGGGCCGTGAATTCAAGAGGTCGTTAGTTAAATATCGTTTCGTGAAAGAAAAATGATTAAGGATTAAGAGTAAGGGTATCCAGTGATTATTAGATCGCGAATTTGTACGAATTTATGTTAAATTTGAGCGTGTAGAGAAGCACAAAATGCACATGGTGTGAAATGTATATGAAATATTCGAAGTGGACAGTAGATATGCTAAAATATTTAGAGACGAACGATTTTTATTTGGTTTCTATTTTTTTTAGAAATATGTGTGAAAATATGAATAGGTAAGTAATTATTTTTTATTTAATATGAGATCTCCTTGAAGATTTGTTTATCATGTATAGAAAGTGCAATTCATGTAGACTGTTAATTGTCTTTTGCTGAATGAAATATTGGACCATTGCCTTAAATATTATGATTTCGTAACAAAAAATTAACAATCTACACGGTTTCGTTTAACGGAAACATAAAAGGGTAAATAAATACTGTTACTAATATGTATTTTAGAAAAATGAGAATATTCAACAGTTTACCAATTTACATTCTTAATATCGCGATTAATTAAAGAGATCTAAGTTTAAACGAGATTCCTTGAAAATATTTTCTTCATAAGATATACGAAGTTGTTATGAGTTCCCTCGTTAAACACATAAAACTTGTTACTTTATTTTAAACCTTTGTTTTGATGCTATTCATAAATAAATGTTTTATTCCAGTTTCGAACCTAGTAATTCATCGACGATATTGTTAGGTTAGAAAATAAAAACTGAAAACAATCATTTTTTCCAGGAAAGTTGATAGGTTACTGTGTTTATCAGCATACTATCGCAAAGTTATAATAGGTAGTAAATCTGTTCAATGTTTGTCTGTTGCAACTAAACCTTGACAACTAAAGCACAAGAAAGCTGTATGTTGTCTCTGGAAGCAGAGGTAACTTTGATCCGTCGTATACCTACCTCTATCGATAGAAACGTGCCACTTTCGTAACTTCAGGTATTACAGAATATCTCCCTTAATTTTCTCCTATGCAACCTTGCGCCAGTATCGCAGAATATTGCCATTGCATCCGACAGGATCTGAGATTTATACGAACATAGTGGTAATACACGTGCACACATTATATTAAACGTATTTAGACTACAATTCGTTTACGGATACATACGTTCCTTCAAAAATATTAAGACATTTATGGAAAACCAAGTAAATTAACGAATCATTCAAAAATTATTAAAATACTTTTAGCGATGTATAAATAGCTATTCTATCTAGGACCGTTAAAATATTTATGCGATAAGAAGATTTCTAACATTAAAATATTTAAAATGTTTGTATAAAGAATATTAATTTTTAATCTCCTTTACTACATCGAAAATATATGAAAAATCAAAGTACAGAAATATTTTTCTTTGCGATTACGGAGATGTGTCACTATATCTGTAATACTCCAAAATAAGATACTTATTTTATATTAATATATTATTATGCATTACAAGAATACGCCTATAATATGTAAATAAACTTCAATTCCCTGCTGTATTTTTCTCATCATAGTGTATCCACGTTGACCTTAAGGATATGCTTATCGTAATGCGAACAGTGTAGCACTACCTAACCCGTATGCATAGTTGGTTTTTCTTTCGTCCTTTTTCCATGCAATGGTTCCCTTATACTCCATCAGCCTTCGAACGGGCAATGCGAGGAATAAAGTATTATGCCTGCATCGGTGAACAGAGGTTCCGCATTTTCCGACCTAATGGATCTTACAATTTGGTTAAACACTCGACTGAACCCTTTCTAGCATTTCACGACCAGCGCTGATTCCACGGCGAGCTTGAAGCTTCTCAATTTGTTAGAAACGAAGAAAAAGTTAGTTAGTTATGAAAAATTAAATGGAAACTTCCAGCTTCGATGCCTGTTTCGCGAACATTTATTCTAATCATCTTCCTACGTAACGGCCCTAATTCAACAAACCAAATGCTACAAAAATTCCACGATGTTTCAACGATCAAATTATACGAACACGTCGACGTTCGAACGAAATGACCGATAAAATAATTGCCAGCGCGTGCGAACACAAAAAATAGTGCCTTCGTACAGGATACAGTGACGCAATGACAGCGCGATATTATTTGTACAACAACCAGCAGTAGTTCCCTTGTCCGTTCACCCCATCCAGTAGGCGTATAAAAAAGATAAAGGCCTTCATCGCGCCAGACCCTGCCGCCATTTTTGTCTTCCTCCCACCTGCCAGCCACTAGAGTCCACCGTAATCACGAGAGAAAGCTATAAGGGGAGAGAACGTCCGTAGACAAGGGGGATACACGACGCTTCTTTTTTTTTCTTCCCTCTTTCCTCTTTTTTTCCCTCTTTCTTTTTTTTTTTTTTAAGTGTATCAACCCACGAATACACGTAGCTCACCGGAACGTAGTAGCGGCCGCGTGCATAATGTATGAGTGACGCGAAAGCCCGTCATTTCAAGCCGCACGGCCGCTTTCCTTTTGTGACATCGATCTGCCGGTGTCTCAATAATTCAGCGCGGGAACAGCGCAAGGCGCACCACCACCGCCATTGCCGTGGCCACCGGTATCGGTGTACCATCGCCTGCATCACCATCGGCTACACGAACACCCTCTTGGATGCTCCTTTTCGCCAACCCCTTTCGATACGCTGACCGCTCGCGAGAGAGAACCACCGGTCAGGATAGCCCTCTGACATTTTCTTCCTCCCGTCGTCGTCGTCGTCGTCGTCGTCGTCGTCGTCCCCTTCCGCCCCGCCGATAAGATCTCATCTGAGTTGCGCAATCGTACATGTCAAACCACCCCTATATTCCAGCCTCCGACATCGAACCACCCGGCGAGCCCGTTCTCGCCCCTCGTTTTCGCGTCCCTCCCACCGAGCAGGCGACCCTCGTGCCACGCGACCTCGACAATACCGCCCTCGCGTCCGGCTGTCACTGACAACTGACCACCTCTCGACTAACGACAAATTAACACTAGACTTGTGCGAGCTGCATACCCGACGGCGGCACGGGCTTTGATGTCAACGCGCGCGCGCGACCGACCGAGCGAGCGTTTCAAGATGCGTCCGTTTTTCGAAACGGAAGCAATCGACGAACAGGCGGGGACATTTCTGTTTTTTAACGGTAAAGGATGTTGCCCGTTGCTGACGCGGAATCGTTCCGTTCTCGCGCTTTTGATCTCGTGCACGATAAATGTGGCGAATCGTGTGGGATGGGAATACTTGGTCAAGTTATCAACGTTTTATTTGTAAGGAACCGTTTATTTGGACGGGGCACGCTGATTTATGTGACAGTTTGAGTGTGGAAGTATTGAACTCTGATATGTATATTCTATGAATTGTAATTAATGATTCCTCAGACTGTTATAGTAAAAGTGATCTTGTTTGCTAAACATAAAAGTTAGCAATTAAAAGATAAACGTGTCCTTAGTCTCTGATTAACGTGATATGAAATTTCATATAATTGTAGACTACAGTATTATTATTATTATTATTAAGTATTATTAAGTAATATCGAATAATGTATAATCTGTATTAAGGGATAAAAAATTCTACATATCACTCGTATTCTGTTTCAATTTTTCATTTCGTTAGTTGAAGATCATTTTTATAAGAAATATATCGAAGGCAAGCGATGTTTTCTACAATATATTGTAATATGATATTAAACTTCTAAGCTTAGCTATCAGCTTGTACAACGATAAGGTAGGGTGCTAAATTATTAAAATATTTTTCGCATGGTCGACTGAAAAATAATCGTGAGCTGTAAGCAACGCAGGCTAACCGGCTGCAAAATGGGATACAGTTATTAAAGGAGAGGCGACGGAAATTTGAAAATTATCGATTCTTCGTTCGATTCACCGGAGTATGCCACGTAATAAACTTCACACGTGAGTACGCGTCATTAGTAGGGGAAACAACATGGCGCATTTTTTATATACGGACGTTCACGATCGATTGGCCTCGTTCGTCGGTTCGTCGGTAAAAAGTATAAAAATTTAATTAGAACGACAATGATGTAACGTTAACGTTGGCCAAGCCCCGACGCCCGCGATTTTGCCCGAGCCAATAATTGTAGCCGCTAAGTAAAACGAAATTAACATTCAGGCGGAATGTTTCGGCCGGATGTTCTCTCTCATTAAGAGGAACAAAAATTGTGCTCGATAACATGGCACGAACAGTGATGATGCACACAGATAAGGTTTCTCCAATGCTCCTATACAAAACACTTTCTAATTAGATTACATAGTGGTCTGTATTTTTCTTTTTTCCAGAAATTACGAGAATACACTGTTGTTTTCTGAAATATTTTTTTAGATATTTAAATATTCATTTAAATATTTATTTATTTTAATATTTACTTAGATAATTTATTGAATTAAATATTTATTTATTTAAATATTTACTTAGATAATTTATTGAGTTAAATATTTAATTAGATAATTTATTGATTTAAATATTTGTTTAGATAATTTATTGATTTAAATAGTTATTTAGATAATTTATTGATTTAAATAGTTATTTAGATAAATAACAGTCTATAGTTTTAAATATTAATTTTGCTAAATAATTGTACTGACACTTATAAAAGCAGTCAAAGTCAAAAACTTAAAAAAAGTTATTTTATTAATTAAATCACATAGAAATTATCCAAATCACAAACAATAGAAATATAAATTTTAGAATGTAGCTTTGATTTAAATCACTTTCATAATCATCGGCTCAATTGTGAATCTCTTATCAAATATCGAGTGTGTGTTCTCTAAACTTTTGTCATTTGATGTAATAATAATTATTTTATGACAAAATTTTAGAACGTTACTTAATTTTTGAAGGTAACCACCAGAAGTTTCTTGAAATGTAATTTATTTGGATGGTTAGTATCCAACTTTAGCATCATCAGTATCATCTAATACGAAGCCATAGACATTCCCCGATTCGCCTTAGATCATAATCAGTGTATTAAAGTCCGCAGAAGGACACCCTAGTTATACAGATAGCTAACAGTGTTTGACGTCACTAAATCCTTGAGATCGATATCTACGATCGTACTTCGTAAGGAAAGGTGATCAAGAAAATACGGCCTACGTGTTCGAATTTCACGAACTCCACATCTTCCTTTATAATTTCCACAATACAACAGACAAATTCGTATTACGAATCAATAACCTATTATTACTTAAAAATGGGGAGAAGATTAAATTCAAAATTAATCCTATTAATGTTCAGTTTTGAAGAATGTGATTTGAGATTTAGAGTTAAAGATGAAGAACGATGAAAAGCAAGAATAATTTCGAAGTTTGCAACAATTTGTTAAAGCCCGGCACATGTACAAGATCCATCTTCAGTTTTAAAACGCTTTCAGCTAGAAGAAACAAAAAGCAGCTGGAGGTACGATTTTTAAGCTGCCTGCTGTAAGAAATTCGAGACGCTAAGGTACTTTAGCGTACTTTACACGAGAAGCCGATTATACAGCTCGTTAAGTCTCATCTAAGAAGTAACACACTCATTTTAGCCGACAATACGCCGGAAACGACAATGGGGACGACAATCGGAATTATCGAAAGGCGAGACTTAAGGTAGTTGAAGAATTCTTCAACGAAACCGTCGTTTTTCTTGTATTACAACTTTGCTTCCAACATTTTCTTCAATATTTCCTTCAGAAATATGTACACGCTTTCGAAGTCTACGAACGATCTTCAAATTTACATGCAAATTCGAACTTTTATTAACGCAAACGAAGAAATGGAAGCTAAATAAAATTCTATTCAATTTTAGTACTTTAATGTGTGCTTTATTTGGATTATTTCACATACTTTTGCATACTAAATGCGTTCATAAAAATCCACAGCCTAACTGTCTCATTACTTTTTATATTTTGAAACTTTTAGACATTCCACGTTCTAGGTACATCATTATATACCCTAATCCTAACCTTATCTTATAAGTAACTATGCTGTATTATATTAAGAAAATAATTAGCAAACAGTACAAATCTAGAGTTGCAAGAAGGTACTTAATTAATATTTGATCAATCTTATAAACAGTATTAAAAGAATTAATAAATGATACACCAAAATGGATCTACACAATTCTCGAAAACATGAGACAATTATATCAGCTGATCCAAATATCTACCACTACTTGTCTATAAAATACACGTTCTTTATAACAAATAAACAAAAGTTTCTCAACACATGAAACCATTAATTGTTTTGCAATTTAATTGTCCGTATCTACCATACGTAAGCGTTTAATTCCTAAAACAAGATATATTTCCAATAAAAAAGTAATTCGCCAAGAGCACGCGAACAAATATCCGTCGCTATATTTCACGGTAGGTATGTAATACTTCGTTTTCAAAGAAAAAAAAAAAAATACGAGACAATATTAATAAAACGGAAGAAGGACTATCGCAGAGTATGGTGACGCTCGAGAGAAATTGAAGTAGGGTAGAAAGCTGAAGCGGAACGAAACGATTCTTTGTCCTCCCCTCACGGTGACGCAGTTACATAATTCCATTATTTATAGCCAATACCCGGTAGACCCGGGGACGAAGCGAAAGGAATGAGACCACGGCTTAGCCTAATTAATTTAGGAACTCCCAACCTCTGGCTGCTCTTCCGCGGAAAATAGAATTTCTGAAAACTGTTGTTCGTACTCGCCTTGCGGTGCTTTCCGGCATAACTTTCACATTCTGACAGATAAAACAATTACTTTGCCTCAATAATAGCCAATTCGGTACTACTTATCTTTCTACGACCTCAAGATAACTTTTAACAAAATGATATGGTCGTGTGTATAGTATTTAGGAAACCAGAAATGTTTTGAATTGTTTTTCAAACCATTTTATGAAAACGTTTGCGTTTTTTAACGCACAAATTGCAATAAACTCTAATGCGACTATGTTAGATACGTGTACTGCTCTCTCAAGAATTATTATAGCAAATAATTAAACGTTTGTGTCGGTACAAGAAATTATATCTTTAGAGATGCTTAAGTGAACGATTTAACCCTTTGCGCTCTAGAGGTGATTTAATCGTCAAATGATAGTTTCTCAAATTTTCAGATCTTAGTTAGTTTATTTATTACTCATACGCAGAGGTTAAATAGTCACATATGTATGTAAATTTTAGTATATTGCATAACTAAACTAAATAACGTTTACTATAGGCGTATCTTACTAAATATTTTGAATTTGAAGATTTTTAAAGTTAGTATCATTAGACGACTAACAGTCACATCTCGAGTGCAAAGGGTTAAAATTATGAGATTAAAATAATGAGTAGTTATTTGAAGAAATAGATAATTACAAAAGAAATACAAATTTTATTTTTCATTGCAAAAAATCGTGGAACACTAAAATTCATAAATTTTTTATGCAGAAATTGTGAAGTTAGCAATTTAACTACATTTATCCTAACCACTTTAGTAGTTCTACTACGTTGAAGCAACTAAAGGGGTCGGAAATGTTAATGACTAACGTCCTCTCTACTGTAGATTCACATTCTAAAGCTCTCGTAATTTGTGGTGCTTCATTCATATGATAAGCCTTTACATTTTCATTCGTCGTTTGCCGCCTCTATGACTTATACATACAGGTACACGTAGACTCTGATTTCCTAAACATTGCCTCGCTCCCTTTAAAACGCTTTCATCTGTGCAACTTTATCCTTTTTTTTTATATGTTGGCTCTATTTTTATACCATTCAAATACTGAGAATTGTAGAATCTTTTGTTAATTCCTAATACAAAGAAAAAAAAAAATAGTTATTTATGGTTTGTAGCATAATGTAACCTTGTGACCTGTATAATTTCAATGAAACAATCTAACACTCTGACTTCACTATTTTTACGGTCCTTCAGCATTTGATAAATTAATATGTGTATTTAATACCAAATCTCATTAAATATAACGCGTTAACATTAAATTATATTTTTATCCTATTATTATTTTACATTCAAGATTCAGCTGTATTTACACCATACGTAATATTGATACCTAATATTAAATTTAAAATATTAATACAAAGTTTATTAATATTAAATAACATTAACACTTAATATTTCCGAAAATAAGTGAAAAACAGCTTGTCCACGCTTTTAATTTATGCGTTGTTTAGAAAAACGGATAGGAGCCTCAGATGCTTCGGTGAAATTTAAGAAAGAAAAATAAATTTCCGAATGAAGCCAATCAATGAAGCAAGCATGCGAGATTCAACCGTAGATACCGTGCATATATAAAAGTTGTTCCACCTCGTGCAACCGGTCTAACTTTCAACACACCTGGACTAGCCCCGATAGATCTCCCCTTCCCCTTCACCCTGAAGCCCACCCTTCGAGCATGTGGCGTCTGTTAATTTTTTTCTCCCCTTTGAAACGTTCCACCCTATCTTCTACTCTGCTGCGCTTTTTCGACGTTCAATCGGTCACTCGCCGATTGAAGCTCAATCGTAATCGATGCTTTCCACTTTTGCCTTCTGCCTTTTGAGATGAAACGCGGCACCATCCTCGATACTCTGCCCGGCCACTTTCAACAGGTTAATGTGCCCGCTGAAAATAAACGGCTAACGCTGTTCCTCACTACGCGTACAGGGATACGATATTCGCGATCCGTTCTTTTCGAGATTTGATTGAAACACGGCGCGCCAGGCGTATTAGGACGAGAAATAATAGGAAACGGTTGAACACGATACCACGTAGTTGTAGAGAATGTCGAAATGGCGATGTGAGGTATACTTTTTCTTCTTGGAACACTAGGACGATCAATGGAAAGTGCTGCTGAAGGTTAAAAGATTGGGTAACGATAAGTCTGTGCATCTACGTAACTATATCAGGATGTGAAATACAAAATGTCCATTTTCCCACGGATGAAAAAGGTATTCACTGTTATTAGAAAATGTAACCTTGTCATTTAAAACGCGTGTCGTTTGAATCGAAGCACACTTGTTGGTAAGTTACAGTACTGTGCAAGTTAACGAATCTATATGCATCCTCGAATAACTTTTGCAGAAGTATTCTTTGGCTTCGCTTCCTTGCGAAATGTTCTATTTTTTCTATTTGAAAGATGCATCTATTAGCGTTACGTATTTGAATCTTTTATATGTAGCTCGAGGTAGTAATTAAAATAACAATTTTAAAAAGATTTCAATCATTTTCTAATAATTTATCAAATTTATTTAGTTTTCTATAGCTATGTATCCTAATATTTTTCAACAAAATGGTACGTTTCTGTGTTTTAATACGTTAACACATTAAATGCTGAGACTATTTAAAGAACAATCTTCATGCTCTGGGTCAACGTTTATTTTCCACAATTTTAATTCAGATACATATTCAGCGTAATGCACTCCGCGTTATGAAAAGGAAATTTGTTTCTTCCCTCGAATATAGAAATTCATAATCATAGAAACAGTTGCTAATTAAACAGATAGAGTTCCTCCCAATTTATAAAAATGTTCGCGTCACGTGCAGATACTTAATTATTTATTTTTTATAATATTATTTTATACTATTTTTTCCGAATCGCCGCGATAATATTTTGCGAAACGAAGACGTAATTGAGAATCCTAAATTCCGTAGGCAATCAAAAGAAAATTCGATTTGTTTCTTTCCTCGACTATAAATATTCGTAATTATAGAAATTGTTGCTAATTAAACACACAGAACTCTTCCCAATTTATAAAAATGTTAGATACAGGTAACTCGGCGATCAAACTCTTAACATTATTTTTTCCGAATCGCCGCGATAATATTTTGCGAAACGAAGACGTAATTGAGAATCCTAAATTCCGTAGGCAATCAAAAGAAAATTCGATTTGTTTCTTTCCTCGACTATAAATATTCGTAATTATAGAAATTGTTGCTAATTAAACACACAGAACTCTTCCCAATTTATAAAAATGTTAGATACAGGTAACTCGGCGATCAAACTCTTAACATTATTTTTTCCGAATCGCCGCGATAATATTGCGAAACGAACACGTAATTGAGAATCCTAAATTCCGTAGGCAATCAAAAGAAAATTCGATTTACCGACACAAAAGGCGAAAGCGGAGTACCTACCGCTCGTTAAGAAACGCGAACTAAACGAGTAAACGAGCACGAGGAGAGATTTGAATGGAGAGCATCGTAAAGCGTGAAAGATGAGAATCAGAAGAAACGAGGGTTACTGCCTGGAACATCGGCATCGAGTGATAGGCCGAAAGAACGACGGAACGAGTACGCCCGGCAACCGGTTACGAAGGGGTCGCTAATCGCGGACTTGAGTACCGGCAAACGCGGTAAAAGGATCCGAGTTAGCGACGAGGGTTGCTTTCCAGTCCGCGATTACGGTTCGCCCGTAGCCTTGCGGCTTCTTTACAGCCTGTACGGTGTATGAATAATATCCGTGGCCGCCCGTTATGCGTATGTATTGTGATAATATCGTTCGTGATCAGATTTTACAGTATCCACGGGGGACCGGTGCTTCTGCCTTACGCGGAATCGATATCACCCCTGAGAACGTTAAAATCCGCTTCTTTTGCATCGATATATGTCTGTATTAGCATTTACCGTATACCTGCGCGCGCGGGCGCCGCCGTGTTCTATATTTCGTACACGTATTCGAGCGAATTTTCGAGTACGGCCAACGATCTATCATGGAAAGTATCAATTTTCGAAATTCGGCTCCCCGGGGCTTTGGAAAAATTCAATAATTATCCTGGGAGAGTCGGGAGGCCCTGTGTAGAGCATAATTTTCAGCGCAATTTGACCGCCATGGCTACGCGCGATTTATGATGGGCACACGCGTGTGTGCACGCGTGCATGACGGATGAACGGGAAAGAAATCACGATGCTGGCGTTGCGCCCCTCGAACTGGACACCGTGATTCGAGCGGCAATTTTTCTAAAATATTGCCTGCAAAAGCGCAACCTAACGCAAACCGTACGCGTAAATATCGGTATCGGTTACGCGGACAGCGGTCCGTCGAAACGGGATGTAGTCGGAGTAACGCTGTTTCCGGGCAATCAAGTGAAATGAAAATAAAAACGGAAAAAAAAGAAAGAATGGAAGCTAAGCTGGCAGAATGGATAGACGTGTATACAAAGTGTTTGGACGAAGCTGGGAGAAAAATTAAAGAAGTAACTTTAATCAATATTCTAAGACGAAAATCAAGAGTAACAATATTGCGTTTGACGTTCTGTTTATTAGTTATAAGCAACTTAAAAAACGAGTTGTTTTACGCTTGAGAGCAGACAAAAGGGGCAACACGGTAGGTAACGTCAATTACTACACAGTGATACTCAGTCGAAGCTACGTGCATTTCTGTAGCTGTTTATAGGTAGGCCATATTCTGCACGTAATTACAGCTGAGCATCACTGCGTAGCGTTGCCCCATTTGCCTGCTCTCAGGCGTAAAATAGCCTGTTTCTTTAGTTGCTTATAACTAACAAACAAAGCGTCAAACGCAATATTGTTACTCTTGATTTTCGTCTTGGAATGTTGCATAGAATTACCTCTTCAATTTTCTCTTAGCTCCGTCCGAACACCCCGTATATATACATAGATATACACAGTATTCGGTCCCCTTCGTCGTGGAAAAACTTCCACGCTTATCTTTTCAAGCTTCTCCGGGGACAAATGGTTTAGACGCGAACACCGGTTATTAGGACGAATGTGTATGACATAGCCGAGTGAGATTCGTGAGACGAAAAGGGTCTGGAAGGGTCAGATAGAGGGCTTAGTCGTTGCACCCGCAACTCGACAGACGAGCCGTGCTTGATAGGGGATGAGTGGACGTCTCGTAGTTAGTCGAGGATCATCCGTAATTTATGGGAAATCGATCGACTTCGCATTGAGCTGCCATCCGGTGACGTAATCGATCGCGTGCGATTACGTCACGCGGCGTGATGGTAAATTAGTGGTGGGCCCGCAAGCACGATGTGTGCCGAGGCATCGTGATCCTGGTCCCGAGTTGGTTCGTCCTTGCGTGTCACGGGAAAAAAATATCGCCGAACGCGCGTGTAGGTCGACGTAAACGGATGTCTGCCGACAGGATCACCTTTATCATAGAGGATGCGAATGTCTGTTGATTGATTGATAACGCGTACCGTTCTCCCTTTCTTCGCTCATTTCTTTTGTTGTGCAGGGCGAGACACGAATAGGTGACCGGATTTCGATAATACATTCCGCTTCGCTTAAATATTAAAAAAGGTTGCAGAACGTAGGTCTAGAGATTCATTTTTCTTGGGTCGTAAAGGAAGTTGTGAGGTAAATGTTTAACGCTGTTTTCAATGTCAGGATGATTTTCTCTATTGAATTATTTATGGATGATAAAGAGATAAAAGTAATTTCAGTGCTGGTAATTTTACGAGTTTCAGTTGTTCTATATTGATATAATATAAATTATTCTATATTGATGATAAAGAGACAAAAAAAATTTCTGTGTTTGTAATTTTAGGGATTACAGTTGTTCCATATTGATATAAAATGAAAGAGATTTTGGACTATATCATATTTGACTATTTTTTCATCCTTAAGCAGAGCAGATTGGACTACCAAAATTTATCCATCTATTCTGATGTCTCGCTTTGCATCCACTTCTTTATCATAACTGTTGAATTGTACATGGTTAAAATACAATTCGTGTTAAAGTAAAGAAATCAAATAATATTTTGTATAAACGATGGACAATAAATTTTTGGTGGTCCTAGAAACATTTATTGGCAGTATTCACCACATTTTAGTTCTCTTCTTTGGTTTTGTTACACTTTGTTCTGTGCCAGACTGAACCAATGCGTTAAAATGAGGTCGAATGTCTTCCAGCTGACATTAAGCGAAACTATAATTTTCTCGGAAGTATTTATCGCGCTTGAAGTTACTTTAAAGTTTCTGTGTTTTAAGTAATCTCTGCAATGTTTCGCAGTCTATCAACCATTTTCCAAAGGGATTGATTGCTTAATCTATGACGCCCCGGATCTCTTACTTTCCATATTGACATTTAAGTTTCGTACTCCCTTTTTAGCCCTCATCTTCCCAAGATGAAATTCCCTGAAGTCATCAAAAAGCAACGAGGTCTGGTTCGTTCAAGTTTTCCTAAGCCAACTTTCACTTGGACCCCTTCTCTTTGCCTGTACCCGTCTTCCCTCTCATCGTTGAGCAAATATTTTGTCAACAGTTCCGAAAGATGTTGTGTCTCATTGATATTTCTCTTGGCAGAAGCAATTTGTCCTGTCGCGGAAAAACGAAATAATTTTCAAGCCTAAAAATAATGCTCGGTCATGAGTAAAAGTAAATTAAGTTAGAATGAATAAAATTTGAAATATGTGAGAGAAATCCTTGGTTCGTAATAATGTGGAAATACAAAATCGAATTCGATATTGAGAAAGAACATTTCTACCTCAATAGTGTTCATTGCACCCATTAAAATTGCATTTAATGTTATTTCTCAACAAGAGAATTGCATATATTTAATTATTGCAAATAATCAAATTACATCATTCCCGTCTTTAATTCTCACAATACTCAGATCGAATATTTTATACTCATCATTTTGAACACTACTTCGAGAACTACTGTTAATTTACAATCATTTCCTTTAATTATATCGTCCAAATCTTCTAAGATATATTAATTCTTATTGTATGCGAATATACAAATTCTTTTCTTCCCTTAACAATTCACCCAAAAAAGACACTCCGTATTGCCTTCGAAGAATTAAAATTCTAATACCCAGCAGCCACTTCTATATCTAACCGTATTCAGCAAACTGCTAAACAATCTAAAAACTTGCGAAACGTGTAACCAAACCGACGGTACGACATCGATCAGAGAGGAACGGTTCATCGTTGACTTATTTGATCAAGAATCCTGCAATGAATCCACGATCACATCCCCCGAGAAGTCGATTCGTCGGTTGAGTTCCACGTGTCCCGTTCTCCGAACGAGATCTTTCGCACGATACACTCGAACGGGGACGTGCTTCGTTAAAGCCAGTTTCGTCCCTGGGAATCATTCGTTGGCGTCGACGTTGGGCCGCGCTTCATCTACGGCCGAATTGGCGCGGCGGCGGCAGCACACGGCCGCTATCCAAATCCGCCATTATCGGAACTCTTGCCGCCTCAGTAGGTACCTACTCGTGAAATCGTCGATGGTGGAAAAAAGACGAAGGAGGACAGAAACAGAGGGGAAGGGGGAAGACAAGCTGAACGGAGAGAAGAAGACAGAGAGCAAGAGAACTAGGAAGGATACGAAGAAGCAAAAAGAGAGAAAGAGAGAAAGGGAGAGAAAGAAGAGGAGAGAGAGAGAGCGAGGGACAGAGAGAGAAACAGGGAGAGACAGGGGGAGGGAGAGAGAGAGAGAGAGGCACAGAACGTCCGTAACGTCGGAAGAGCCGGGAGCAATTTCCGGTGGCTTTTGTGCGCCCTTTAAAAACGCGAGCTACTGGGGATGCCGAGAGGGCGGAGAAAAGGGGTAGGTAGCGAGGAGAAGTCGGTAGAGAGTTTTGCGAATGTACGTACGAGTGGTCCTTCTGGACCAACAAATCCCCGGCCGAAGGATGGAGGAAGTCGAGAGGTTAACTGCAGGTCCTTTCGCGTTCTTCCTCTCCATTCGCGTGCTTTATATTTCCCTTTTCCTCCGTTGCGTTCTGATCCGAGTTTATCTCCTTATACGGCTCTGAGTCCACGGGAAAACGTATCTCGACCCGGGACGACTTTGATAATGAGGGAAATTTCAATAACCTTCGGAGAATGGTGAAAGATCATCCCCCTTTGAGGGGGTAACACGCGTTGCTCATGGGCCAATTTTCTGTTAGGTGATGCAAAGATTCGCCTGAAAATTAATGGCAACGGGATACACTTCCTTGCCAATTTGAAGTTTCATAAGTTGAGCAGTAGAAAATTGAAAGATGTTGAGGTGTAATTGGAATTGAAAATGGAATATTTTGGGAATTGTTAGAAATTCCATAGAAGATAAATACAGGCGTTCTTCTTAAAGGTAATTTGTTAGTATGTATTTATATTCATTATCTGTACGCGATGTATCCGAAAATATCTCCTGAAATCGCAGATCTCGTGAGAGATATCTGTTCATCAAACTGTTCCCTCGAAACGTGGCTGCTTATCTGTTGATACCACCCCTGCTTTTCCCTAATGTTATAATGCCATCGATACGATTTGTCTTCGGGGACCTATTGACGAGAAAGAAGAAGTTGTATGGTTCGATACTCTTTGTTCTAGGTCGAATCCACACTTAAATGCTTATATTCCATTATATTATACAATATAAAAGAAGTACTATCCTTGAAAAGTCTTGCTTAAGATACTGTACTAAGCTTCTCTAAAACGCTGTAATATTTCGAAATTTCATTCGCAGAATAGAGAAAAGTTCCAAAAATGTAAAGTTCCATTTTCTGGATTAAACAAAAAATATCTATTAAAGTAGAATTCTCTAAGTAACACTTTGTGCTGAAAAGTACGCTATAAATACGTTACATGTATCAGATGTTACCGATTTCAAGTCACTAATCGAGTGTCTCTTCATCGAAACACCACTAATACACAGATTCGAACGAACATCTGAGGATGCAAGGTTAAAAGCACTCAAACAATTATAAAGATCGAAATAAACAATCGAGTCGGTTGAAACGTACAGCTGAAACAAGCACTTCTCTTAAGAAACTTGTTTCCATCAAAGACCAGCGCACGCGATCCGCGCTAATAGATACCATCCCATTTCATCTCGCGAAGAAGACCTAAGCCACAAGGAACGTTTCCCTATTACGGCTTCGCTTAGAGTTCTCCCTTTTAGATTACACACGTATCTAACCGTGTACGTGTGCCCGCACGTGTCGGTGCGCGCGTGCACGCACACGCGTGCACTCTTCACCGTGAGCTCGCGCTCGCGCGCTCCTCTTTTCCCAGGGCTAGAATCCCGACCCTTAGTACCTTCCAGAGCCTCCGCCTGCCCGATCGTGTCCCGGTTTTCTTTCTTTTCCAGGGACACCAACATGGGGTCCTAGAAAGCGCTCGCGCTCTTCTTTGATTGGCCAAATGCTATGGGGTTTCATCGATATAAGACGGGGTTATAGACAGAGACGATCAAAAAGGACGAGGACAGCGACGGCCGAAAGACTCAGTTAGGAACGAAGACAGAGGGTGAATTACAAGGACAAGAGATAGAGGCAACAAAAGGGAAAGGGGCGGGAGGGGGAGATCGGCAAGGGGTTTGAGCGAGGGGTTGCGGCGTAGCGATTGGAAGGACAGGGACGGAAAGTGAGAGGAAGAGGCGGTGAGATAGAGAGAGCCGAGAAGGACGACATATATCGGCTGCTAGGAGGGTGCGTGGGCTTTCTCTCAGAGGGTGCGTAGAGTCAAAGAGGGGGACATCGAATGGAGAAAGGGCCGACAGGGTCGCAAAGAGGCGAGGGTGAGGGGTTGGAAGGGAGTAGGGGGAGAGCCAGGGGTTAGAGGGGGGAGGATGGAAGGGGGATGGCGGTCGCGAGGGTGGGTAGTGGGGGATGAAAGGGAGAAAACTAGAGGGTGCGTGTAGGCCTGGGGAATCAGTCGCGGACGAGCTGCGTTCGGGGTTTTATCTGTAGCTTTGCCCCTTCCGTCTCCTTCGCACACACGTCGCGCGTTTTTCCCTCTTTCTCTGTTTCCCGGTAAGGACGCTCCACCATCACCACCACCAGCCGCGCGTGCACACACGACACGTACTCGTGCACACAGGTAACTTCGCGCGTACACACGCTCGAAGGTCCGCGCGCTTTATCCGAAATACGTGTGGTTCCCGGTGTACGCACAGCGTGTAAAACGGACGCGTGGAACACGAGGAAAGAGGAAGAGCGTTGTGATTGAAGGAAGACAGAAACGGATACCGTCCTGCGCTCCTTTCATGCACACAGTGGAAAATCGCGCGCGAAAGCACGTGCGATATAACGACGCTTCGGAGACTCTCGGGGGCACGCGGACGCGCGACGAATTAAATACGCTCGCGCCGTCCTGCGCCGTGATCGCATAGTGCTACGGCGCCGTGAATGCACGGATAGTGTGAAACTCGGTTATTATTTGTTGGGTTCTTTTGTTGTGATCCCGCGGGGTGACACCGAGCCGAGCAGTTTGTTCGCCGGCAACGAAATCGCTCGAAACTGTCACCAATGGTTCATATAGTGGAGGTTGTATCGTCGCGTCGGAACGACTTGCAAATGGTGAGTGAACTATTTTCGACGATACTTTACCGACGTAACGTGTCTTTTTGCTACGCGCCGTCCGGTGATAATTAGTTGAAAATGCAGAAAATTTGAATCGGACGTAGAGGGATGCAAATATACTCTTCTATCAGTAAGAAAATATTTCTGTGGTAGATGTTTAA
Organism: Tetrapedia diversipes; assembly: GCA_033822845.1. NCBI lineage: Eukaryota > Metazoa > Arthropoda > Insecta > Hymenoptera > Apidae > Tetrapedia > Tetrapedia diversipes. Next base: position 55,843 of record JAOPTO010002110.1, on the reverse strand, counting down.
TATAACTAGAAAAAATATAAGTTCGTGTTCTGTGTGAAATAAATAATTAGGAACTTGAAGCTACAATTTCGTAAGTATAAAAGATCAACCCTCCTTTATCTTAAATTCATCGAGTGCCCGATCAGTTAGAGGTGACAGTGTAAACGGCGTAATGCCATAGGTACCTACAGTGGTTTAATTAATTCGACAAAGAAACCGTTGTTAACCCATTAATACCAAATCCACACCGTATCAACGTGTAACATTTAGAAATCCTTATACTCTATTAAACATATTTCATTCTCAATATTTCACTCGTAGAAGGTAGTCTTAACAATTCGTTTAATAATTCCACTTAACCACACCGTCAAGTTTATCGCGCAAGCACAACAGGCATACGAAACGTACTTACGTTCAACTGGTTCTTAACGGGTTGAATAAAATCACCGGAACGATACTTTCTTGCGAACTCGAAGAATCGCGTCACGGAGTCGTTCGCAACGTATGACTAGCGCCGGAAATGCAGATTGTGCTCGTAAAAGCATGGTGGCCGTGTATAGGACGTGTCCCGATAGACGGGCGCGAAAATGCATGGATCTACGGGTAGCGGGTTTACGAGCGACCGCAGATTTTCATACACCGTGGTCCCCCTTTTTATATGTATCGGTTGCCCGCTCGCCCATCGAACCCGTAAAAGATTTTCGTGCGTCTGTTTACGCGCGGTTATTCCTGGCGGCATGTGCGCAACCGTTATGTTATGTGTTCCCATACGTTGTACGGCCAGTGTTCGCGGAACGTTTACAGTATGCGCCGCGCACCACCGCCCCGCTTTTGCATACGGACGGACAGAACGCACATGTGCACGCGTGCACACGCGTGCATACGCACGTTCGCCACGCAGAGAGAGCGAGTGCGTTAGTACGTGCTGGCGCACGCGAAGAAACGCAGCTGTTCGGTCAGGCGGGCGTGTCTACGGAAATCTTGGGACACTTGTTATGTGAAGAACATGCGGAAAAAGTTGGATAACCGTTAACCCTTTGCGGACGGAGCAGTAAAGAAAATAGTTACGTCGCGCATTTGTGTTATAAAAACTAAGCTGTATTTAACACGTTCACGCCGGCATGGGCCACCAATGGGCCACGTTTGTATATCGAAAAATACGTAGTACAAAATACTATTTTATTGATTTAACATTATACATTATACATTTCTACTTTATAATCAAACATTCAACACAAAATACATAACATATAATTAATCAATAACAAAATATAACTACTTATACTACTTATGTAATTTTTTAAAACAACTGAAACAAAGCGTCGGCTTATTTGGACAAGTATCACAAAAAGTTATTACCCTTTTTGTTTTATTCGCCGCGTACGGTGTACCTTTCAAATGTGCCAAGCAACATCCGATTGCAAACTTATTATATACCGCTGTATTCAAAAAGGTTCAGGCTATCGAATGCCGTAAACAGAGATCGGTTATTTTTAATAATAACGCGGTAATACACGATCAAAGTTGAAAAATCGCCTTTTTTTCCAAAGTCGATTTTCTCAAAACCTGGGGACTCGGGCGAGGAACGGATTGCACATTCGGATTCAGGGCGTCGAATCCTACAAGAATCTTGTTTCAGATTTATCGGAGCTTGTCATGACCAAAAAGTCGGAACAATGGAGCCGCGCCGCCCCACATTTAAATAAGTTTTTCATAAAATCTAACAAAATCATAAACAAACGAACTTAGGCCAACTTGACTTCTTAGGCTAGTATACCCATGCGTATCTTATACGTGTCGTTTACGACAGACAAACGCCAGCCGCAGCGCGAGAGTTGGACGGATATATCCGACACTCGTCCGCAAAGGGTTAAAACGTATTTTGTGTAGGTAACGGTGGATGGAGAAGGTGTGAGAGCAAATTTTTGGTACTGTCATGGCGAACAATTGGGAACATGGAACTTCTTTAACATGTTTGTTAGCATGATTTGGAGGGAAATTATTGGACGCTTTTCGTTAGAATGTGAACGATAGAATGTTGACATGGCTCTTTCTAGGATATATTTGTAACACTCCAAATGAACAAAATAATCAATTTTATTAATCTAATGAACTTTTTTGCGGCGCTGAGTTTAGATGCAAGAATCAGGACGCTGCATGTATGCGACAGGTTACAACGAACATGTTAATTTCTCTTGAACATTTGAATTTTCAAAGGGTTCTGTTTTCTGTTAATAACAAATAAGTTGTTGGTACTATTACGAATTTCGTAGCGTTAAAGCAGATACTTGAAAATATTTTGCTGAACTTTTGCAGAACTTTTTGAATGTCTTAAATTTATTAAGATCATGTCGAATTCGAGAGAATTTAGTGTGACGTTTGGTACTTCGAGAAACAATAGAGGAAGGGATTTTTTGTAGAAGAAGAATTTTATGACTTAAGCAGTCGAATGAATTTGTAGAAGAAAAGGAAGACCCGTCAGGTGTCGTATTCTATTCGATCAACGGCTAATTATGAAATGAAAATGCAAGATGCACAAAACATGCAAGAACACATGGAATATAATATTCAAACATTCCTGTTGATCCTACATGTAACGTACGAACTTGCATAAATATTTCCAATGCAGATATTGAGCTTCAGGATGCATGAAAAGTTTGTTAGCTCAGAATTCATAAATTGCGTCACGTATCGAAACGAACAGCTGCTCAGAGACTTTTAAGTGTGGAGGTGTACGCTTGGAACGAGTTCCAGGGTTCCCGTGAGCCTTTATCAGCCGCGAGATAACGGGGTTGAACCTAACCCTCGATCTATCTACCTGGTGGTACTTGTTACATACTGTACAGAACTCGAACTTTTTTATTGAGTGGAACGTGATAAAGCGAAGGGTTTCCTCCGTTAACTTACAACTTCCTGTGCTTCCTTCGAATGTACCGTACGATCTTCCAATATTTCAGCCGAGATATTGGTTTCCCCGTGCAATCGCGTTTCCTTTCTCCCGAGCGTCCGATCCGGTAAAAAATAACCGATACGAGTTTACTGTTGTGTATTGCGGTTTCGTTTCAAGTGCAATTTATCGCGCTTCGTTAATATGAAAATCAAGTCGTCGCTTGAAAGATTCGTCGATTGATTTTTTGACGTAAACGGTGCTTAGATATTGTTTGACATAATTTTATGATACGATGATTTCTCTGGGATTTTAGTATATTTACTTGTTTACATTATGTTGCACGGTTAACACTGCTTATTGTCCTATTTATCTATAATACTTCAGAACTCCTGGATTATTTTGTAATATTAAAAATTACACCCAAAGTTGTAGAAGGTTATACTTTAACAGTTGTGGATATAATTCTATGGAAACTAATTTCAAAGCTTAATCACGATCTGCACCGCCGCTCAAACTCGAACCACGTTACAATTTTCGAAAAAGTATTTGAAAATGCGTTGTATTATTAATCTTAATAATTTTTATAGAACAGATAGAAAACTGAGAAGCTCATAATTGCTTCAGGGTTTTTTAAACTATCTGCAAGTACCAGACATAAAACAATCTTAACTTCCAAAGATATAAAATGTTATTTCGGATTCAAATTTCATACAAATTTTCATTTTATAATAAGGAACATCTTGCAAGCTGGCCATTATTTCCAAAAAAATCATTCTTGACGTGCATCCAATTTCAATTACAAACCAAACACGTTACGAATTACTATAATACAAAGAAGCCTAATTGTATTCGAATGGAATGTCACAAATTTTTGAGCAGCACTGTACAAGCGAAAGGCGGGATAGATAAATCATTCAGACCATTTTGTTCCGGCTATCGACGTTGCAAAACACGGATAGGCCAGTTTTTGCGAAAATTTTCGACCTGCTTGCCAACAGAAATAAATTATCTCGCGAAAAGGATGCGCCTTCGATCGGTGGTGCCGCGCCATTTACCTGTCTTCCTGTCGATCGGGTCTTCCTTCGCGTTGACGTTGGCCCTGGTGTACGCGCGGCACACGCGTTTGCATCGGAAACGTTGAACAGAACACATGACGGGTTCTCACGAGAAGGCGAGCCGGTGTTGATGCAGAGACGTACATCAATTAATGCAGCAGCACACGTGAATATGCCAGTGCATAACGCGGTGGTAATGTAGCTCGCCACATGGCTCGGCTGCTTTGCTTGGCTCATCAATCCTAAAACCAGACCACCGGTCGTTCTCCGACTTACACGCGACGCTGGACCCGAATGGCTGCTTGGTGTCCATTGATGTTGTAGAATAAAAGTTCTTATTGATTAGCATGGAATACGAATTTTATTTATCGTGCTATTACTTATTAACACATTGCGGACCGCTAAGAAATCTGTAAGACTTAAGCCTGGGACCGCACATTTTTTGGCAAACTTGCACGTTACTAATGTCATCGTAACATTTTTATCGATTAAGCAATGTTTGTCAAACAATTTTTTTTTTTTTATTTCAAAAGAAATACACCTTGACGAGTTTTATTAGCGAAGAAACATAGCTTGTGGTATACTGAACAACAATTACATTGTATAATCTCCGAGAAAAAAAAAGCGCATCGATCACGAGTTCACTCGTGGCCGGTCAGCAACGTTCGGTTTGCTAAACACGAGAAAACTCGTGAGCGGTCCTTAATGTGTTAATTAACACTATTCCTACCACAACCGGTCAAATGGCCGTTTTTAAAATTTCGATTAGAATTTCATAGATATAACGTAATTGAATCGCCTTTAAACTTTAGACTTTTTCTCAAATATACGTATAATACAGTTTTCAATATTCACTTCTTCTTTCATTGTTTATTTTTTAAGAAAAATTCGTAGTTTGTCTTACGTTGGAATGTCGTGGTAGGAATAGGTATACGTGAAGTGTCGGTAGGAATAGTGTTAATTAATTTGTTTTCCTTAACCCCTTCGGTCTTAAACTTTTGTCCACTACCGTAGATATGCCAGACTTAACTCACACTGTCAGGCAAATTTAGAGTGTCTTACCCTGGGTGCCAAGATTTTATTTTAAAGAAAACACGGAATTTAGCAAAATCTAATAATATTAAGATACAGATATAGTATTGAAATGGCATTTACTGTAATTTGAAAATGGAAAAGAAAACACTACGACATATCTCGTAGCTGGCGTGGCTGAATAAAATTCCTGCGCTGAGCGCCATTTGTAATCAATCTAAATTATAGCGCACACTACGGGATATTTCGTAGTCGGCAGTTTTGGTACATACGCTTAGTACGAGATATCACGTAGTTGATAGTGAATGGGTTAAACTAACTCTCAATCTCCTCCTGTATACCACAAAATATTCGCATACTATTGTAGAATAAAGGTTCTTAAGATTATTGATTATTATTAATAAGAATAATGGCGAAAATATACAGCATACAATAAATTCTAATTCAACTCTGTTACGCGACTCTAGGCCTAAAAGGGACCAACGTTGAATAGAAAACCGAGTTGTAGAGTCGTAAAGAGAGCTGAGGATTAAACATAGAGTTGCATGGCAGAGTTGAAAGAGGGTAGAATTTACTGTATACTGTACATTTCTGTCGTTATTCGTGTTAATAACAATAAACAATCTTAAGAACCTTTTTCTCTACACTATTACAATCCCATCTCATAGCGTTCGATACGTCGATTATTAAGTTTAACGATGAACAGAATCCTGGCTCTCTTAATCGACAACCAATCGGACGATTTTCACCGGCAAATATGACGGGCTGTATCGACATTGAATTTTTTACGCAAGCACACCTTTTCGACGCGAAACACCAGGTCGCCCGCCTATCCAATTTCTCACTCCTTTTTTTTTTCGCCCCCGTTCACCCAGTCCCACCCCTTTCCCGATCACTTTTTTCCCTAACACTCTACAAATATTTGAACGCCGGCTACGGCCCCGCCGAAAGAGCATTCGAGTCGAGTGAGCTTTCGCTTCCCCAGGGCCAATCACCGTTCACCGATTGTAATCTAAGCCAATGCCTGGGTGCGCATTAAATGTCAAACGTTATTCGTTCCTCTGTTCCGTGACGCCGACGACGACGGCGCCGACGTCTACGTCGGGTGTTTGCTGCCGGTGGCTCTCTGCCCGACAGACTGTTGGAAAACCGCCGTCGACACGACTTTCGCGAACGTTTAATGCTGCTTTTGACATGGTCCCCCCGGTTCCCGTGTACGTATGCGGTTTACGGTTTAAACTGCGGCCCCGCTGCTAGCATATCATTGAACTGTGCGGTGGAACGTGGCTGTCTCGCCAAACCGTGAACCAGCACCAGCTGGATTAGGAGTTTTACATGACACGCGGTTAAGTATCGTCTGCACTGTGAGTGAATCGTGATTTCAAAGGGCAAAATAATGAAGTATGTATGTAGGATACTTCTACTTTTACTTTTAGTAGAGTGCGATGATAGGGTGTCAGGTGTGAATACAATAAAGTGAAGTGTTTAGAATATTAATAAATGTACGTTTAAAATAATTTAATAGTAACAATTTAAACGACTTTACAACTTAACAACTACGTTTAGAATCACAATCTTCTTGCCTTCACAGTCAAACTCTTAATACTGGAAATATGGAATTGACCAATCAGGGAAATTTCAAAGAGTCGCGATCAAAACTCCAATCTGGTTTTGAAAAGTGAGTTGTGCGATCGTGGAATAAAAATGAGAAACCGAGTAAGCTGTAGCTTATGCATCAGAACCTGAACACGTATCAATAAAGAAATGCTTTAGATCTTTTATTTTTAATCAATGATATAATCACTCTCATTAGCAACAACCTTTTGCCGTCTAGTGTGCAAATTTTCAATGCCGGATCGATGAAAATCAATTGGTTGTTGAGCAAAATATCTATAAATGGAATGATAGAAACGACATTACTTTCCGGTCCCCCTAACAGTATGGAAAGGAGTTAAAAAGCCAAACGTCACTGAATTAAGGGATGAAATCGCGATACACCTGTGGAGACGTTAAGGAAATAAATGTACTCCCAAGTACTCACCGTATAAATTTTATTATAATACCATTTTTATTGCGTGACTCTTTTTCGCTACGAGGCTTAAGCAAGCAATACCAACTAAATTCCTTTCCGTCAGCCTAACACCTCGTCGTCCTTCAAACTTGGAGGGAATAAGAAAGCGAGGAAAAGATTTTTCCAAGCTACATCGGGCCTCGAACTATATCCAATTCGTTTATTACACCCGGGGCCCGAGCGCTCGGATATAGGTACATTTTTCCTCCACTTCATACCTCCTCTGTGTGTTGTACACTTTGCTTTCAAAAACGATGTGAAACGAACAACGTTTGTAACCAAGGTCCCCATTTTGTATCCTACAATGCGTTAGAAAAGGATCTCCCGGCCAGAATTCGTCTCTGTGATATTGTAGAATGTATTTGTGGGTCAGGCTTATAGTAAGAGAATTAATTTATTAGAAGCTTGAATTGTTCTTATAATCATTTCATCGTTAATTACAAAACCGGTAAATCGTCGAATCTCGAATCGTAGATAGTTAAATCCTCGAATGTCGCTTTGGTATGCATTAGGATAGATGCATCTGCGCTACACGTTAGGATCAAACATTCGAGAAGAACAAATGACCAACGTCACTCACACACACTAACACACATCCCTATCCATTCTTTCACTCGCGCATTCAGCACCTTTACATAAGCAATGCTAAAATTTAAAAATGTTACAATTAGAAATTTGGCATCTCTACAATATGAATTCTAAAGGGCCTGGCGTCGAAAGGGGCGAATAGCTTATGCATCAGAACTTGAATACGCATAAATAAAGAAATCCTTCAAAACAAATACCGGGTTCATCGGTGACGTTAACCCTTTGCGGACGAGTGTCGGATATATCCGCCCAACTCTCGCACTGCGGCTGGCATTTCTCCGTCGTAAACGACACGTACGAGATACACATGGATATACTAGCCTAAGAAGTCAAGTTGGCCTAAATTTGCTTGTTTACGATTTTGTTAGATTTTATGAAAAATTTATTTAAATACAGCTTTAGTTTTTATAACACAAATGCGCGACGTAATTATTTTCATTACTGCTCCGTCCGCAAAGGGTTAAACCCTGCTAAACCGTGCATCTTTTTCGCCATGCGTTTCATGTTGTCCAAATTCGCTAGCACACGGACGCCACGCTTATTCCGCGGCGCTATGGCGGCGTTCAATCGCGACGCAGCTCGCGTTTGACAATAAAACGCGAATCCTATTTATAATCACGATGGAAACAGCGTGCCAGGTAGAAAGAAACAGTTGTCGGGCAACGTTCGTGCGTGGCCAGGGACGCAGGTGCGTGTTTATTCATACCGGGCTGCATCGTAACCCAAGTTTCAATATGAGTTATCACCGGAGCCAGAGTCACATTGTTTGCAGGCATCAAAAAAAGTGACGCTGATAACTCGCTAACCGTGCGATATGGCGGACAAATTCGCTCGGCAATTGTACGCAACACTGTCACGGAGGAAACAATAGAGGGACGGAGACGAGACTCGCACTCGCGATGATTTTCATGATCGCTCGACGTGCATACACTACCGACCAAAAGTTTCAATAAAAAAAAAAAAAAAGAATTGTAGCAGAACTCGCGTTGAAAGTACAGTGGAATCCTAGTTATTCGAACATTCATTATCTGAATATTGTAACGAGAGATTCTATTATCCAAGTATGGCTTCATTTTCTAATGATGGGTTTCTATTTTTCAATATTATGGAGTTTAACCGTGGAAAGGTGTAGGATACATAAGGGTTTGAACAATCTGTTAATCTTCTTAATATGTATTCAAATAAATGAAACTTAACGTAAGAAAATACGATCATTCTGTAATCCACGATTCTATTATTAGTATTGATAATCGAGATTCCACTGTAATGTAAATTAATTTTTTAATTAAAGTTAGAATGCGGTGAGTTAGATTAAATTATTTTACAATGTGTAAAACGTTCATGTAAGGATTCTTACAATTTTTTTGCGAAGGATGCATATGTACTATTTTTTACCTATGCTTTTTAAGTTGACAGTTGCTTTGTGAAAATTTGTGAAAATAATAAATTGGATAAGTTATGCATTTTGGTTTCGTCAATTCACACTTTTGCACAGATCTATTATTATGAATTGAATTGCTTAAAATATGATTAAATATAATTTGTTCTCTGATTATTGCACCAAGTTTCACAGAACTAAAAAATTAAAGTAAACAGATTTCCTCTTAAAATCGATCAAAAGAAAAATTTTATTATTTCTGCACAAAACTGATTACAGCATTATACAAGATACAGTATAGAGCAAAACACATAAGTTTATTTAATTGTTGTATATACAATAATCAATAATTACATTTAATCGTGCATTTAGTCAAAATATCAAATGGCCTGGAGATCATGCCAGGCAAAAACGGCTTGGCACGGAACGTGTTAACACTAGAACTATCGACAATTAAAGTGTACCTTATTTGCATGGAAGAAATCAGATTGAAAATTACATGAAAAAATACCAAATGCATAGAAAACAAATCTTTATTCATATCTTTTGTAGAAAATCATAGTAAATTTTGAAAACTTTACAACTGTGAATTTATAAGTCTGCTATGAGTAATCACCAATTGGTCATATTGACTAGTCTGGTAGTTCTAACGTTAAAGGCGGTGAATACAAATTGCTTCAGAAACCAAAAATGAACGGTTAAAAATATCCCCTCTTTCTGACGCGGGTACCGTCAAACTTTTGGCCAGCAGTGTACGTTTCATTATTGAACGCGCGCAAAAATGCCGACAACCGGTCGTTAAGAGATACGCTGGAAAATATAGCGAGCGTTTCGTCGTGCGCATCAATCGCCCTAAATGATTCGATTCGTTTTGGAATTTCAATTAATTCGCCAATTAGTTCGGCCGGAATCCATTTAGACGTATAATCCGGCTTGGAAGCGGTCGGGACTCTCCTCTGCGGCATCCAACGTTGAACGCAAGGGAGAAGTGCATTTGCTTTCGGAGCAGTCGACAAATTAGCTGTATTAGCGGTACAGGCGCGGGTACAGATTTTGCGGAGTGCAGTTTCCGGCTGGATACACGTGCGGCGAATTATAGAAGTTAACTCGAACCAGTCATGCCTCCACCTCTGCGCACACACCCCTCTTCCATAACTAAGGATATTGATAAAATGAATTCGCTAAAATGTCTTTGCCAGGCTTTTCTAGGAACTTCGACTAGCTTCGCGTTTTGCGAAGCTCGTGTGTTTTAGAACCTTGTAAAAACGAAATGTTGTATATTTCTACATTTCTGTTTTGTTATTTTTAAAATATATATTTTATAGTACATTATAGTATACAGTATTATTTAGTGCATTATAACAAAGGTTTCTTCGGACATAAATACGTATTAATTAGTACTTTGTGTTATAGGTAGCTGATTTTAAAAAAAAAGTATTATACATTATACATATCGATATCTTAAAAATGAAGCTTACAAAATAATTTCAAAAGCACCCTATACCTTGTAAAAGAAGTGCAATTTTCAAATTATCTTAAAAAATGGTGGAAACTTTTGAAGAAAATATTCTACTCGTTACAATATAAATATAAAAGTAGTATATATATATAAATTAAAGAATAATTCATGTGAGATCTAAAATTCACCTATATAAGAATCGATATGAACCTATCTATTATAGACAATCTATCTTTCAATCAAACAGCAAAACAAAATTACCATGCCTTCATTCTTCCCAAATAATACCAGGCTTATTCGCTTAATTGCTAAAATTCAAAGGTACCCTTCCTATGAAAAGGGCAACGAATTACCGAAGGAACGTCGAATAGGTCTGTTGAAAATAATGAAAAAATTGAGGGGTAACATGACCGTCTAATTGCTCGTGTAGAGTTCGCGAAGCGAGGAAGAGAGCACACGGCCATCGTGAATCCAGAAGGGGGGGAAGGGGGGACGAGCACAATATAAGGTATCCCGATATCTGGCTCGTTACACGGTCACGACGTTATTAACTTGCCGAAGGGTAATCAAGTAATGAATACATCGCCGGCGAAGACCGTATGTATATAAATCATGCCGGAGAGGATGCCAGGGGCTACAGGGTGAGCCCTTATCTCCAATCAGTACATTGATTGCACGCAGCCAGGTCAAATACCGGGCTTCGCTCGACGGCTCGGCTCAGACACGATAGCTTATTCAATTTCCGAAGCGGCATTCACCATTCAATTCGGCAGTTATCAGCCTCCGCCTATCCCCCTATCTGGATTTTGCGTGGCTTTCCAGGAGTCGTGGCTTCCCGCGAGAGAAAAGAATCGGGTTGTCCGTGGCGAAGTGGCCGCAAAAGGTCGTAACCGAGGGGAAACGGATACGAGTGCGATTTAATTGCCCGCCGTGTGGATTCTGTCTTGAGGGAGTGGAGAAGAGAAGTTTCAATTTTACAGACACCCATTTCGAAGTCGCATAGCAAGTCGATTCGTTATTTTAAACCGTTCTGATGATTGTACAAGATGGGTTGCTTGATTCTTGCAGGTATGATGAGCATTGAATTAATTATGCGTTGGTGGAAGAGTTATTGTGTTATTATAGTGCGCGAGAATTGCATACGTTGTTTAACACTATTCCTACCGACACTTCACGTATACCTATTCCTACTGCGACATTCCCACGTAAGGCAGACTACAAATTTTTCTCAAAAAATAAACAACGAAAAAAGAAGTGATTATTGAAAAATGTATTATTCGTATATTTGAGAAAAAGTCTAAAGTTTAAAGGCGATTCAATTACGTTGCATCTATGAAATTTTAATCGCAATTTTAAAAACGGTCATTTGACCGGTCGTGGTAGGAATAGTGTTAATTAAACGTTATGTTACCGATGATAATACTTGAGAAATTGATAATGTATTAATGGTTATTGAAGCTGTATTAAGCTCATTTAACGAGATATTTTATGGGTCTAGGGTAAACAGTGGATTCTTCAAAAACGAGGAGACAAAAGAATCCTATTTAGAACCAATAGTACACTATTCCACTTACAATTAGATAAAATGAAGCTAATCTTTAAATGTTTGTTCATCATAAAGTAATCGCTATAAGGTCATACAATCTTTACATACAACTTTCTAACCAACTCACTGTTTCACAATTATTGACAGTATATATCTTGGATGACTATACATTATTAAATCAGACCTTGTAATATTCACTATTTTTACATGATACCGCATTATGCAAATGAATTTAACCCATTCACTACGGATAAATTCTATATAGATGGAAGGCTATAATTCTTTAACAGATGAAGATCTTTAAATGCAATGTTTTACCCCATATGTAATTCCTTGTTTCCTAGAATATCATATTAAAATATATTTTAATACCTGTTAAAGAAAAATAGTGCGTAATAAACTTAATGAATAGTCATAAAAATTCAATAACTTCAATAAATTGTAAAAATGATGCAATTTTCCTCCGAAAAATATTTCTCTCGTTATCATGTACAATTTGAAAAGATCGAACATGATTCTGAGAGCCTCGATATTTTAAACCGATCCAAATTGTACATGCTTTAGGAAATGGTGACCGTAAAATCTATTCCTTGTACACGATACTTTACCAAATGGAGTTAAACAGATACGATTACCCGATATATTTCCCAAAGCATATGGCTATTACTCAGCATCTACCCGCGGCGGAAGCAAGACGCGCTTCCCGTAGTGTACATAGATAATCGAGCTTAATTAATTGCTCGTGATGCGCGCTCTGGGCTGAGCAAACACATTTACTTATTACCATCCATCTTGAGTGGTGCCTCTCAAGGGAATCGATTTTCTAAGTGCACATGGCCGACGACGACGACGACACGAATTGTCGAAGAGTCGGCATACGATCGCGACGAATAGTCGGTTAAATAAAGGCGCGGCCCCTGGTAGCCTCTGTTTCACTTCCGGTTCGAATTCGCGGCCCTGAAAAATATTTTTAGGCGCGCCAGGAAATTACTCCCCCGCCTATTAATCAAATAATTTATGGTTTCTCCGATTACCGTTAATAAGGAGGGTTTGTCTTCGTATTGTATGTCTTTTTGGTCATAATTGTTTCACTGCGAACAGTTTCCTTCGAATGTGTTCGTTTTATGAATTCAAATATCCAAGGAGAAGTGTCGCTGCATTAAAAAGATTTATTCAGCAATTCGAAAAGATTCTATGTGTTAACGTACAGTAGGGGTGTTTTAGAAGAAGTTAAAGATAAACTATAAAAACATTGCTATGTTTCGATGTTGATAATAATGATTTGTGGAACATTGTTTATGTGAAGTTGACCATGACAATGCGAGAACGAATAAAATGGAAATCATACTGGAGGATTATTAATAATTGATTTGAAAAGTCTCTCACATTCTATACACATTACCGAATTAAGTAGACAAGCGAGATAGTTTATTTTCAAATGCAAGTGGTGGACACTTAAAAATAAAAACATGGAGGATAGCAACTCGTTAACAATAAACGAAGCAAAATAATTTATATATTAATCGTTAAAATAACAATTAAATTAAAATAAAATTTATTATTATATAATAAGTAAATAATAATTAAATTAAAGTAAAATTTATATTGAGAATCAGAGAATTAGAGAAAATTAAAAAGAAATTATATGCTGTATAAAACTGTAGAAACTGTAGCAAAAATATCCGTGGATTAAATATTGACCATCAGAGTTAACAAAATTAATAAAATAATACAAAAAGTACATTCTCACTTTTTATTCACAAATCTCTCACAAACATTCTACACCTTTGACAATTCATGTTAAAATTAACTCTCTATTCTAACCTTTCGCCGTATATATTATAGTCTTATTACGGCTTTTTACTTTCAACCTTTTTAACAGTTTTCCACTGAACATTACAACTTCTTCATACTCTTCGTTTTAATTACAGTTTCTCGGAAACACAGCTAACACATGTATAACCTAACGATAGAGATATATTGATAAAACACAATGGTACAATTACAAGAATCTACGATAAATCTTACGACATACATACGTATGAATGCGTCGCAAATGGTTAACCGAATGAAATCGTTAAGTAACGTTCTGTTCTGCACGCTAATTAATTACAAGCGGTAACTATCCAAACATAACGAAGCCGCTGTTAACGAGCGGCAGTTAATACCTGTCTACATTAATCGCCACGTCCTATAGTTGTGCAGTGCAGTTCGTGAAAGTCTCGCCCGGTGGACGTTATTGACTGGTACAGATCCCCAGGGTTGTAAGTGACATTTACACGATGCATTCAGCGTTAAACTTCCCCGGAGAGCCGAGAGAAGGGTAAAACGTCGTATCTCGGTTCCAGTATCTATACGGACAACGGGGTCTCCGTGACAACGGGGCAACAACAAACGCCTAATGGCCAGTGTTCAACTCAAAGTTTAATTTCCTGACTGGAGGACAGGCGCTCACGGTGACCTGCCCTTCGTCCTGGTCACCTTACTCATCGCTCCTCCTCATTATCCGTGAAACCACGCATCTTCCGGTTCCTCTTCCTTCCACTTACAGTGGTACCTCGTTTACAGTAGAACGTGTCGGGAAGCAGGATAGTTCGGTTAACTGAGTGGTACAGATTATGGAGATTTAGCGGTTATAACTGCGTCTGTTCTCGCTCGTTCTGAAGACAGAAGATCAGGCTCAGAGAGGTGATTTTGAGCAATGTCTTTGTATTGTGGACAATTGTTTCTTCATTTGCTTGTATGTAGTGCACTCTGAATCGAGTGATTGGAAGACAGACTATGGATGTTTACGAATAGATTTAGTGTACAAACGTATAGAAAATATCCGAAGTATAGTATATATTTAGTGTACAAACATATAGAAAATATCCGAAGTATAGTATATATTTAGTGTACAAACATATAGAAAATATCCGAAGTATGGTATATATTTAGTGTACAAACGTATAGAAAATATCCGAAGTATGGTATATATTTAGTGTACAAACATATAGAATATATCCAAAATATAGTATATATTTAGTGTACAAACATATAGAAAATATCCGAAGTATAGTATATATTTAGTGTACAAACATATAGAAAATATCCGAAGTATGGTATATATTTAGTGTACAAACGTATAGAAAATATCCGAAGTATGGTATATATTTAGTGTACAAACATATAGAATATATCCAAAATATAGTATATATTTAGTGTACAAACATATAGAAAATATCCGAAGTATGGTATATATTTAGTGTACAAACATATAGAAAATATCCGAAGTATGATACATGTTGCAGTATTTAGATGAAGAAATAAACTTTTATGCAACTTTCATTTCTTAAGATATATTCATAAAAATTCAAACTTTCGTAAAAGTGTGTAGTTCTAAGAATACGCGTTGATATAACTGAAACTTCAATCAACTACGATTGAAGCAGATAATAGAAACTGAGTTATTAGTTCGTATATTAGTTCGTATCTGGACGCTACATCGTTCCTATGAACCAAATTTTACCACTTCCTTTTATCGAATTCGTTGTTTATTTAACCCTTTAAATACAGTAAATGGAATTTACACATTGCATCTTAAAAATGTACTTAAAGTAATACATCTGCTGTGCTCTGCCCTAGCATAATCCCGAATACATTCACTCTGCAATAACAAACATTTCTATTTTCTATTACACAAAAATTCTTTTGCATTGACAACAATCATTTTTATTAATCGCCATGATGAAAATTTCGATCAGTCATTTTTGTGTGGTGTAAAAATTAAAAAGTTTTAGCTTTCGACTCGAAGTTCTTATCTTTGCACTCGAGAATTGATTCTTAGACGTCTAACGATACTAACCTCAAAAATTTTCTAATTAAAATTATTTACTAAGATTCACCCATATTTAACGTTATTTAGTTCAGTTAAGTGATGTACTAAAATTTACATATATGACTATTTAACCTCTGAGTCTAATTAATAAATAAATTAACTAAAATCTGAAAATTTGCGAAAGTATCATTTGGTGACCAACAGTCACCTCTCGAGCGCAAAGGGCTTTACTTCGATATTCTAATGTGAAAGTAAACCTTTTTATCGTGGCCTCGTTTTGCACATTTACGTTCATCAGGGAGATAGAAATAAAGGGATGAATAGTTGCTTCCTTGGGGTATTAAACAATAAGCAACGAAGATCGTCTTCTCTCGAGACGTATCTCTCATGATAGCTACATTACAACTTAATCGATCCCCCAGCGATGAACAGAATAATGAGCTCCTCTACTCGCGGGGGTAATTTATTTGCCATTAGTGAAAATCAGATTGTCAGTCGTACAATATATATGCACGTTAAACCTTACTTAATGTTTCATTATATTCAGGGGGGACGGAGTGTTTTATTATAAAACGATATAGTACGATACATGTGTAATTATATTTCCATGCAAATTAATCTGTACGGAGCAAACTGAGAATATTTGCATTACAGCCTGTTCTTTCAAACGTAATAAACGAATTAATAAAATAATATAGGATTTAATAAACGTAGCGATTTATGTAATCTTTCATAAAAGTAATTTTACGTGTATTCTACCGTGTGATACAACGGCTGAGAAATTTATAGTACTCGGTATTCAATATGAGAACATTGTTTAACGTGAAATTTTATAATTTCGTACCGACCAGGAAAGAAATATGTGTGTGTTTTAACATCGATTAAATAATATTATATCATTAGCGTATGTATAGTTATTGTTTGCGGCAGTCCCAGAAATACGTGAAATAAATAAGTTGATTTCTCCTATTTCATTAGACTCGTAAGTAGCTTTTACCTTGTGAAACTTTAAAGAAATCATAATTAAGATTAATGTTCTCGGTTATAAATTAATTACTTATCAACTATAAATTTGTGAATGCATAGCCACCTACTGAAAGGGTTAAAGAAAGTTGAGTACCAACATAGATAATCTTTACTCGGTGCATCGATATTATTATCAAGTCTACGTAAAAATTTCCCCCGTTTCAAAATTAATATAAATTAAAACCTTCGCGTATTATTTATCTAAAAAGTGTTTAAATGTAGCCAAAAGAAGGGGGAAAAATTTCGATTACTATTAACCCTTTGCGCTCGAGAGGTGACTGTTAGTCACCAAATGATACTTTCGCAAATTTTCAGATTTTTGTTAATTTGTTTATTAATTAGACTCAGAGGTTAAATAGTCATATATGTAAATTGTAGTATATCACTTAACTGAACTAAATAACGTTAAATATGAGTGAATCTTAGTAAATAATTTTAATTAGAAAATTTATTAATTAGACTCAGGGGTTAAATAGTCATATATGTAAATTTTAGTGTATCACTTAACAGAACTAAATAACGTTAAATATGGGTGAATCTTAGTAAATAATTTTAATTAGAAAATTTATTAATTAGACTCAGGAGTTAAATAGTCATATATGTAAATTTTAGTGTATCACTTAACCGAACTAAATAACGTTAAATATGGGTGAATCGTAGTAAATAATTTTAATTAGAAAATTTTTGAAGTTAATATCGTTAGACGTCTAAGAATCAACTCTCGAGTGCAAAAGGTTAATGTTATGAATTCGCTAAGAGATGAATTCTTATGTATGTATGAAAAGATCTAACAATACCTGACGTTGATGCAGAAACGTTTATTAATACGAAAGAATTGAAGAGGAAAATGTTAGAAAATGCGGTGTATATACCACGTAACGGACTTTGAACCCGGAAATCTTTGCTGTACTTGGCGGATATAGTTCCTGCACGAGATCCACGTGGTCGTGGCACTGACCCCTCAGAAGCAACCCCTCATGGTATCTGACGTGCATGCACGAGGAAAAAGTTTGGGGTTGCCACGTACGTTTCTACCCCAGTAGGCTCTCTCCCTTGCAATTCTTATGGAAGATAGTGTATAATGAAAAAGAAACAACGAGTCAGAAGACAGATGGTCAGGATGCCCCGCCATATTATGCCCACGTTAAAGAACAGATTCTCGGGTTTCCAATGAAATTTATCGTGGAAAGTTGCACGAAGCGCGTTGCTGTTCCTCTTGTTATCCCGAAAGAAAACATGTTCATCTTTTATTGAACAATATTTATTTCGTTTACGCTTGCATCCCCCAACCGTGTCTTTGCGTTAACGTAACCCCTTTTATTTTTGAGTTCATGAAAATAACTCTTTTCGATTCTATTCAAATATTATTCGACATATTTTACACCAGAAATGCGTACAACCACAATTTTTACTATTAACTTATTAATGTCTACATTTTTATCCGCTGATATTATGAAGATCTGATTGTTCGATTTAAATTTCGAACTTCTAATAATAATATAATATAGCTTAAAGGGTGGTGAATTCATCAAATCCAAAAGCAACGCGACAAATCTAACTGAAATAGAAGAATAATTTGATAAGAATTATATTTTTAGCTTTACAAAGCTTCATGAAAGATCACTGATTAGTTAATATTAACTAATCAAGTTTTTTATTAACTAATCAAGTCAATTTTTTGAAATTATTTAAAGTATAAGAAACCCCTCAAACTACAGGTACAGCGTTTCGAATCTCAAAATTAGACTCTCCTAAAAAAAGAAAAAACGAAAATATATTTTCCACTCGTGAATTCCGTCTGACATAACAAAAGGCTTCACAACATACAAACTCGAGCAACCATTAAATTTCCGATAATCTAATTCAAACATCAGGTTCGCGCTCGCCAAAGGAAGGTGGTAAAGGGAGCAGGTAAACAGAATTCCTGCGAGCAGATCCAGGATAACGCATCGCTGGCAGGGCAGAGGGAAAGTTTCCGAAGTGGCAAAAAGAAGGATCCTCCAGGACAGGCAACAGCCAACCGAAAATAGAAGAAGAGAGGACGAAGAGGGAGGGGTCGGACAAAGAGGGCGGGCGTGTAGGAAAGGCTCCCGCCCGAGTACAGTCCCGTGTCCCCCGCGTCATGAATCATGCATTCTCATCCCCTAGGAATGAACTAGAGCGCTCTGCGGTCGCGCGACCCGTCCGACAAATAAACAATGTTATTTGTTCGCCGGGATCTCGACCCGTTCGCAGCGGCCCAAAAGATTTCGCGAGGATGGCGCGCGGAAGGACGAGTGTCGGTGTTCCACGCTTTCGCAAACCAAAACGTCCAAACAGAGACAAGAGAGAGAGAGAGAAAGAGAGAGACAGGGAGGAAAGGCAAGGATCCCTTTTCCCAGCCTGTGCACCTAACCCCATTTCCCTCTCATTTTCGCTCTCTCATTGTTCCTCGTCGCCGTTTTCCGCTCCCTACCGTTATTTTCTGACAATCGGAACTGTCAACGACAGAGAAAACTCTCGCGAGCAACGACAGTTTTGTTGTTTCAACAACAACCAAGTGGCGGAAGCTGGATACACCACGTGGGTGTAAACAGCTCCGAGCAGAACAACGGAAGCAACGAAACTTCTCTTTTGAGCGATTTTCAGGGAAAATTTTGGCAGTTGAATGTTTTAATTCTACGAAGTTTGGTTTGTGTAAAGTATACTGGTGGAATAAGAGTATTGGAGATCGCAATATCGTTGAATTGTAGAGCGAGGATGCTGAATGCATAATAATGTAAGGTTCAGGAAGAAATTCTTGATTTTTGATTTAAAGTTTTACAAATTAGGTATCTGAAAGGTGTTGAATTTGTAAACAATGGAAAACATTTTGACAATGATCAATCATGAATGTAATAAAAAATAGATATGCATTCTTCTCAGAAAGAGTTCATCTAATTGTAAGAGACATCGCACTTCCAACTTAATTTGATGTCTGCAAGTAATTCATGAATGCTTGCCTAATTACTTACTTATTTATGACTTAGCAGAGATGTGAGAATTGTAAATTAAGTTTCTTCCTTCTATAGTCTGAATTAACACTGATTTACAACTGTAACGAATAATTTTCTAGTTGATTCGATGGGGTATAACTCTGACTTATAATTTTTCTTTCTGTTTCAGATGAACCGTCATATTCAAGTGAAGCCGGCGGACAGTGAAAACCGCGGAGGTGAGAATAAACAAACGAACAAAAGTATATTTCGTCGTCAGATTTCTATGAATACGATCGCATTTAAAAGTAAACGTGATAGCTTTATAGATACTTGGAGTTCCAACCTGATCGATACACTAATTTTTTATCTTTCTAGCGTCACGTTCACGTAACATCAATTCTCGGTATCGAAGCATTTTATCGCCATAGAACTGAAAAATAGATACTTCTTAAGGCATTAGGCGTTATTTTTTCGGAATACAATACATAATGATACGAAATTATTCGTTTTTCAACATCCTGCTTAGCTACTACAACTAGTACTTTCTATTTATCTTTGGGAACCATCAAAGTACCATCCATGGAATCACGGATCGCTATTAAAAACTGAAATCCCTTCGCTAATAACAGTTCGAAATCTATAACAGAGCTGCGTCATCCATCAAAAGTTTCAATAAAAAGTAACCGTTTTAAATGAAATATTTTTATTGAACTGGAAAGCATTCGCTGTAACACGGGGTAATACACGCTGACAACCCATACGTAACTTTCAATCGAGCAAACATAAAAGGGCATGGCCTGATAAAAATTCGTCCCCGTGCAGCGTACGCATCGTTCTCCTGCCGTGCACTATTCATTAATTCCGTGTCGTTCAAAATAACACCGACATTTTCGCGACCGTTCAATTTTTATGCTTTTACAAGAGCGAAAATGCACGCGTGACAGAGTATATTATACTAAATATATAGGCGTTTTGAGTAAAACAGTCCACTTGCATTAGTTGCTTTCAGCGGATAAAAAGATATAAAAAGAATCTGGTAATCTGTAGGCTACGAATTTTCATGCACATTGTTAATTTCTTTAAATGGAACTAATAAATAAAATGAGATTTACATAGAAGCTTGTTTCATTTTTTAAATAATATAATATGTACTTCGATTAAAATATTTTATATACACTTGCAAATTACATGTATTTCGTGCCGTTCGTGCCTTTAAATTCTTCATGAATTCATAAAAATCGACAGTCCAGCGATTTTGAATGGTATCAGCTGTATTTCAAATTTTGCCTGAAACCATTTTTTCGGAATTTCAAATTTTCACGTAAACGGGTTCTGTAAAAAGGTAGTTGAATGGTTACTTTTTAGACAGAGCCCATATTAAAAAGTAAGTTATTAATTGATTGAACACACTAGATGCACTAGCAAATACAAGGATAATGCGTTAACATAACGAAACGAATCGTTCATTCGAACAAATGAAACGCGGTTAAAATAAAAATCTCCTTCTTCCCTTAAAAGAGACGAACTTCGATCCGCCTCGAATTTATACACACGCTCGTCCTCGCGTTGCCATTTAAATGGTCCGCTTCCACGCGACGAGATCAAAATTGCGGTATCCACGTTCACAATGGTGGATCCCCCCGGATTCAACCCGTCCAAATATATCGGTTCCCGAAATTCACGGAGACACGAGCACCGAAGAACGTTGTACCGAGCAATTCGATGAAGTTGGCGCTGGCCCTCGAACAGTCGTTCGCTCAAACGGATCTGAATGGAGAACGCGGCCGTGGTAAATTGCGCGAAGGCCGGAAGGCGGGACGAGGGGGTGACGGAAGAAGGGAGGAGCAAAATATACGTGAAGACGAGGAAAGAGAGGAGGACGAAAGGATGTGGTATCCTATGGAGACGACTACGAAGAAGGTGGAAGGCTGGCTGGGAGAATCGCGACGGGGGGAGTAGTGCAGAGAGGGATGAAGGGGGGTGGGGAGGGGGAGGGGGCAGATAAGGGGGTCCGTAATTCATATGCTAATCTGGCGTAGATGCCATTGTAATCTCCGGTCGCCTGCCTCGGTGTGGCCCCACAAAGCCTCAGCTTGACGCGGATGCAGGAGGAGTGATCCAAAGCTCAACGCTGTCACTACGCTTCTGCCGCTTCTGCTTCCTTACTACAGCCTTATACGGGTGTATCTGTGTAACACGACGTAGTCGCAGACTTCAATCATGGTGTTACTGAACTTCGTCGGCGACGCTGATCCGTCTTCGCTCCTTGCGTCGCGACGCGTTGCCTCGTACACCGACGACGGGGCCCCTTTGAACGTCGCGCGCCGACCTCCGACTTGCATTTTAACCCTCGTACGACGGACGCAGGGTCGCTTTGACCCGTTCGAAACACGGAATAACGTATAATAAATTTATTTGCAAAAATCGTACAAAAAACACAATTAAACAAGTAGAAGAAAGAAGTATAAGTGTATGTTGTTTAAAATGAATTGTTATGTACATGTTGCTAGCCAAAATTAGTTTGTCATAAGAATTTTGTTGTGGGTCAAATTGACCCTGCATTTGTATGCCGCGTCGGTTGAAAACTGTGCTGCGTTCCTCGAATTTTGTTGTAATTAGAGATCCTTTGATTCCATTAGAAAAGATCGTTTATTTGGAGAAAAATGGTTCTTAATATAAAAATTAAAGGATATAGTAGGTTATTAGAAAGAGTTTTTTTAGCTATCGCAAGAACCTAATGAATTTTTTAACACGTTCTTCGCCATGTCACCCAAATATGGGTGACGCTCTTTTTCTTAACATTAAATAGGATTTTAAATTGGAATTTTAAAAGGAATTCAATGGAATAAGTATTGAAGTATAATATATATAAATATAAAATACATAAAATAAAAATAAAAAGTTAAAATTGTTACTGTTTTTATATTTTTTTACCCCAGTTTTCTATACAATCGGATTTTGTTATGGGAACTGTAAATTATCTAATTTGTAATTCTGTACTTAAACGTGAAATTCTCCTAAAAATGTTCGAAACTCGTTTATATAGTTTATTGTTTCCCATACAATAGTATCAATATTACATTACAATATTGTAATCTAACGATTTGTTCACTCAGAAATTTTTATGATTTCCTTAGAAAAATATGAGACGATGTAAAGAGCAATATCGAGTTCTTAATTTAATCCTATGTCTTATAATTATAAAGACACGCTGCAGTTGTAATCGAATTCAATTTTTCAGTTTTAATTTAGAACCAAAATTGTGAATTATCATATGTAGATTATTCATAATATTACATTGTTTTGTGTTTTAGAATGTTACATTACACTATTGTACGTAAACATTGAAAAAATCGTAAGACAAAAGATTAAAACTGCAAACCTTGCGAGTGTTCTTTACCGTCAAGAACGGTCTCATTGTTTCCAGCGACTTTGCCCGCTTTTTCAGCGTTAATGACTGTTTCTTATAATACTAGCTATTTCACAACCCTCGTCACGCGGCTTAATTACATCATTTTATAGATTCCTTTGTAGTACGGTGGGACTTCACTGCGCAAAGTAATATCCTGTTAACGGTACAGAAGATAAATCAGGTTTTAATTGCAGGACGTTGTTGAATTAAAACGTTAAATTGGAAAACGGTCCCGGCATCTGGAACTTATCTCGCAGTTGCTCCTCCAATTATGTTACTCGCAATTTATTCGAGACATAAGCCACAAATTGCTACGACACTTTTCATTCGTTCGTAACGAGCACGAGAGTAATTGAACAATACCTTATTGACGTGTTTATTATGTTTACTTTGTCCTAAAAGAGGTGAAGGATACACGTTTGTACGTTGAAATAAGTTTACAAAATTTAAAAAAAATGTAACAAAAGTTATTATCATGTTGACTCAACCTTTTGATGCAAATTAGGAATAATTTGAGAGTGTGAGGTACATGAAATTTCAAACGTCATTAAATTAAACTACAGAAAATGAATTGAATTTGATAATGTTTTGATCCCTTCAATATTTTTTAATTATATAAACTTTGCTTTTACATGCTCTTCTGTATAGAGGACATGTACGCCCTCATGCTGCAGCTACACAATCTTTCGTTAAGTAGTAAGAATTACATACAATGATTCACAGAATACAGCGACACAAGAAAATGTAATAATTGTTAACTGTGAATTTCACTGATTAGTAAACAAGTTCAGAAGATATCAAATAAATCATAAATAAACACAACATTTCTAGCGTGATTGAATAAAAAAAATGTGGACTACAGTATGTAAATCATTTCATGACTCACCAATTTACATTGAAAAGATTAACTTTCTACCGCAGAAAAAAATGTTTATTCTTTTACGTTAATGATAATGTAGCTCTTCTGAAAATTCTATCCGGAAATTCTATGCAAAAGATCAGCAAGTTAAGCAAACACCAAAGCGCATCTAGTTTAACACTATAATTACCAAAACCGGTCAAAATGACCGATTTGTAATTTTTCATGAAAACTTAGTAAATTTATTGTGATATCCATACTTTCGGAAATTTACCGTGTCTTTTACTATAATCATTACGATTTGGTTTCCTCGTATTTAGCACCTTTTTATTGCGATTTTCAATTTGATTTATTTGTCACAAATAAGTATACCTTAACTGTCGATAGTTATAGTGTTAACCCTTTGCACTCAAGAAGGTAACTGTTAGTCGTCTAATGATACTAACTCCAAAAATTTTCAAATTCGAAATATTTGCTAAGATTCGCCTATTTTAAACGTCATTTAGTTTAATTAGGTGATATACTAAAATTTACTCTGAGTCAGGCTAATAAACGAACTAACTAAAGTCTGAAAATTTGCGAAACTATCATTTGGTGACTAACAGTCGCCTTTCGAGCGCAAAGGGTTAAATCGTTCACTTAAGCATCTCTAAAGATATAATTTCTTGTACCAATACAAACGTTTAATTATTTACTATAGTAATTCTTAAGAGAACAGTACACGTATCTAACATAGTCGCATTACACTTTATTGCAATTTGTGAGTTAAATAATGCAAACGTTTTCATAAAATGATTTGAAAGACAAAACATTTCTGGTTTGCTAAATAATCAACAAGCTCCCTGCATCGTGCTCCCTTTTCAACTCTCCTAATTTTCACCCCGCACAGAGAAAAACAGAATGGACAATAATAAAAGCAGCTCGCAGAAGTGACGGTAAAAGAAGCGAAGAAGGCAGAGATCTCGGACAAATTTCTCACCGTCCCTCGAGCTCGAAGACGATCGATTATCCCGCGAAAGCAGCCGGAATTAAGTGTACAACGACGGAAACAGATTTGAGAAATGCGTATCTCGCGCGGAAGTTGCTCCGGCTGAAGGGTGGCCCCGAACTTCCTGCAAGTGGATAAGGGTGGCTGGTTGTACTAGAGCAGCTAGTTGAGCAAGTAGATAAGTTTCGATCCCTCAGCGAGCCACCTTGCCTCCGCCGACATCGCACGCCCTGCTATCCACGGCCAGATAAACGTATCCCTGGGATATCGGGACTCCCGAAGGCCGACTTCGTTGCTGCCAACTTTGAGTTGGCCGACGTGACGCGAGCCCCGGGTCGTCCGAAGCCGTCGCAAGAAATCCTCGTGGATTATGAGAGGACGGCGCGCCTCCTCGCAGACCTGGGGAGGACGACGTCGTAAATAGGATAAAGTTACGTATGGGTGTCTCTAATTATAGCCCACTTAACGACCGAGAGCTCGTTAAGCGTGCAAGAATCTGCGCCGAATCGAGCGTCGCTCGGTTAATCGCTCGATTTGGGAGCACACTTTGCGACGCTTCCTTCTTGCGAAATTCTCGTGTCGTTGGAAGTTTAACGATTAGCTGTTTTGTTAAGTAGAACGTACACTAAACAATGCTTAGCAAAATTGATCAAATATTAGGTGTACATGTTAGTTTTAATGTTTCATCTTTCGATGATGAAAAAGGCTGTTTACAATTTGAATATCGTAACGGTATTTTTCGAGTCTTATTGTGTAGATAACTAGCTTTCCAAAACATTAGAAGAGTGCTTGATTCGGTTAATATAATTTAGGTAAACAATGGTTTAAACGATAGCCTGTAGCAAAGAGCACACTCGTCATTGTATTTAAAAAAAAAGGGAGTTTAGTTCAAAAGAAACGCCGCTGAAGCTGCAGAAATAATCTGTGATGCTTTTGGTGAGAATGCTGTAACTCATTCCACCAGCAAATACTGTTGTAGAAAAAATGTAATGTTAATTATGTCAAACGCTCTCTAAGACTACGCCCACGATAACTATATGAAAGACTGAGGGTAAAAAGAAAAAAAGGTGCCCCCTCCACGGAGACTTCGGTCCAAGAGGCAACGGCCCCCGATGCTGCGCTCGCCCAGGATCATCGTTACACTCTAACAAATACCGAAGGTTCCGAAAAGGAAATTTCGACCTCCAAGATAAAAAACGACCTGGGCAACTGCAACGATTCTAGGAACAGGACTTGCAATCACTTTTAGATCAGTTCATCGAAATGAAGCAGTCTAGTTTCTTCAAATCAGGCATCCGACAGTTGCACGAAAGATGGGCAAAAGTTATAGAAAGTGAGGGAGATTACTTCATCTACTAACCTTTGAGTATAAAAATTTAAATAAACTCTATACCTGCCAAAAATAAGATTAAAATTAACTTGTACACCTAATAATTTGCTTTGCAATTTTCAATGCGATTCGTATGACTGATCGAACGGTTTAGTTACGTTGTTTTGTTAAATCCAATTTTAAGCTTGGTATTGAATTATTTTACAGTTAATGCATTTTTTAGGTAACTTTTAAGCTCTTTTATTTATCAAATCGATTTACAGGTAGCTATCGTTTTACAATTAAAGGAAGAATATTTTATTTGTTCAATTTCGTCACTCTGTATATGATCGCTAGCTATAACGTGCATCAATTGATTTAAAAATTTAAATGGTCTAAAGAAAAACATCTGTCAGAGAAATAGTTATGTATTAGCTAGTTTACAGTTGCATTATATGAAAAAGAAATGTGAATTTATTTGTTGAATTTAGTGAATCATTTTCACGAGTATGTACTCTTTGAGAATTAGATATTCGTCTGCAAAAAAGTATATCTGAATATTCCTTACAGCACACAATCATTTTTATTTTCGTTTATATGCATTATGGAACAAATCATATTTTAATACAGTGATTAAAACTTTTATTATATTAACAACTAAAACATATCAATCTGTATACTAAGAGTAATTTTATCTTTAGAACACAATAGCGAAAGGGTTAATACTGAAACGTTATTTTATAAGTAACTTGAAAAAGTAAATAAATTAGCTGCGCATACGAAGTAAGTGTATTGATTTGAAAACAAGAGTTTTTATTTTACTTTTCATCTGCATCTAGATTATTAATCACGTACATTGTTACACTTTCAATAAAATTACGATTTTAAGTTTTCAGAGACTATGACATTGTTACGACAATCGTATGAACGCTCGCACGCAAACCAGATTAACATGAATCGTACAACCAGAAGCTTCGGAACTAATAAGTTAAAAATAAGTGTATTGACATAAGGATTAGCAACGCCTGAGTAAAAATTGCTCGACTCTCTGGCTTTAATGTTCTCATCGCATCAGTTCAGAACGTTTCATGCATAATTTTCGAGGACCTTTAGAAAAATAAAACTTTTGAAATATCGGAGAATCGATCGATCGTAGAATAATAATTACAGTTCATTGGTTACCATCGTAAAAGCACAATATTATCGAGCGTCTTTTTCTGTTTCGGAATAAAACTAACGCGACAAGAATTGCAAACATTGCGTGGATCACCGTGTGATTAAACGTAACATTTAATTATTCAAATTTTTTGTGCATTACGGAAATCATTCGTTTCATATCGAACAAGAACAACAATACCAGCATTATACGATCGAACTACGTTACAGCCTCCTTAATAATGCCACGGCAAATTATTCCAACTCAATACAAACAATATTTCTCCGTCTAAGAAAACTTCGCTCCAACACCCTTCCGTCGTTTTCGAAAAAAAAGGAAGAACATCGTAAAGGAAATCAATTAATCTTTCCTACAAATCCTATTTACGTTTACATCAAAGTGACACGAGTTACGGGAGCGCGGCTAATTTACAATTTCCGTGCGCCCCCCCCCCCCACTCCCCGATATCGTTTTCCTCGTCGTTTTAATCGAATCACAGCGCGATAATAGCCGGGCAAGAACAGAAACTGGTTTCTAAAAGGGGGATCGAAAAGAACGATCACCGCTTCCCGGTTCGCGAGAGAAAAGGAACCACGGTGTCAAACAGTATGTTCGCTTTGTCCTCGAAGTCCGGCGAGAAGATAATTTCCCGAGGGTTAATTCCTTCCTCGATTTCTCGGCGGCCCTCGGCGCATGGGAGGGGCGGGGGGGTGGGGAGGGTGGAAGGAAACGCGAAGGGCACGTTAACACTTAGCCCGGCGCGACAAAGGTCCAATTCTCGGTCCCCACGGTGTCCTGGCGCGACAATGGGAACAAACGCTCGATGAAAAGTACTCGGGGGCTAAAGGAAGGCGGGGAGAGAATTCCCTGTCAAGGAACGGCGGGAGGAAGTGTGAGAAAATGAAGGAGGACGGGGGTGAGAATGAGCAGGGTGGACCGAACGGGTAAGAATCCGTGGAGGACAGGGATGCAACGAGGCTGCAAGTCAGACGAGAATCTAATTTCCCGAGACAAATCCTTAAATGTGCCCCGAAGCCTTGGCTGGAAGGCGCGAGTCAGGTCAGCGGCTGGAATGAGCCCGGGTCTGGCTGCCGTGACGACGATCTTTAACTTGCTTCGCCAATTTTGCATCTCCATAACCTCGCGAGAACGCGTCATTAAGTTCATTCACGCGGGAAACGCGGTGAATCGAAATGCGAGACCCCTGCCCTGGCCTGTGCTATCCGAGGAATGTAAAATTTTACGATAAAACGGTTACGCCCGATTGAAATTCTCTCTACGAGTGGGAACTTCGAAAGTTTTCGGTTAACGCGAACATCGTCTCCGAGTTGGAACGCCATTTTTGAACGTGCGAGCCCTGCGGAAGGGCCGAGTTGCGTGAACTATTGTTACCGATGTATGATTGTTATCTCTCGTGTATTTCGTGTGTTTTTCAGGATAAATACGTTTTAGCGAATCTGTTGCTGTATGATATTCTTCGAATAATACGCGTGTCAATGGATCTTATCTGGCAGTACGTACACCACCGTTTGTAAGTATTAGGGCAACTGTTGGTCTGATAGAAAGCATAATAGTTAAATCTGTAACAATATGCCAAATATGCCAACTTATTTTATATCAAACTTTTGCAAAAACAAATTTCATTTAAATATTTATCGTAGTGTCGAATATTTGCATTGCTTATAGTCCAAAGCGACAAATGAGATAACGATTTTAAAGAAGTTTGTATCGCTTTCTAATAACTTCTTAGATTTCCCTTAACTTTTCGAAACCGTTCTAACACTTTCGAACGGAGATGTACATCTGATAGGTGTCCACGAAATTATAACAACTAAATCATCATTTTGTTCCACGCAACAATATATTCTATTCAAAGGATTGTTTAAAGTGTTAATTATCATTAAATCGTTAGGGTGTATTGCAACTTTCCCCGTAGGGATCGGGTCAGGCGAAACGAAAGAAACTTATGGCACGCTGTACCGTGTCAGGCTAACCGAAAACAGAACACACGTTCGATTGAGATTCTGCAGGGATAGCAGACATTATCGAATAGAGTTGTTGCAGGGATACATATAGGCAACGACGACAACGAAATGGTGTACTTTGGGCCCAATGGCATTTCTTTGTTTCTGTTCTGTATTCCAGAGTGCATGATGGACGACGGGAGCACCAGTGCCATCTTCTGGAAGTAGGAGGCACCGGTGGCGGCCGCTGAAGGTAACTTCGACTTCCAGGAGATAGCTAGCTTCCTTCCAGTACCTTCTATTCTTCTTCTCCGCAAATCGGCAGAAGGAGAACCTCTCTATGAGAAAAAAGAAAGACAGAGAAACGAATTTTCCTCTCTCTCTCATCACGCCATCACCGCTGATTCAGCCAGCACAGCTCGCCGCAAAGTTCATTTTGCTGCTCGCTAGTGTTTGACCCACGGATCCCGGCATTCCTTCACGAATTTCCCGTCCCTTTCGTCTGCTGCCGTCCAATTTCTTCTTAATCCGTTGCACACAGCCGGTATATACCTGTCTTCGATATAGAACGGGATCAAAATTACCGAATAACCGCGGGTGAACTCAGTTTTTCGGCTTTATGAAATTCATTCGACGCTCAGAATTGTTCGGAGTTCGATAAACCCGAGCCTCGAAACATCAGCCGCGATCCATTGTGATGCGTTTCGTTTTCAACGGCACCCTATTGTTTAACCATTTCTTCCAGCCAAATTTCGCGCCGATAAACATGCAAAACGAACAATTCTCTGATTTCCGCGCAATTCGATTCGTGGTTGTATAACAACGCGTCTTTGCTCTGAAGACCTGTCTCCATAAAGTGTCGACTACACCGTTTCCGTTTCTCCTGATCCATATCATCCGAAAACACGGATATACAACGTTGATACACACTGTAAGGTATATTATAAATGATGTTGTGCGTGCCCACATGCGTAAACCTTTATTTAGTAGCCGTAAACTTGTCGTTCGTGTTTTTGCTCTAGTTATTGCGCACGGGCGTTATCACACTGTTAAAACCTCGTTACGACGGTGTCTGCGTGGACGCTCTTCGAGCCCTTTCGACCATCCTCTCTATTTGCATCTCGTACGCCGAACTGGCCGTTGTTCAGGCCGTTGTAACGCGGAATAATCTCGCGAAACGCGCGTGTAAGGTCATCTTAGAGCGTCCACCGACCGTGTCTTACAGAGAACCTCCTTTTTTTTACTCCGAGGGCCGAGTATGTCGTACGCCTCGTAAAATCCAGGCTCCTTCATTAAATCCAGCTCCAATTTCACCTTATCCGTTCGTATGGGCAACCACCTTTAAACGTATATTATACATATATATGCGTTGCAGATATATATGTGTGTACATATACACAATCTATACCGCTCTTTACAGCTATAACCATAAAATAGTGGCTCGCTCGTTGGATGTGTTGTCTCGTTCGTTGTCGATGTGTTTTTTATCACCTTTGTAAATATTTTCTGATTATGATGTCAGCTACGTTTATCTTATTGCATTACTTAGATATATGATTCTATATGACAACTTTTTGCTCTCCCCGTTCCCTCCGTTACCACCAAGCTCCTGACAAGTTTTCATAATGTTCCTGTACGCCACGTCATTTGTCACGTAGTCCCAGTCGATTTTTGCACACCTACGATTAATAATAATAATTATTATTACTATTACTAT
Organism: Tetrapedia diversipes; assembly: GCA_033822845.1. Lineage (NCBI taxonomy): Eukaryota > Metazoa > Arthropoda > Insecta > Hymenoptera > Apidae > Tetrapedia > Tetrapedia diversipes. The sequence goes on along the minus strand of JAOPTO010002110.1, from coordinate 24,640 downwards.
TATTATTATTATTACTCTTATTATTATTATTATTATTATTATTATTTTATTATTATTTTATTATTATTATTATTTTATTATTATTATTACTATCATCATCATCATCATCATCATCATCATTATTATTATTACTATTATCATCATCATCGTCATCATCATTATTATTATTATTAGTACTAGTAGTATTATTATTATTATTATTATTAATATTATTATTATTATTATTATTATTATTACTATTATTATTATTATTATTATATAGGGGTACACGTACACACAGGATACACAAATTCAGTGCAGATATTTCTAAAGAAAAAGGAAAAGAAAAAGAATGAAAATATCTTTGTTACATTGATTGGTTGACAATGACGGACGTGGCACGACGAAAATGAAGCCTGAAAAGTGAGAAAGAATTCATACTGACTTCAGTCGATCGTTAGACATATTTGTACAGAACGAATTCAAATAAATCGCTAAAGTTTGGAATGGTGTTGTAATAAACTGAAAATTGAAGAGCTTTCCTCAAAATCTTTCTTCATCTTTGAGCTATAATCGTTTATTGCAGTTGCACAATAATAGTTACCATGAAAATCTTTATATGTTTGTCGTTAAAAATATTTATCTTCCATTGTGTTATTAATGAAAATAATAATTTCCTGTTTTACGATCAAACATTTCCAACATTTTTGATTCTGCAACATAATGTAACGTTTGAGTTTCATCGTTTTGATAATGTACACAATTTTCTCTTTCTAATAATCACCTGTAATTATTATCATTGCAAATACCAGTATTACAAATACCAGCCATGCATTATGTGAAAATTGCTATTATACGGTGATTAACAGCACGAGTACTTTCATGCGTTAATTTTAACGATTATTACGTAAATTTACAATAACGCGTTTAAAGCATAACGGAAGTAATAGCGAAACTCACAGCAGTGTATTAGTGCAATATTATACGAAGTGCTAATTGCAAATTAAAAGCGATTGTAGCTCAAAAAGATGAACGTTTGTCTTACGATGTGTTTTTGAAAACGAACAAATATTGCCATCGAAAGTTTAGCGACCTATCGTACAATTACATATTACATGTGTATATATGTTTTACAGCTGTTTCACGCGTTAAAAAGCGTGAAATGTGACGAAGACCTAAATCAGGCCTGAATGTGCTCCACGAAATGACAAATGATACTCTAATTATAGGTCGATCTCTTTCGCTTGATCATTTTTGCGTACAAGTTAGAAATAGCTGCAGATCGTTCAAAGAAACGATCATCAAGTGGCGTGTGACCCTTTATAAGCGATATGTTAACCTCGACACCATGCGGAACAGTCGTCGGTGGTTACGTTTACGATTCAATTATTTCTTAACAATGTCGTGAATAATTAATTCGGCTCACTGTCATCTAGATGTACTAATCGTTCATGAATATTTGATCTATACAAAAGTGCTCGCTGCTTTTTATTTATTCATTAGTTATACATTTTTTACCGCATTTGTGATTAGTAGTTATTAAAACACTTCTCTTTGCTTGCAAAACGTGTGCGTTTTGATATCCGTCGGATAACTGACTTATGGAAGTTTAAATTAAAAAGAAAGTGGCATTAAATTATAAGCGCCATTAAATTTCACAGACCTAACATAAACGTAAAGAACATATATCGTGAAGTGTTTTTACCGCCTTTTACGAGTTGAAAAATAGACATCACCATCACCGGAAGTTCCGCTGGTAGTCGAGTCGCTTGTACGCCCTATTGTCTGGTTTTTCACGCGAATCCCATTTTTTCTCCATCTGTTTCTTCGGCTTGCGGTGTAGGACGTAGGATTGAAATTGATTGAACATATTACTTTGATTTCCTTTGAATTGCCGTTACTTTATTATCACCTTCTCAACTCCCATTGAAATTCGTTAACTGGTCACTGTCACACACGTGTACGTCGTGTTTACATACATACGTATTGTTACCAATTATCAGCATTACGAACTATATTTTATTATCTTTGTCATTTTATATCCGTTTTATATATATACCCATACAGTACAAAAGCATATGTGTATACATATACAACTCGTGCAGTATTCCGACTGTTCCGTTTAAATGTAACCGAGGTCTAAGCTGCAGTGGCTACACGTGTACGTATAAATTTGCATACTATTAACGGAGATCGTATATGTATATATCTATATACATATAAAAATATATATGGATATACATATATATAGATATATCTATATGTGTATCTATTACCCTTACCTCCTTCCCCTTAAAATGGTGGATGCTGGTGTAACCGTGTAACTTTGTCGTTTTCGGTGTTAGCCGCAACATCTCTTCTTAATGCCTAGAAACCGCTATAAGCGAAACCAGCCCGACCGATACGCACGAACTAATGTATTTCTTTGTTTTTTTTTCTCTGTTCCCTCCCTTACGACACGCGGCCGACCCGCAGACAGAAAGCTGTTCGTGGGAATGCTCAGCAAGCAACAAACGGAAGACGATGTCAGACAGTTGTTCACTGCCTTTGGCACAATAGAGGAGTGTACCATCCTCCGAGGTCCGGACGGCAGTAGCAGAGGTGAGTAACGAACGTATAAACTCTGTACGAATTTATTAACCCTTTCGCTACGGCGCGGTTAACCGGGCAGAGTTAAATAGACACTCGAAATAGATGAATACAGTCGATCACAAAAGTAGTCGAGCAACGTAGAAGGAATGTTTGCAAAATGAATGACACATTGTTGTTTGTAATCGAACCATACAATCTAAACGTATTTCTAGTGTTTACTATACGTTTATTTAACGCAAACTGTATAAAAGAATAAAAGTAATGCTGGACATGTTTACGATCAATTGTATCTATTTTAAATACATACTCTTCCAAGCACTGGTAGCTAAGATTACTGTTGTAAGGAATAGTGCGTTGAGAATAGTAACACAGGTTATCTACAATTAAATATATGAATCTATCCATCACAATGGACTTCATTTCACTCCTTTAAACAGCTTCCTTTCATTTGCCAGAATTAATAACAATACAACTAAATAGTAAAGGTAAATAAATATTAAAAATATTCCTGATGAACTGTTTCCCAAACATAATTACAATCAAAAGTAACCGCAGCGAGCCCCTAGAAAACGGTTTGCGAACCTCGCAGAGCCTTAAAGGAGTCTTAGAAGAAGCGATTGCCTCGAAGACGTTTCTCACTCGCTCCCATGACGACGCGCGGCTGAATCGACGTAAAAAAGGACGATTCAAACACGACGGCATCCAAAGATTTCCTGCCGCCGCCATGTTTACACTTGCCACGGTTACGCGGAAGAAGAGATTCACGGATCGGCAAAGGTTGCCTTTGGTACGATGAACCGCGCCGGAAAAATAAGGAGGAAACTCTCCGCCAGGATCGGGGCTCGCGGAAGGCAATAATTTCCGCTGGACGAGCCAGCGAAATTTAAATATTTTCGTATAAAAGCGAAGGCTATGAGTAATGGGATGTCGGTCGAGTTTCGAGAAGGTTTAACGGCGGGGAGAAGGAGGAGAGGTAGTCGAGCGGGACGATTAAGGTAGAAATATAAAATGGCGGACGGCGGGGCGTGTAAGGGAGAAAGATTGGGAAACGAGGGAGCGGAACGAAGTGGATTACAGAGAAACGCGAGAAAGAGAAGAAGGATAAGCGGACGGGCAGGAAAACAGGCGCGAACGTAATTAAATTCCATTCCTCCGGGGCGAAGCTTACTTTTACCGGTTAATAAGATTTTGATTCGTAGCCGGTGACGTAACGCGGCGCCTATCGTCTTTGGCAGGTGCCGAAGGGATGACGAGCCCCTGCGGAGAAAGAGGCGAAGGCAATACTCGTGGAAAGGCAATACTCTTGCTCGCCTATTCTTCGTTTTCCTCCTCCTCGTCGTCGCCGCCTCTCGCTCGCCTCTTTCTTCTCGAAATCTCCTGCGAGTCCTTGTCGTCGCCTCCGGGCTCTTTTGTCGAAAAACGGGACAAACGTTGCTGCGTCCGCTTTTCAGACTCTTTAATTAAAAGCACGCGAACGCGAAACGTCATTGCTCCCCGCGGATTGATCGGTAGCACGGAGGAACGTTTCGCTCGCGACGATCTCTGTGCAGTAATTTCAATGTCGGCGTTTATTCCGCGATAAAGGGACGCCCGAGAAGGAGGCCCGATCCGTGAATAAAACTTCACGGGGAAATTGGTTTCAAGGGTTAATGAAATAGCACGATAGACGTTCGATCGGTGTGTACCCTATTGAAGCGAAATAATTAAGCGTCGCTGAATTCCAGAGGATGCATCGTTGTTGGACTGTCGTATAGTTTGTTACTCAAACGTTGAGATTGCATGTTGTATTGCGCAGATACAATCTTTTCGGTTGGAATGCAGAATGTTATTTGAATGAAGTATGTGTAAATTGAAAATGTGAGCTTTATTACGTTGTGGACTGTAGATTATTTGGTTAATAGAAGAATTTATCGTAGCTATGCTATTTAAGGAAATATCTGCATCTTCTGATTCAACAAACGTATATGTAGATTCATGATTTAATCACGACTATTTATCACTAAACCCTATTTTTCAATGAAACATGCACCTAAATGTAAATATTTCATTGTATGCTATTAGTTTTTAATAATTAGTAATTTCACATCGTATGTTTACACTGACTCCACTTTCCTACTTTTTAATTCTATCTTCAGAATTGAAGCGAAATTTAAATAAAAATTATATCGTATAGCATTTTACTTGAAATATTTATTATACATTTGTATACTATGCGTAATCTGTTCCCATTTTCACATTTCAGTTTCCCATAAGTGCATAAAAATTCACAGTCAATTCTTGAACCGCTCAACTCAGTATTCATATACATATCGCTGCCATGTAACAGAACACCGTTAAATTATCCGAGATAAAGTTACGTTAACGATTTCACAATCGCAATTATCCGTGAACATCTGTAATCAAGTTTCGAAGGGTTGGATACGCATTTTACTGAAGGGCGGCGATCGCTTATATCGTGAAACTCTGCCGTTACATCCCTCGCGCTGGTTCCATCCTGACGGAAACTTTCCGAACACGCTTCATCACCGGTCGCTTGGGCTCGCTCGAGTTTCATAACTAGCTAATCCGTGACGTAATAGAGAGATCAGGAAGATCTCTCCTCTACGACTTCATCTGTATATCGCTTTAGGTCTGCCGCGGCAGCCGTCAGAGTTCCTCGAATGACGTACAACGTTCTAATCGTAGACGAGCCTTATTTCAGGACACGATTTCTGTAAAAGGTACAAGCTGAAACGACGAAATCTCTCGTTCCCAATAATAATTTCCAAGAGAATGAAACCCTTTATGGTATTCTCCTCGGAAAATGATAATTAAGCACACTTTGGAGCTTTTTCCCTGTAGCGTAATTCAAATTAAGAGCCTGTGCCTTTACAAAATCGAAAGGAAAATGGGATACCTTAATGCTATCACGGTATTATGCAGATATTTTTCTTTAACTTTCACTACTTAAACGCTTGCTTATTTCGAATAATTTGCTTCAATTTTTACGATACGACCGTGTCCTTTCAAATATACTAAAAATGTATTATGGATTTTTATTTGATGGGATTAAAACTACTCAGACTTGGTATCGCAAGGGTTAAGCTCTGTGTTATGCGGCTAACATATACGCCAATTAAGTTTCAAATCTGAATATTAGCAATTGAGAAACGCAGAATGGTATTCATTCGCAACAGGGACACGCAAACACTTGAAAGTGACAAATATCCTTCCGTCTCATGGATTTCGTTAGACATCGTTCTCCGGGAATTACAATCTTCCTGAAAGTTATTGGCAGTCCTCTCTCATTGTTCTCGAATAACTTCCCTTATCGGATGATACTACCTAGATTGGTAGTTCGGAAGGTAGCAAAAGACTTCTCGGTAACGAGGAGTTTAAGACGGCGACTCGGTTCGACGACTTTATGGAAAGACAGGACGGTTGTCCTCGTCATCGTTCAGGCGGCCCGCATTCCTCCAATGCCATAGTAACGACAGACTCTTCGTCCAATTATTTTTCCCTCGCTTCGAAACATTTCAACACCACTTCAGTGAACGAACTCGTTCTATTTTCTCGTCCCCCGTGCCAACCTTTCCTCGCCTCGCCCCCTCCCCCGTTCCTGTACACTCCCTTCATTCTCTCTTTTCAATTCCCTTCAACTCGTTTTTTCGGCGTACGTACAGTCACCGGCAAAAATCCGTGTACAACTACGTTTCGCTGGGTTTCAAACAAAACCACAGGAGTTGTTACTATTTCGTGCATGTTAACCTATGAAAGATCAACGTTAGATGAACAACACGTTCGCTTTATAAGTATCTTCAATTAAGCTCAAGATCAGGAATTCCAGAGATTAGCTTAATCATTTTTGTCTAACTATAATATTGAGAAACAAAATACTGTAATGCAAATTCACAGAGAAACATTGCAAGCGAAACTTTGGGTTAATCAAATCAATAAAATATGTTGCTATATTATTGTAATAATTATTGCAACACATTTACAATGACTACCTAATAGATCTTGGATTTTCTGTTTCCTGATTTATCTTCGTTTCCTGATCTCTTCAACTTTCTCTAATATCTACGTAAATTGATCCCCATAAAATTTCCACGCCTCCAGTTCCCTGTTTAACGCTAAAGATCCGACAGGCGACAAACTTTTCCGACCGATTGTACGTGCACCAAGTCCAAACAGAGACCATCCCCTTATCGCGGACCCGGAGCTCGCATTATTTCAATTGTGCGAGCAGCAATAATTTACCGCGATAAGAAGATTATAAAATGTTTATGAATAATGGAACGAAATACTGTTCGAGAGCAGGGTCCAAGGGTTCTTCTTCTCCGCGTGGGAGGGTTGGAACCGCGAGGTACACACCGCCAACAGCTAAAGCCAATAATGCTGCGCCATGGTGCCACCTTCGGAAGGTGAACTCTCCCCCCCCTCCCGTAGCCGTGTATCCGCTTATTGTGGCACGGTGTATTGTAAACGTTAAACGAATATTCGTGCAGCAGAACAATTCCGCGTATTAAATTGTAATAACATTGCGCCCTGGTACCTGCGATCCTCCATCCCCGCTATTCATACCCATGTTCCTCGACTGTCGGACGGTATTATATCATCTTTGAGCAGCTGTCATCGGTGGAAGACGCGAATAAGAAGATTACGTGCTACGTTCCCTCCATCTGTTTGATTATTTGTTAACAATAATCCTGTTTGCCGAAGACACTTCTCTGCGACGTCGTTCAACCGATTACGAGAACTTTTCCGGCTCTGACGTTCAGTGTTGGATTCAGAGCCAGGCAACGGGACAGCCGCTTTGTTCGGAGTAATGTAGTTTGGAAACGTTATATAACGTTCTGAGAAATTTGTTAGGTACAGTGGCGGACAAAAGTTTAAAACGACAGAGCAATGTAGAGGATAATTTTATCGTTTGCAAATATCGTCTGTGTAACCATTTTTATTGTTCTTATGGTAGAACACTATTTATTGATTAACACGGAACACGAATTTTGTTTATCGTGTTATTTTTTTATAAATCATTGATTTATGTTCGTTGACTTTTTAGTCTTAAACTTTTGTTCTCTACTGTATATGTATACATGAGGCGTAAGTTTAATTATTTGAGCTGCAGTATCGGATGGAAATGTCAACGTATATGTTACAGGAAAGTTTTTAATCGTGTAACAAAAAGTTCAAGGATGTAAGCAACACTTGTGGATTAGTGTTCTATTTGGATTAGTGTCCATATTAATTTCTAATAGGGAGATTCGAGTACAATAGTAATTTTCTAGTGTTCTTTTATAATTCTTTCAATAAAGGAATCAGCTGCAACATACGATTATGTTGTAACAACGAAGTGCGTGTAAATTGAAAATGAAGGCGGTAGCAATTTTTCTAACATTGTGTAGCATGATTTATTTGGTCAGTGAAATTTATTAATATATACTTATTGTCATTAATATTTACGATTAATTTAATTGTAAAAGAAGACAAAAACACTACTTTTTGCTTTATGCTCGAGTAAGAACACCTTCTTTTTTTAAAATATCGTTCAGTGTGCGCCTCGCGTTTTCGATAACTGTCGTTCGATCATATGACGTCAACAGATTAGAATGGCCCCGTTAACGACATTACTGACAGGAAATATGACGAATCAATAATTTCCTCGATCTAGCATTTTATGAGGGAGTATTGAACGGGTGATAGTTATCGATGATTAATCGTTTTGCTGTCACCGGCACGGGTTCGTCCTTGTGCTGAATGTATCGTGCCTTAACACGCATAACCAATTTATAATTTTTTTTCTTTAGTGTAAACGACAAGGAAATTATTATTTTATAGCGCTTTACAGTGTCTTTACTGGTTTTTCTAATAACGATTTTAAAGTAAATTCAGTAACTTCATTAATATAATTAATAATTAACTGATATTGATGAAATGGATAAACATTTTATGCAAACTATTTGTGAGTGCATTGAAAATTTATACTGGTTATTTGAAGAAATTTTATTTAATTAACTTTATCATTATGTAGGTGTTTTAATAAAACTGGAATATATTATATCCATGTAAGTATCATATTTGACTCCACAATGCGGTCTTAGAAAGAGGGTACAATTTAATTTTCTCTATAACACAAGCAATCGACGAGTGATAGCTTCATTCTCTAACTCTAACGTACATTCTTTTTATATTAAATATATTGGGTGTCCAATCATTTATGGGCGGAGTTATACATGTACTTAGAGTGACAGACACATCATCGTTGGTAGAGATGTCAGAGATATCGCAAGTAACACTAATTAACTTTTGGGCTATCTTAGTTATACATGTACTTAGAGTGACAGACACATCATCATTGGAGGAGATGTCAGAGATATCGCAAATAACACTAATTAACTTTCGGGCTGCCTTAGTTGTACTGCTCTGCCTTAAATTATTCAAAGCCAACCAATTAAGCTCTAAACTCTGCTCGCAATATACAGTAGCGGACAAAAGTTTAAGACGAGAGAACAATGTAGAACATAGTTTTATGGTCTACAAATATTGTGTGTACACTTATTCTAATTGTTATTATGATAGAACACTTTTTGTTGATTAGCACAGAATGCAAATTTTGTTTACATTGCTATTCCTTATGTAGGAATGCGATCAAGTGGATTCCAGTTTAGGAAAATGTAAAGAATACTTGAATTGAGCGATAGCAGTGTGAACGTAGAATGTTTGGACTCGAGTGTTTCTAAGGCGCAAAAGATGAGCACTTGAGAAAACTGAGTGACTGAGGAATTTTGGATGAACGTGACCGAATGCATCGAATGAGAAAAGTTGACAATTAGAAACAATGCAAATGAGTGTTTGGAAGAATATATGTCGGGGAAAATGCGAGCGCCAGGCAGAAAGAGTATGATTGTGAAGGCAGAAACAGTTTGACTGTGAGGGCAGAATGAGTTTGACTGTGAGGGCAGTAAGAGTTCGACTATGAAGGCAGAAAGAGTTTGACTGCGAAGGTAGAATGAGTTTGACTGTGAGGGCAGAAAGAGTTTGACTATGAAGGCAGAAAGAGTTTGACTGTGAGGGCAGAATGAGTTTGACTGTGAGGGCAGAAAGAGTTTGACTGCGAAGGCAGAAAGAGTGTGATTCTGAACGTAGTAATTGCTAAATTGTAAAGTCTTTTAAGTTGCTATCAATAAACTATTTCAAATATACATTTATTAATATTCCTAACCACTTCACTTTTATTTTATTCACACCTAAGCCCTATCATCTCACTCTACTAAATTAAGTAAAGTAGAATTTCCATATTTATAAATTATTTTAATTTCGTACACCCTTTGGTGTTAAGCTTCTGCCCTCTACCGTACATACTTTGGCTCTCCGCTTAGCCTTCTGTCGCGAGTACAAACCTCCTCCTAGAGGTACACCGATGAGGACCCAGTGACAAGCCCCTTTCCGGCTTGATTCGGCAAATTGGCATAAGCATAACGCGATAGAAGAGCGAAAGACAGATACCTAGCGATATTTCAAACGCCACGAGGAGGACACTAAATCAAAACGATGCCGCGGAATCGCCGGAAATCCAGACGCGGGGTAGCTTGAATGCAGACACACACGAGTCCAAAACGGTAAATCACGGGCAGCCTCGTCGAGTGGCTGTCGGAGAGTCCTGGTGCCGCCGGCTCTCGTCGTACGAAGCATTTATTAATCGCTCAGCTCCTAAATCCCGTGGCGCAGCTGGGCTCGAAATGTTTGTACGTATTGCAAAGTAAAGCGGCCGATGGAGGGGACGCAGCGCCGCCAGGTCCTCCGGGAGAGGATTAGGTCGGACATATTGAGAGCTTCCACCCCGGCGGCACCCTCCTTCTCGAGTTCCAGCCCCTGTCGGAAGGAGAGTGCAACCTGAACACCGGTCCGAACTGCTTATACAAGGAAAATTGTGGCTTTACCGGCGTAAACACGCTACTACCTACGACACTTCGCATAATTGTACACCGTGTCTGCCGTGATAACGTTCTATTACCGGCTTCGCACATCGTGCACCTTCTGCTTGCCTCGGTACTTGCGTTCATCGCGCCTACGGATAACGGATTACTAGGAATTACTTTCGTTCGATCGCTGAAAACCATATTGTTATCGATGTATGCAGGTTGATTGTGATTGTTTCGTTAAAGGCAAACTGTTTAGAAATGAAATTGTGCATGGAAGGTTTGTTTAGCGACAAATTGGCAACTGGGTGTGAAGCATGAAACGGTTATATTTTTGATTACGTTGAGGAAATGAAAGAATGTCCTTAATTCTCATATGGGATGCATAACTGGTATTATTGTATTGGTAAAAGTTAGCGAGGTTTCTTTTACCTAGTATATAGTATATAGTATCTATAGTTATCGAAATTTTCTTTTGGCATCTGGGATTGAAGCATGAAACGTTTATATTTTAGTTTACGTCGAAGAAACGAAAGAATGCATAACTGGTATTGTATTGTATTGGTAAAAGTTAGTGAGGTCTTTTATCAGTATCTACTGATTATCAGAATTTTTGAAACGTTCAGGAAAGTAGTTAGGAATTTTTTGCGAGAAAATTAAGGGTTGATTTTGTCTGGAATTGTGAAAAATAGACGTTTGCGATGGGATATAGTTGATAAAAAATCTTACGAACAGTATCTAACAGCAACTGCACTTGTAAAATAAAATTATCAATTCTTAGTCAAGTACAATATACAATGTTAACATTATTGTAATGTTCATTGTATATTTCTTAAAGATTAGAATATTAAAATTGAAGCTACGCTAATATTTAGATATATATATTTAAAATTGGTTGCTTCCACTGATACAGACATCAATTTCAATTGAGATGGATACATAAAATATAAATAATTTAAGCACTTGAGTATGAGATTATTGGAGAAAACCTATCTTGCTTAAGTTATTTCAAAGTTTCGTTTAATTAAATGTATATACAGTTAGATACATCCATATTTCACGTTCAGATCATTGTTATCACATCCTACTCCTACAATATATTTCAAGTTCTCATACAAATTCGACGTGAAAGCAATCAGGAGATTTAGTATCATTTTCCTCCCAACGCTTGAGCATCATCCGCCAACATAAAATTTATTCCAACGTGTCCGTTCGCGAAAAAAAAAGAGAGAGAGAGGACCCCGAAACTGACAGGCGAATTCGTTCGTCGCTCAAATGAATCGCGTCGGTCGCTGTTGCCGTTGATTAAACAAATCTCTGCTTATTACGTTATTAAATTCACGTGAAATGAAATCCAACGTTGAAACAAGATAAAAGGAGACGGCGGCCGGTAATTAAAATTGTCTTTGATTTAATCGCAACTTTTTAATCACCCTCGCCCGATCTCGCATAATTCCCACGGTAATTTAGCATTAGCATTTCCGAAGTTACGGCAAGTTTTTTTCTTTTTTTCTTTTTAATGGAAAAGATATTCGAAATCCGCGCTCATTCGGACTGTTTGCAGACTCGATGAGATTTGTCGACGGTGCTTTACGATGACGCTTTTGATTTACCGTTCCCGTGTCGAGTGTTGTACCTGGTCGTGATAAATCAATAACGGTCCACTACGCCATTTCGTAAATTTATTCTCCTATCCAGCCGAGTGTCGCGATCGGTGCCATGGAACTTCCACTAAAAACTAATAAAAAACGGAAGATTAAGTTTCTCCAGGAGAATCAACAACGTGAACGTCATGCAATCCATGTAGGAAGGCCCTGATGCGAAGATTTATCATTTCCACGTTTTACCAATTTTTATATCACGATCGAAACGAAATTTTTATATTTCGATAAAAACGAGAATGATTCTATCGTTGGTGTAATACAAATGTAAAATAAAATAAACGTAAAGTGTACGGAGTACGGGTTACAAGTTTGAAAGTAGGTACTACACTTTGTGAAAATCTAAAGAATTCAAGGTAAAAAAATATTTCGGACGTGTTACCTTAGAAATTTGCATAACTAAAAGTCTATGGACGTATAAAGAACTGTTGTTGATATGTACAGTAATAATTTTGAACTGATAAGAAGATTAGGTAGGGATTCAATATATTATTAATTATAGTAGGTTCTGTAGACCTACCAAATCTCAAATATTTAACACAAAAGAAACTAAAAATTTGAGGGTACTTGACTATTGAAAAGTAGTTTCAAAATTTTTCAGCAGCATATAAACGAACAGGATAAATAACATGACTGACTATATTTCGTTCAATTGATTCGAAATATAAACAATTGCATTCTATCCATACGTAGGTAGAACAAAGTCAATCCTGAACATTATCGCTTGAGAAATAAGAACAAAGGTATGGCGTTTGTTTAAGTTTCTTGCCAATCCTCGCTGAACAAAGTATAATTCTTGAATAAGTTTTTATTTTCCAAAAAATCTTTATTTCTAAAGATAACCTGCTTTTGCACCGACATCTTCAATTCGTCGAGTGGCCAGAAGATTAACACATTCACTTCGTGAATTCACGTCTTTTTAAATTCTATTCCTGATTGCCTATGAGACAAGTATACTAATTACAAAAATCTTTTTATTTTAAACAACACATTATTGCAGCATTGATGTTTCAAAACAATTTTTATCATTTTTATCGTTGCTTTAACGATACAAGTTTGCGGCAACCAGTTTCAGAATTTCATTATTTTCGCCGGTACTCGGTATTAGAAACGGACAAAATTTGCCGGTCTCGAATGTGTTAACCGAGGTCGTACGTTTTATTTCAATTCAGGAACCATTCGTTTAACGATTATCAAACAGCATTGTGCTTCGGGTCACGCGAAACGTGCGGAATCTGATATGAATTTAAGCCACGTCATCGAACCGCTCCCGGACACGTCGGCAAACCTATTAAGATTGAACAGAGTTAAAACACCCGAAGACGACACGATGGTCCAAATGATATCAAGCTTATTTGGCACCTTGTCACGTCTTCGTGTGCACGGACAATAAATGTGTTATCTGAAATCTGTTGTGCTCCACCATTATTCTATACTCGTTTGAACGTGGCCACCGAACATTATGTTGGCCGTAAAAATCGCTAATTACAATCGTTACTTGAAAAATGTTGGAAACCTCGTTTCTACCTAGCTTCTAGTTTTTCAACTAAAAAAAACATTCTAAATAGTGTGATACGTTTACGACCTTACCTATACAGTAATGGATAAAAGTTTAAGACGACAGGACGATGTAAAACATAATTTTATGGTTTGCAAATATTTATTTATACAGTTTTATTGTTATTATGGTAGAACGCTATTTATTGATTAGCATAGAATACAAATTTTATTTATACTGTTATTTCTTATTCATTAATTAATTTATGTTCTTTGACTCTTTGGTGTTAAACTTTTGTCCGCTACTGTTTGTATGTATATCGTTGATAATTGATCTGACATTTAATGAACTTAAGATAAAGAAAAGTTTAATCAGAGACGAAGCTAACGCCCACTAACTTTGTTTACATTAAGTTAAAAGGTTTAATAGAATAATAATTTTATTTAAAATGCTGAAATACTTTACCATTTATGGTCAGGAGCTTCTCTTCCATTATAATGAATAATATAATTTTTATTGTAAGGCCTAATAGAAGGATGTGAAACAATATAATTTATTATGCAACGTATTAACATTGAAACTACTAACGATTAAAATGTACTTATTTGCAAGAAAGAAACAAAATTCAGAATTTTACGAAACAGCTACGAAGTACGTATATGAAAGATAAAACTACACTCATACTTTCTACAGAAAGTCATAGAAAACTTTCAATAACATATCACAGTAAACCGAGCTTCTATGAAAAATTACGAACTGGCTATTCTCACCACTCTCATAATTATAATGTTAACATTTAATTTGTATTTCGAGTCATCATTTGTTTTTCCAAACCAATTTCATCAACACGTTTACATATTTCGTTATTCCAATCGTTCCCTTTGGCATAAATGAATCAGCGTTAATCCTACCACGTTCCCATAACATCGTTTTCCATCAGAAAACCTAAAGTTTTCTCAGCTCAAGGCCATAAGTCTCTATAACCAATTTCTGAACCAGGATTCTTCTGTTCACGAAGCAACGTTCGCAAGCAACCATTGTAAGCAATAAGATCTAACGTTCTTACATTAATACGATTTACCATCCATGCAGAACGATCAATGGACGAGGGAGAAGGATCTGAATGGATACGTGCTGTGATGGTCGAGCGAATACCTAACCTATTGCGCCAGAAGTTCCGTCAATATTCGCGAGATTTTCGCTCGGTGTCGCCCGTAAGAGGGATCAACGAATGAAAAGGGAGACGGAGAAAAAGTTATAGGTACCCTAGTTCCCTCCTGCACGCCAGCTTTCGCCCGTCAACCGTAAATACACTATATTGCCCATAAACCTTTACAGTCGTGCATTACCCATCCCGATTCGATATGCCCGTCCCGCCTTGTTCGGCTCTTCGCTCTGTATTATCGAATAACCGACGTTGGCCGGTTTAACCAGAATGCTTTAAAAGCGTCACTTTTTTCGCTTCTTCGCCTTCTACCTCGTCCTTCTTTCCGGGGTACTCTTTTTCACGCAAATTTTCATCCTTTTGTCTGTACGCGTTGACGTTCCATTGACTGTTTAACACTAGATTTACGTACATTTCTTGTATATCTGTTTCAAATATACATATACTAATTAACCAGGATGCTTTAAAAGCGTCACTTGTTTCGCTTCTTCGCCTTCTACCTCGTCCTTCTTTCCGGGGTACTCTTTTTCACGCAAATTTTCATCCTTTTGTCTGTACCCGTTGACGTTCCATTGACTGTTTAACACTAGATTTACGTACATTTCTTGTATATCTGTTTCAAATATACATATACTAATTAACCAGAATGCTTTAAAAGTGTCACTGTGCTTATTTACTATAACTTGGAATCGCCTTCATTTTCTTTCATGAATCGTGTAACATTTCATACTGTAACTTGGATGAGTATTAAGCGCTGAGTAAATAGATATTATGACTTCATGTTGGAAATGTGAAATATAATATGACGGTATGAATGAATTTAAAAACCGGGAACCGTTAAAGCACTCCTCAAATAGCTCTCGATGCGATCTAATGAAAGAAATACAATTTCTGAGAATTTTAATTAACATTTTTAATTCACGTTCTTTGCATAGCTGCTGTGCAATGTTGAAATGTGCATTCTTCACACAGTGCAATTTTTTCTCATGTTACGTACTCTTATACCCATTAAATATGTTAAAGTTTCGAGTAACATTTTGAAGGTATCGCAAAATGTTCTTGGTGTTCGCTTAATTTTCAAAATTAAAGCAACACACGAGTTTAGAATTTGAACCTCTATGCGACAACCTAGTTACAGTTGTTACGGACCTTCAACAAAGCTGTTCTACTTCGAAGAGAATCTAAGCTCGCTGGATAATATCTGAAAGCATAGGAGGAAGGATGCATAACGCCATGCTCCTCGACGATACTAACAATATTGTTTATAATGTAACTACCGAACAGCATTGTTCGAGTCCAACAACTCATTAAGGCAAAAACAACATTCACGTGACTTTACGACGGAAATGTTATAAGCTGTTGGAACTGTAATGGAATATTGGAAATATAATAATCCATTACTGTCATATTCTCTGCTGAAATATTGATGGCCATGTAATCGCGATGAAAAATTTCGTGGAACACATTATCCTTCTTTAAAGTAAAATCAATGAATTGAACGAAACACACTTTCATTATTATTAATATCGCAGTATTTATATCTTGTTTAATACATTTCGCGAAAGTCCATTTGTTAATAAAATCCATACGGCCTAACAAATCTTCTATACTTTATTATATACCTATGTGTGTGCTATTTAAGTGAAAATTATCAAAATTGTAACATAGTATTATACATTGCCAAGCTCAAATTATACTTGTTCGATTAAATATAAAATAATAATAAATAACCCTAGGCAATTGAATCGTGTTTGAACAGTTTCATCTTTAAAAATTAAAATAGATACAACTTTAGAACAAACTAATCGAGCTAATTTACTTTACACGTACACACGCTGAAACTGATTCTCTTTCATAGTCAGAAACGCGTAATATCCAGTAATGGTAACTAAATTATCGTAATAAAATTCAATAAATCGTAAGCGAATAATAACAACGCCAAACGCCTGGCATTCTTTCTCGTTTTCATGCTCTACGCAGGCATTGAACTCTCCCGGTTGTTATACGAGCTCCCTTCGAAACTTTTATAGGACGGCTAAGGAAACCCATCGTGCAGGTCTCGTTGGCGGCACTAGAAATTTAATAATCCATCTTATGCCCCCGGTAGGACGTGACGGTTCGCGGATGGCTTATATACAACGCCAACCATGTCGTAATCATAACGGGGAATTTTACGAAGAGTTTTACCACTCGAGGCTTCCCTTCGTTTCCATACCCTTTTTACTCCCGCGGATGTCTCGTTATAACGGATTCACGACCCCGTTACAACGACCCTCTTAATGATGACGTATCCTGTGTTTATCGTATAATGGAAAAACTGCTGACTTTTCACGCGTTAAACGATGTAAAGCCGCGAGTTGACTACATTATGACTGAGGGCCATAACCGCTTGTACGAAACAGCCTTCTTAGTTTCCATTTTCGACATTCATCGCGTTAAATGGAATGAATATGAGTTACGGTATTTTTACGCCGAACGAAATCCCCTTCTTACGCTTTTATAGAACGGTGATGAGATTATTATTCCTGATAGCACGGATATTAACCATCGTCGCACCAAAGTTCTTTCTGTCACGTAGATTATCAAGATAAGGATACTATAAACACAGATTTACGTAATAGAAAATTATCAAGTATTACAGTTTTCATTGTGTTCTTATTTCTATTTGATAAGTTTTAAAAATTTATTTAATTTGGTCAGACTGTAACATTTAAACTAGATTTCAAACGTAAGATGCGCCACGAGTGGAACATTTTATTTGAAGACGATAAAACAGATAATTTCGTAAATTATATTTTAAAGCCATCGATGTTGCAACTCGTTGGAAAAATTGACATTTTAATGCATAAAGAGAAATGTAGCTTGATAATTGAAAGGATTATCGATCCTTGGTTAACACAAAGGAAAAATAAAAAGCTTGCCGGATGATTGAACAATTTAATTACACCTCCATCACGTCCGTCGTTCAATTCCTGGCCGTAGAGTAAACGAACGCTCGCGAACCTGATTATTGTGTCTGATTACCTGTAGCCAATACGCATTCCGTGCGAATATTCATAGTTCTGTTGGTATATTTTCAACCTGCTATCCACCCCGTCTATCGCGGGAAAATTCGTGTATCCATCATCCAACCAAATACGCCACCCCAATGTATAATCTCAATCGATCAGAATTTTCGACATGAAACCATAACAAACATAATATTACTCCAGGTAATACAATTTAATCGAAATAACTCCTATTCCAGCAGTCATATCAGGATTATACACGAAGTTTTGAAGCAAACGAATTCAATAATATGTAAATACTTGCACAGAATGTTCGAATGTGTCGTCCATACGAATAACGTAGATTTATCTACACATTATATACTTCAAAACTAACCTACAGCAGTACACGAAAGTTCAATCCCAAACCGTGAATGAAAATAACTAAGTTAATTTATGAGAAGTAGCTCGTTGAATGAAATCTGTATTCTATATCAATCAATATAAAATATGAGTACATAGACAATATTTATAAACTTCAAAACTACTTTTTACACGTACTTTTCTTTCATATTAAGCTTATTTATCACTTTATCCATATCCACTTATTATTTTAATTATTATTTTTCCTACTTGTTTGAAATACAACCTAATCCAGTGCTTCCCAACCTTTTTTGTGCCATGCCCCACCTTAACCCTTCTAAAATTTTTATGCCCCCCCCCCCGCCCTATGTAACATACATTATTTTTTACATTAAAAAATTGATTCGTTCACTTAAGAAACATAAATGATAGGTTCTAGGAAGAAATTCCTATGAAATTGTTAACAAAACACAGTAAGTAAAATTTCAAAACATATACAGAGTCCATTTTCGAATTGTCCCCCATGTGGGGCGTGGGCCCCACGTTGTGAAACACCGACCTAACCGATAAATTTCCCCCGTTTCCCCCCCAAAAAAACCGATCGAAGCGTTACTACAACATCCTCTCTGCTCTCCCCAAAATCTGAACCGCTTCCAGAGCCAGCAAGTCAGCCAGCCACCAAGTGTATTACTCGTGCAGGAAGGCAAGTTTCACGAGGCAAACGCAATCGGCCGATTGTCCGGGGACCGCACACATAAACGCCGAGCATTCCGGGCTGTGAGGTTGCCATTGGCGGAGGCAACGAGTAATCGTCACCGCAACGCGGCGGCAAAATAGAGAACGGCGGCGGGTAAAAGCGACGGCGATGCGATCAAACAGACGGAATTACTAGGTACAAGTCGTAGGACGCGGATGATTGGATTGCCCCACGAAAGAGGCGGCAGAGTGAGGTTTTGGATGGCGGCTGGATAAAGAGAGTCAGATAGGGGAAATGGCAGGTAAAGCGACAAGCGACCAGCCGTCGTCGAGGTTTATATGCTTCGCGTTACACCAATACATTCGTGTATACGCCGCACATGTATATGTTGCGTATGTATGCGTGTGTGTGCACGTGTCCGCGGAAACGACACGCGCGCGCACGCGTTTCGTAAATGCACGTTAATCCGCCTACCGAGTACATTTGCGGCGTTGGTACCGCCCATCGAACCGTCGAATTTTCGTTTCCTCTGTAAAGCTCACTGTTTGCCGCTCGAACGGGAAAGCAGTCGGTGGATGCACACGCACGCGTACACCGTTAGAGTGGCTCGTGTACAGGGGCACAGGTGCGGCAGAAAGAGAGACTGCCGCCGCTGGCAAATCCTGCAAACGATTTTAGCTTTTACTTGAACCTCTTTTTTTTTCCACGCTCAGAACGACGGACATCGGGGGAAAAGCGAGGCGGAAAGGACGGGAGAGGCTGGGGGGGGGGGGTCGGAAGAAACGAACAAACGAAAAATGGATTTATAGCTTAAACAGAGGCTTATTCTTGGGGCTATTCGATTCGCACTCTTCGTCGACGATGTTTGGTATTAACACGTTCCCTTGTGGATCGGACCGTTTTGGAGGCTCTGCTTACGCGATGCATAATTGAAAGCTTTTATGCGTGATTTTTGAATTGTAACGTTGAAACGTCGACTGAATGGCTAAGCGAAATCAGAAATATTCTGATGAAACTCAGTGCTTATTCTGTGTTATCTATAGGTTTGATGGGGAAATTCGAACGTCAGATAAATTCTGTTCAGATGCAATTTTACAGTGCTTCGTCTGTGGCAAAGTCAATCAGTCTAAAAAGTATACTGTACTGTGCATAATCTAATTTGCAAATTGTCAGTGTATATTCTAAGCCACTTGACACGGCGAATATAGTTAGTAACTATTAAACAACGAATAATTCGAACGCAACAAACAGGCAAACGAATAGTATAAGTAGGAGATTCATGAACCTAAAAAATACACGTATTTTCTGAGTAGCCATTGCATGAACCTATAAATATACATTTTTACTAATATAACGCCATAAAACCAGCATAATAAAAATTATACAATCTGAATCACGTTCGGTATAAACCCCATAGGTGACATAATACTTACTAACGAACGTGTACCGTTGCCGTTATCGTTTTATTCACCCTGGTTTCCCGTCGCATAGCGTGAAACTATCGGGAAAATGGGGAAAGAACGATGAACGCAGTCTGCGTCATACAATTCGATGCGTCATAAGCGTAGACGGGGCACGGCTCGTGCAACATCGTATAAGCCTCTGTGTACGTGTGTGAACGAAACGTATATAAATGTATATACACGTACGTTTGCATACATACGCGGGGCGACACGCACGGAATGGTATAACGCGCGCGAACGTGTAGCGGGCAAAGCTGAATCCCATAAGCCTCGGGGGCGTCGCAATAATTATGAAACTACGGCCGGCAATCGTTCGAACACGCGCGGATCGCGGGTCAGCCTCGAAACTGCTGCCTTCGAGGTTTACAATTCACCCTCGATTTAAATCCACCCTCAACTTCTCTTTTGCTACTCCCCTTCTCCTCCCTCCTATCTCGTTCCCTCGTTCCGTTTCTATCGTTCCCTGTTTTTGTCTTTCTCCTAGCAGCTATATTTTGGTGTTCTTCTCCCTTTCCCTCGTTCCGTTTCTATCGTTCCCTGTTTTTGTCTTTCTCCTAGCAACTATATTTTGGTGCTCTTCTCCCTTTCTATCGTTCTCCATTTTTGTCTTTCTCTTAGCAACTATATTTTGGTGCTCTTCTCCCTTTCCATCGTTCCGTTTCTACCGTTCTCTGTTTTTGTCTTTCTCCTAGCAGCTATATTTTGGTGTTCTTCTCCCTTTTCCATCGTTTCATTTCTATCGTTCCCTGTTTTTGTCTTTCTCTTAGCAGCTATATTTTGGTGCTCTTCTCCCTTTCCATCGTTCCGTTTCTATCATTCCCTGTTTTTGTCTTTCTTGTAGCAACTATATTTTGGTGTTCTTCTCCCTTTCCCTCCTTCCGTTTCTATCATTCCCTGTTTTTGTCTTTCTCTTAGCAGCTATATTTTGGTGTTCTTCTCCCTTTCCATCGTTCCGTTTCTATTGTTCCCTGTTTTTGTCTTTTTCCTAGCAGTTATATTTTGATGTTCTTCTCCCTTTACCTCGTTCCGTTTCTATCGTTCTCTGTTTTTGTCTTTCTCTTAGCAGCTATATTTTGGTGTTCTTCTCTCTTTCCCTCATTCCGTTTTTACCGTTCTCTGTTTTTGTCTTTCGCGTAGCAGCTGTATTTCGGTGTTCTTCTTCGTCCTTCTCTTTTGGATCCTCTCTGCTTTCTATCTCTGTGTTTCCTTCTCTTTGAACATGATTCCGGCTTGGGCGTTTCACGCGTGATAGGCATCGTTTCATCTGAATTCCATGCAACGGTGGCCCACGCTCGATCGAAAGTCGACCAAAATCGACGAATCAGACTAGGGAAAAGCTTGAATCATTATTTTCAAACTTTATACCTCTGCAGCGGCAGATTTTCGGGTCTCTATGGACACTGCTGCGGGTTACTTCATGGCTTCTGTTCCATGTCAAACTAAAAACATCCTGATACCTTTTGCGTTAGTAGTTAACTATTGTAAAGAAAGGGAGTGCTTGTAATTATGAAGATTGACTCTTGACTTTTCTGTTGAAACAGAATGGATGTGTAATCTGCTTTTCGACCAATTCTAATATTAAACCCCATAGAATTATACTTGCTTTTGTGAGGGTGGATATAAATTAGACAATGATTAAAATATACAATTAAATATAAATCTATTGGTATTAATCTCTCAATTTAGTTTTACACACACACACTCTCTCTCTCTCTCAATGTTTATTTCCCAGCTCTTCGCTACCTCTCACTCTCAAACTCACACAAAAACACCTAAACCATTCTACTCTACACTCGTTCCTATAATACAAACTTAAGCCTAAAATCGCTCACACAATAAATTCATAAATACTCGCCACACTCATCCTCCATACAAACACCACTCTCTTTCATACCTCATTATGTTATACTCTATGATAAACCAATATCACACCTTTAATACAACTACAGAATAAAGCTATTGTTCCTTAATTATTTAATTCACAAAAAAACGCTAAATTTTTTTCGTACACTTTCCAAATACCTCATCGAAAACCAATCGCGATAATCTACAAAAGTTCCATCGTTTACGGGCACACAGAGTGTGCATCAAAAATAACACGATGCTACAGCATGTTCGTATAACAAGATCCGACTAGCTTTCAACAGACGTCAACAAAAATTACACACGTCGTCATACATCATACAGGAACCTCTGCTCGGGCTTTCAATTCCAATTTCATCCCCGTTTTACGCGCCGGCCTCGCCCCGGTCCACGTCGAAGGGACGCAGCGCGTCGAACGCAACGAGCCGTCGTTGTAGCGCCGCCGCGCGCTTCGGAAATTAATTTAACCGGTTATGCCAGCGATATTTTTCGAGCCGGCCTTATCCCTGGATCTTAGGTCGGAAAGAGGATATTAAAGGTCGCGGAGGCTCGTAAAGCGTGGAGAACGACGGAGAGGGTTTGCGGGCGGGATTGCCGTGTGCCCCGTGGCCCCATTTGCGCGCGCACACACGCGCGTACACTGAAAATCCGACGGCCGTGATTGCACGGTAATTCTGTTAGGCGGTCGTGCGCTTTACGTGTTCCGGGGCGCGCCGGAAATTGTGTTTTTAATTCTGCCCGCTAAATCAGCCGGGGCTAAACAAGTATTAACATTCCTGTGCGGCTGGTTACGGCCGCTCTCGCGAAAGGTGCACCCCCCAGGGGGGGGTGGAGAAAAGGGCGAAAAAGTGATAACCGGCGGAAGGAGCGTAAGGGAAACCGACGTGGGGGGGGAGGACAGGGGCGTAGACAAAGCAAAAACGAAGCAATCTGCCTGCTTGCGACTGTGTGCGCGTCCAGGACTCGGACGTGTTACGCGCGCGCGTTTTCGCCGACTGCGAAAGTCAAAACGTAATACGATTAACGGACATTAAATTGAAATACCCCTTCCGGGAATTCGCGGCTTCTCGTGTCGGCGATTTGCCGTGATGTTTTCTGCTGTCCCGCTTTTTCCCGTTCGCCGTGTCTGCAGCTCCCCCGGGCTCTCGCCGCAGCCCGTCTTCGTCTCTGCCCCGCCTGCGTCTACCCTCGTACGTACCCCACCTCCGTGCTACCTGGATGTTACGAGGGAAAAATCGCATTTTCTCTGTGACATTGTCGAAAGGGCGGACTTCGTGTTGGGAAGACAGGTTGGAACGTTGCTGCCTCGGTGAATTTGATTTGTCTGTCGAGCGAGTAGACGCTCTCGCCGTAATATCGAGCGACATGCGCGCGGAAGATATTTAAATGAAACAATGCACACGCTGTAAACGCGGGTGAACGGCGACGAATCGTGAGAGAGGGAAGATCGAAAGGAACGGTGACGACGGAGAAGAACGGCGACCCGCGAGTGTGGGGTACGTTGGAATTGAAATCGGAGGAAATTAAATGATTCATGGTCGTCGGTTAACGTAAGGATGAATTTTTCAATGTTTGCCGTAATAACACCCCCGGCAAATACGGAATTTGCAGCTGTAAAATCGAGAACTTCGTTCACTCGCTGCTCGAACAGTGCGTGTTCATTTCGGAACACCGTTTCCGATTCCGCCAGAAGCGAAGGAAATGTAATGTTTGCCTTCTGTTTCAGTTAATATCGCCGGATAAAACATTTCGATTTTTCTTTCTGCCGACAAGAGGAAGGCGATGTATCGGTTGGAGCGTCGAAATATTTTATTTTATAAGCGCTCGCGAGCTCGCGCACACGCTGCGATCGTCTATTAATCCTGCCGGAGGGTCGACGATTTTATCCAAATATTGGACTTGAACCGGTAATCCGTTTAATGGATATTTGGCTGGTAAAACGTAGGTCGTATAGGATATTAACGTCGAAATGCAGAGCAATAAACGGGCCTCCTGAGTAAAGATTAAATCGGAATACCGACCGAGAACGTGCTTGCCATTGATATACACGGGATTCACGATTCGCTTCCGAACGTGGATATTAAATCGATGGGTACATGGACCGTCCGCGATACTTCCTGTCGGCACGAAATTACACGTCCACCTGCCCGATGACCAATAGCTTCGATTTTCGTTTCTTCGTTGAAAATGATCAGAGTGTAACCGGCCAGTAGGGTATCAGGTATAACAGAACATCTGAGAATGCATGAAAGTATCAAGATCCATGCAATTTACACTTTACTTTATAATCAAGAGTAATATAGTAGCGGACAAAAATTTAAGACGACAGAGCAATGAAAAACATAATTTTATGATTCGCAAATATTGTTCATCTAATTATTTTTATTGTCATTATGGTAGAACATTATTTATTGATTAGCTTAGAATACAAATTTTGTTTATACTGTTATTTTTTATTCATTAATCAATTT
>JAOPTO010002109.1:360335-400238 GCA_033822845.1 Tetrapedia diversipes | reverse complement strand
TTTTTTCGATTAATGCTTGTTTTCGCGAACGTTTTTCTATCGATTACCGCGTACGTTTGCGAATGTTTTTTTCGATTAATGCATGTTTTCGCGAATGTTTTTGTACCGATTACCGCGTACGTTCGCAAACGTTTTTATTTCGATAAATGCACGTTTTGCGGGCTACTTTTTAAACATTTTCGTGCGCATTACATTTCATTTTTTCTAATTAGTTTTCAAATCTCCGCGTGCTATTCTGTATATATGTTCGCGTACGTTTTCTGTATTCATGCCTGTAATATCTTTTGAATATTCGTATACGTCTGCATGAGTGTTTGTGTCTTCATTTGCATGATTTCACATATCCCCTTTTGAAACTAGCTCGACTAAAATTCTAATTAAATGTTCACAGGGCGCTGCCACTGCATCTCCGAAGGCTGCCTGGTCAATTCGAACGGGGTGCTACACTTCGAGCAGTTCTACGGTACCATAAGATGTTCTGCGATCGGTGAGTCGCATGCTTTACCTATTTTTTATCGCGCACGTACTGTTCACAAATTTTATTGTACATCGATACAATAGCAATCATATATGTTACATCTCCCATGGCGCGTTTCTTAGCGTTGGATAGAGATTTCTTGTACTTTTGGCGTTAGGGTCCTTTACAAAATGTGAAATCAAATTTATCAAATATGTTCATAGGTATAATTTTACTTAGTTTTTAACATTGATCGTTGGTCGTTGTTAGTTTTGCGAATTTTAAAGCGCATTTGTGGCAGCTCGAAAATCGGTCGTCGTTGATTTTGCGCACTTCAAAGCGTCTTATGTGGTTGCTCGAAAATCTATCGATATTGGTTTTGCGTATCCTAAAACGCTCTCAGCGGCACGTCAAGCCTCTATATTAAATAAATCTAAAGTTACCGGATATATACGTAATGTCCGGTATCCGTATAATATACTGATTGACCAACACATTTTAATATGCTCTGTGCATACAAGCATATTTCATAATGTTCGCAAATTTGACACACCTGCGTTGATATCACACAGTCAATTCTATTTTATTTCTTCAATCGATCGATTGAACAAATCTGTTTTATCGTACCGTATTGTACGGTACCGTAAGGTACCTAATTTGATTTATTATAGCTTTTGTTAATTTATTTGTTATGGATGTCTGAAATTCGTTTTATTCTTTAGCAGGATCCTTCAATATCTTACATTTTTCTGTATAATTATGTGTAGTTTGAATTTCAGGTGGGTCTCGTTTGCGTAGTCACCTCCTCGTGGTGAGACCTGGGAATTGATATCGCTTTTCAAAGATTGCATGTTCTATGTAAAGCGATATCAAGCTAAGAACTACGCGTAAATCCTAAAATTCATAAGTTTTTAAAAAACTCTTTTCGGTCTTTTGCAATAAATTAAATCTTCAAAATTTTTAAAGCCATCCTAGTTTTACATATAGACACATATCATTGTAGACTAATACGTAAATTCTCATCCATGATTCACTGGACACTTAATAAATTTAGAATAACGATAAGTGTCTAATACATTTGCACATCGTAGTTATTCAGTTTTATTAATTGTTCGCCTTATAGCTGATCAATAAACGGTTTAAATAAAATATACGAGTGTCCAGTGACTTGTGGATGAGAATATCAAATCCAAATTCACTTTAAATTCTCCTAAATTCCTTATGAATTATAACAAATACAAAATTAAAGAATTGGCTAGCAGACTGGTGTCTATAAGCTATTCCTAACAGTATTATATAAATGGGAACAGGCTAAAAGAGTGAGTTCTAGCCATCTTGTGGTTCACGTATGATAGATACATGTTCACGATAATGACTTAAGCATGTTAAATTTATTTTCAGAGTTTTTCCCGCAAAGACACCTTATCCATCAAAAAAGCGAAAAAACCGAATTCCCTATCCAATGCACGACAATTTTTAAGTGTATATTAGCTTCATTTTCCTGCATTCACTTTAAATTGGAGAAGCGTATCCTTGAAACGGCAACGCGCCGCTTTGCGATGCACGTTATTGTATTTTATGTGAATCCGAAATTCATTCTACACTTTATCAAACGATTTCAAACTTTTATTTTTTATCTAACGTTAGAGTCGTAAATTATAGACAGGTAGAATGAATTTCAGACGAGTCTCGCTCGTTGCGTAGCCACCTCCCCTAGGTGAGACTCGGTAATTGACGTCGGTTTCCAAAGAACGTGCATTCTTTGGAAATCTACGTCAAGCTAAGAGCTACGCATGGTTCGCGATTCGATTTAGAGTTTGCATACTTTTGCTCCCGGTCTTAAACCGATTGGAGATTGACTGAAATATTAGAATCTTTTTAACTTTTGTAGAATCACTAGCTTTTGTTCGTACTCCGTCCGTCGCGTTCTACGATACCGTCAAATAACTTATTCGCACTATTGGATCGATACATTAGTGCGAATAAGTTATCGCGTAATGTACTAACTTTCATGTTGCAGGTATTTAACTAACTAATTTAATTTGATCCTAACGCTAATATAAGTATATTTATCTGATATACCCCGCTCGAAACTTATACCGTTCGCCATTTTGTCGCACTTCATTATATTCCATTCTGATTTCGCATCGGGGCTCGCTCATCCGTATGCTTCTTGTCCTAATCCGTTCCGAGGGTTCTTGTTCCTTCAACTCTTTTCCTATGCGTTTTTGCATTTCGAGATCAACCCAAATCAATGCATTGCCCACCGCCCCTTCCCCCAAAACCCCATTTATTCTTCACATCTAGCTTTCCAGCACTCAATTCCACGTATAAGGGTTTCCAGTACATCACACAGGACAACGAGGGATGCGTGCGACTCGGTTTAAGTTAGCTATAAGCTAGCGTAAGCATGTGCATTTTATTGTAGGCGATTTTCGCACAAGGAAATCTTGTCCAACTTAAAGCGGAATGATTCACTCTGACTCTATCCCCGTCGTCGTATCGCAAAGAACAATTCAATGTTCTCGCGCGTATATAGTTTCGCAATCGTTCGGTGTCGGAGGGCTTTGCGTGGCGCACTCGTTCGCCGCCGTGGTGCGACATGCGCTTTTTAATTGCATGCTTCTGTAAGACACTCTCGCGAGTCTTCTCCAATCTCACTCGTTGCACGATATTCCATGTTCGCGCCGCGGTTGTTGGGGCGGCGTCATGGCGATGCGACTACCGGTGTTCAGTCGGGGAACTGCGGCCCTGTGTTGGATGGAGCGGTGGTTGCTCTCGACCAGGGTTAGGTCCTGCAGGTGGACGGGTCTCGGCGCTACGCGTTGGGGACAGCGGCATGCTCCTTCCACTGGTCGCCGTTGTGAGGCGCGCCGCCAGTTTGTGACGCGTTCTTGCATCCGTTAGTCGGCAGGGGTGGACTGCTGCATCCATTTGTAGGGCCGTGCTCGAACCCTGGCTGAGCCCCGTGAGTTTTATCGCCATGGCGTCGCCCCAGCGACCGCGTAAGTCGCGGCATGGATGCCGTGACACGGTTGAAGGCGGGGGCGGCTCGCGAGAGCGCATTTGGCATGCAATTATTAAGTGCATGAGAGTGCGTTGTGCACTGTTCGACGATGTTGGCCAGCGATTGCGAACTCGGTAGTTTCGGTCGCGCGCGATTTTTCATTGCTCGCGTTTATTACCGAACACCCACTTTGGGTGGTTTTCGGATCATTTTTTAATGATCAATCGATCATTGCATATAGTTTAGTGTTGCGAAATTAGAGTCACACCTTAGCTTTCCGTATCGAACTCCCTTTCCAATGCACGATAGTTCTGAAGTGCATATTAGCTTCACTTTCTTGCATTCGCTTTAAGTTGAACAAGCGTATCCTCGAATGCGATATCCGCCACTTTGAATTGCTCGCCATTGTAAATTCATGTGAATCCGAAGTTCATTCTACACTTTATTAAACACTTTCAACCTCTTATCATTTGTTTAACGTTAGAGTCATATATTGTAGACACGTAGAATGAATTTCAGACGAGTCTCGCTCGTTGCGTAGCCACCTCCTCTAGGTGAGACTCGGTAATTGACGTCGGTTTCCAAAGAACGTGCATTCTTTGGAAATCTACGTCAAGCTAAGAGCTACGCATGGTTCGCGATTCGATTTAGAGTTTGCATATTTTTGCTCCCGGTCTTAAACCGATTGGAGATTGACTGAAATATTAGAATCTTTTTAACTCTTGTAAAATCACTAGCTTTCGTTCGTGCTCCGTACGTCGCGTTCTACGATACCGTCAAATAACTTATTCGCACTATTGGATCGATACATTAGTGCGAGTAAGTTATCGCGTAATGTACTAACTTTCATGTTGCAGGTATTTAACTAACTAATTTAATTTGATCCTAATGCTAATATCATATTATTCCTCTGATATACCCAGCTCGATATCTATACTGTTCGCCATTTTGTCGCATTTCATTGTACTGCATTCTGATTTCGCATCGGGGCTCGCTCATCCGTATGCTTCTTGTTCTAATCCGTTCCGAAGGTTCTTGTTCCTTCAACTCTTTTCCGATTCGTTTCTGCATTTCGAGATCAATCCAAATCAATGCATTGCCTACCACCCCATCCCCCTAACCCCCATTTATTCTTCACATCTAGCTTTGCAGCACTCAATTCCACGTATAAGCGTGTCCAGTACACCACACAGGACAACGAGGGATGCGTGCGTCTCGGTTTAAGTTAGCTATAAGGTAGTGTAAGCATGTGCATTTTATTGTAGGCGATCTTCGCACAAGGAAATCTTGTCCAACTTAAAGCGGAAAGATTCACTCTCACTCGATCCCCGTCGTCGTATCGCAAAGAACAATTCAGTGTTCTCGCGCGTATATAATTTCGCAATCGTTCGGTGTCGGAGGGCTTTGCATGGCGCACTCGTTCGCCGCCGTGGTGCGACATGCGCTTTTTAATTGCATGCTTCTGTAAGACGCTCTCGCGAGTCTTCTCCAATCTCACTCGTTGCACGATATTCCATGTTCGCGCCGCGGTTGTTGGGGCGGCGTCATGGCGATGCGACTACCGGTGTTCAGTCGGGGAACTGCGGCCCTGTGTTGGATGGAGCGGTGGTTGCTCTCGACCAGGGTTAGGCCCTGCAGGTGGACGGGTCTCGGCGCTACGCGTTGGGGACAGCGGCATGCTCCTTCCACTGGTCGCCGTTGTGAGGGCGCCGCCAGTTTGTGGCGCGTTCTTGCATCCGTTAGTCGGCAGGGGTGGACTGCTGCATCCATTTGTAGGGCCGTGCTCGAACCCTGGCTGAGCCCCGTGAGTTTTATCGCCATGGCGTCGCCCCAGCGACCGCGTAAGTCGCGGCATGGATGCCGTGACACGGTTGAAGGCGGGGGCGGCTCGCGAGAGCGCATTTGGCATGCAATTATTAAGTGCATGAGAGTGCGTTGTGCACTGTTCGACGATGTTGGCCAGCGATTGCGAACTCGGTAGTTTCGGTCGCGTCGCGATTTTTAATTGCTCGCGTTTATTACCGAACACCCACTTTGGGTGGTTTTCGGATCATTTTTTAATGATCAATCGATCATTGCATATAGTTTAGTGTTGCGAAATTAGAGTCACACCTTAGCTTTCCGTATCGAACTCCCTTTCCAATGCACGATAGTTCTGAAGTGCATATTAGCTTCACTTTCTTGCATTCGCTTTAAGTTGAACAAGCGTATCCTTGAATACGGATATCCGCCACTTTGAACTGCTCGCCATTGTAATATCATGTGAATCCGAAGTTCATTCTACACTTTATTAAACACTTTCAAACACTTATCATTTGTTTAACGTTAGAGTCGTAAATTATAGACACGTAGAATGAATTTCGGACGAGTCTCGCTCGTTGCGTAGCCACCTCCCCTAGGTGAGACTCGGTAATTGACGTCGGTTTCCAAAGAACGTGCATGATCTTTGGAAATCTACGTCAAGCTAAGAGCTACGCATGGTTCGCGATTCGATTTAGAGTTTGCATATTTTTGCTCCCGGTCTTAAACCGATTGGAGATTGACTGAAATATTAGAATCTTTTTAACTCTTGTAAAGTCACTAGCTTTCGTTCGTGCTCCGTACGTCGCGTTCTACGATACCGTCAAATAACTTATTCGCACTATTGGATCGATACATTAGTGCGAGTAAGTTATCGCGTAATATACTAACCGATTAATTTATTAATGTAATCTCATGTTGCAGCTCGTTAATTTACTATTTCAATTATGTTCTAACACTAATATAAGCTTATTTATTCCACCCACGTGTTTAGTATCTTTGCTTTTCCCCATTTTGCCGGGTGTATCCGTCTTTCATGGCACATCGGGGCTCGTGTATTCACACTTCCTTCTGATTTTTCTTTTCTCCGAGATTTCACACATTTATTCCATTACAATACTTTCGTTTCGAAAATATATGAATTCCAACATACGCTCCCCCCCCCCCGCGCAATTCACATCCTTGTTGTAGTCCTAGGATTCCAACCCTTAATTCTATAATGAAGCGATGCAGTACATTTCATAGGACGACGAGGGATGCATGCGACTCAGTTTAAGTTAGCTATAAGGTAGTATAAGCATAATTTCATACTTGCTTTTAGTTTCATTTTTATCCGCTACGAAGCGTTGTAACCTTATTTCTAAACTGAGTCGGTAACTTTAATAGTAACACCAAAATGGTGAAACTGCTAGCACACCCACAAATCCTAAACTGAGTCGGTAACATTAAAAGTGACACTAAAAATGATAAAGCGCTTCAAGCGCCAACAAATTTCCATTTAAAAAACAAATATATGTTTTGTAGATGTAAGGTGTACGATTTCTCTTTACATACATCATTTTTGCGATTAGGTCTGTCATGATTTATCCAGTCTAAGCTTTGCACTCGATAACAAAATACGTGTTACCGGCATGTGATTTCTACCTTAGCGACTTCGATCGATAGTTCAAATATTTTACTTGCCTGCATAGCGTAAATATGCATTGTAAAATTTGATAAGCTCGAACCAATCAACGGATAAATTAAGTTTCTTATTTTCCTGCAACAACCGCACGCATGACACGGAATATGTAAAACTGTCTGCGCATCAAATTCAAGTAACTGGAAAAACTATCTTCTCATTTCCTGCATTTCTTTGTAAATCATTCGCTATTAACGTCGATGCGTAAATATTCTTCAGTCGATCAATTATGCAATTACTAATTGAGAATACAGCATCATACAACGGGTCACGTAATTCGATGAGAATAAGAATTAATTAATCGATTGTCTATCGGTCGTATCGTTAACGAAAGGACAAGCGTCGTGTTCTTCTGTCGACGATAAAGACGATACGGTGGTTAATCCCAAGAATGAACAAACCAGGCGGTATACTAATTTTCATCGGTGAAAGTGGCAGCTGGTGAAAGCCATGTGCCCCATGCGACACAAAGAAGGCTCCGGATAACTGCATATACACCTCGTTAAAGCGTGTGTGCTGTACATGCTAATGCATATTACGACAGATATATCATACTTTTACCCGGTCGATTACGATAGATCGCGTTCGGCAAGAGTGAAATAAGAATTCGTAATCGAAGGTACGAGGAGGCTAGACATCATCGGTAAACGATTTGAATGTATATAAACGATTTATAAATATGTGTTGAACCGACAACCATTTGAAGATCAAAATAGCAAAGAAGTATCCCAGATGATCGACTTGTGTAAAAGAATCCCTATTCTTCAAATGTAATTAAAAAAATTCTTATTTATCCCCGTTTCAAGTTTATTTAACCTTCTTTTCACTCCGAGCAATTTTTAATATGACCTATTAGCAACTCCGAGTTATTATAAACACATATATACATTTTTAAAAATGCGTTTTATAAGGACAATACAATTAAAAAGTATAACAATAAAATGCATGAAAATTATAATACCTTATAATTAACTTACCATGATGTACTGTCGCCACAATAACGTCAACAGAGTGCAAAGGGTTAATTATGCCTTTCCGTTCTCTCTTTAACCTTTTGACTTTAACGTTTGTCGGTCGCGCATCGTTTATGTTTAAAATTTCAAACACAAATCTACTTTTCGGTATTTCGGTCGTTCGATAATAGATAATACTTCCTCTGTATAAGCTTTACGTAATTAAATGGTTCAAATAAAGCGGCTCAAAGGTTAAGCATTTCTTTTCTTTTCGCTTATATTTTCCCTCTCTAAACAGAATTTGTTAAGGCGGGGATTCGATAGAACAATTATTCACTTTTGTTCGATATAGTTTACTTTATTAATAATGAAATAATAGTTCAATGTAAAACATCGAGTACTTTATTATTCGCCATATTGGAATACTCCCATGGTGCGGTGTCCCCATCTAGGTGAGACGGGCCTTAAGGGCGCGTTTGCATATAAACGACAAATTGTTCTATAGAAACATCAATTCCTCACCTTAACAGGTTATGAACCCAGAGTAATAGCGAGTATAAAAATAATTACGGAAAAAGCGAATGATTGTTTTATAGAAATCCTGATTCTTCGCCTTAACACTAGAACTACCGACAATTAAGAGATCAAATTTAGAAAATTACATGAAAAAATACTGAATACATAGAAAACAAATCATTATTCATACCTTCTACAGAAAATCATAGTAAATTTTGGAAGCTTTATCACAATGAATTTATAAGGTCGCTATGAATAATCACCAATTGGTAATTTTCAATTTTTAATTCTGAATATATAATTAGTTAATAACTTACGCATGTCATCTTTTTACTTAGTTTTTACTCTTTTTTCTCACTCACTGTATTACATATATTTCTCTTGTATTCGTTTAACGACTACATCGAATCCGTTTTCTTGTAACAAAGGGTTATCCCTGCTTATACGAATGAATAGATAAAATAAAATAAAATTTTAATTGCTCTGCTGTTAAGAAAATTCCTCTCGAATCGAATACGGAATCGAACTGTATCTTGTTCGTTCAAATCTGCCTCGGTCATTAATGCTATAACTGCCAAGACTGGTCAAAATAACCAATTCGTAATTTTTCATGAAAATTTAGTAAATTTATTGTAATACCCACACCTTTGGAAATTTACCATGATCTTCACTGTAATCATTACGGTTTATTTCGCTGTACTAGGTATTTTTTAAATATAATTTTCAATTTGATCTCTCCGTCACAAATAAGTATACCATAAACCGTCGGTTACCTGAAAGTCACAACAGTGAGTTTATTGTAATAAAATTGTTTAAACTGGAAAATCCATTTTCATCTGTACGTATAAGATTACAATTGTTGATTTTCCGTTCCATCAATTTTTTTATATCTAAAACAACAATTCGGTCCACAGAGGGTTAAGAACAAAAGATCCGAACTTGTTCCACGGCTCTGTTGTAATTAGCCACGCTCAAAGATGAACGCCGCATTCGACAAATCCAAGGTAAAATAATTTCTGGTAGAATTCCATGCAAAACAAACGTCAGTGCATCCGTTCGATCGGTCGAATAAAAATACGATCGGACTTAATTAACCGGATTCAAACATTATGCAACCCGTTCCACCGCCAAAATTTTCCCATGCATGCACGAATGGGAATGAAAGCTTTGTTGATTTATTCAAAGACGATAAAGTATATATACACATGCATACAGCGCATCGAATGAATAGACACACGTACGGTACGAGTATATGTATAGGTAGTAGTAAAGGGAACAGCGAATAACACAACGTTTCGGCGATTAGGGTAAATTTCCCCAGGAGGTGACTGAATCGAAATTTAATCGATAATTATATAAAAATTATATTTTTAATCTATGTTATTTTTACTTTACTTTGAATAAAATAGATTTGCTTATTGGTAAAATATTTACTTTAACCCTAATCGTACTGTGTGCTTTTATAACGAATCGTACCACGATGTGACTCTCAGTCACTTATGAGAATCACGAGAATAATTAAAATGTTACTGTTTTTGTTTATAGTTTAAATACATGTATTTATCCAAACAAGCTATAAATAAATATAAAATATTATACACAGGCATTTTTATTTTTTGATTAAGTTCAAAGTTCAAATGTGACTGAAAAAGTCACATCGTGGCACGATTAGGGTTAAAGGAAAACTACTTTGTTATGCTAGGGGATTTTTAATACACCTCGCGTCTGTACGATGTTAAATTTTCGGTTGCTTATAACATAGTATAAGCTACCTGCCTGATCATTGGGTGTTTAATTAAAAGATTTAATTCAAAAGGAGTTTAGTTTCTAATACTTCTGGCTCTGCCCACCTCTGTCTGCCTCTCTCTTTCTTTAACCCGTTCATTTCACGGTAAAAAACCGTTCATTTACTCGCTATATTGTCCATCTACCCGGCACAAGACGTATTTACAGAATTTTTGTACTTTTCGTTTCAATAATCTAATTTCCTTTCTTAACACTTATCGTATTTCATTTCTTATACCTTCTAAATGTACAAAACACTTTTTTTTCGTAATTGAAACGCATTAGCGAAGCATTGTAGTAGTGTGATGGAATCAAACTAATTTATAAGGAATAGCGTGATAAACAAAATTTACATTCTGTGCTAATCAATAAATAGTGTTCGACCATACTAACAATAAAAATGAACGTACAGACAATATTTGCGTATCATAAAGCTGTGCTCTACATCGTCTTCCCGTCTTAAACTTTTGTCCGCTACTGTATACGTACGATTTTAAGCGGCAGCCACTGCAATTTGTAACCAGTTCGGTCTCTTTTTTTGCAACATCACGCAAATTTTTTTGCCGTTCGTGGTGACAACGTGTGCTATGTCGTTGTGCAATAATATGTTGTTGATAATGTTTTATGATAATTCGACGGTTAATACGAGCAGAAAGACGCGAGCAATGTCGTTCCAACGCGCGCGCGCGCGCAAAGGAAAAAATACCAACGACACCCAGCTCGGCGAAACGCGGTTCGTTTAAAATAAGCAAACATTAGCACAATGTCTGTGTGGGAGTGCAAAGGTTAACTCCGAGAGTTGCAAAGTAAAATCATATTTACGATTGAAAGTATGCGATTGGATATTCCAGGAGTCTGACGGCAGGCGAAGGAAGAAATAAATGATGCTGATAAAAAATCGGTATCACGGTACGCAAAAACGTGTTTCACACACATGTAAGCGGATAATCGCTCAAGGAATCTGCGAGACGAACCGACTCATAGAATGTCGTTCATTAATCTTTTTCTGGACTGCTGTCAACGAAGGAAAATTAGAATAAAAGTCGCGAAGTTCGGTCAGGTATGGTAACGAGGAGACGATTGATTTTATAAGACACAGTGGTACGTTGTAACAACATCTAAGTGGTATCCTTAATGTATTTACTGCCATACCTGTCCGAAGACTTTGTACTTGTGGACGCGATCGAGTCGCAATCTTTGTTTCTTTGGCTGAATGCGATCGGATGATCGGTTATCCTTTCGTCGGAAATAACGTGAAACGATTGTTGTTCGACACCGTTGTTTCCGTGCCAGATTAGTAATCGTTTAAAATTCAATGCTGAACATCAGAAATAATTGGGAGGCTTAAAATAACACGCTGAATTTTTTCTGTGAAGCGTCGCTTGCATCGTCTTTCTTTTCACGGGTAAAAAAGTGTAAATTTTATCTATCATGTGCAGTAGGAAATAAATTAGTATTTATTTTTCCGAACGAATTTGTTTTTTAACGATACAATAACTCATACGTAAATTTGAAGGAAAAAGTAACAAGTTTTTTAGTTTAAACTCTCGAACTGATACAGGAAACAAAAGCGAAATAATTCTGTCGACAGAACTGTTTTTGTAAAATAAAGAGTGTTACTCGTTCTATTTTTTGGAATAATTTTGTGTGAAAGTGTTCGAATAGAGACCCTGTGTGGCGCTGCATGTTTGATTTTCTGTTTTGTGGTACTACCTGAGTGCTGAGCAGTGGCTGCCGCCCAAGTGCTTTTCTGTTCTGCTGTATGTTAGTTAGTCTATAGAGAACCCTTGGACAGAGCAATTGCTCCGGCTTCTCTAAAATCTACATTTTCTGTTTAGATATATATTTAATTTTTTTGCAATTCAATAAACTTAATTTTAACAATCTAACAACCTTGGTATTCTTTTGGTTCCTATTGTCAGAGTCTGATAATTAACAATAATAACAGTTTTACTAGGGTGAAACATTTTTCGTCGAACAAGAGAACTTGGTCGAAGGGAACTCAATTCGTTGCACACACAAAAGTTCGTTGTCCTCTTGTACGCGCGCGTAACGCTACGCAAATTTTCGTAGAACAATTAAGTGTCTGTATCAAATGTTGGTCCGCGATGTGCCGACGCGTTACGAAAGGGGATACCTTCGTAATAAGTCGGATGTAGGTCACACGTACTTACGGACGATGTAGGACAATTAACAAGCTAGAAAAGTCGAGAGGAAATTGGGAGCATTTGGGAATCACGATGCATCCGAGCACAATCGCTGTCCACGATTTCGTGGAAGCGACCGATTATCGGTTAAAAAGTTGTACCGATTAAAGAATACACATGAATTCTGCGACGGATAATCGAAGCTTCCTGACCTATATATAAAAATCTGCACGGTCGGCAATAAAAGTTAACTGGTTCCGACGTTGCTTTCTTTAATGCTATAACTACCAATTAATACGATCAAAGTGACCAATTCGTAATATCTCATAGGAACTTGCTAAATTTATTGCGATACCTACACCTTTGGAAATCTGCTATATGACTCTTATTATAATCATTACGGTTTCTTTTTCCCCGTATTAGGCATTTTTTTAAATACAATTTTCGATTCGATTTGCTCGTTACAAATAAGTATACCTTATCCGTTAGCAGTTATAGTGTTAACGAGAGAAATAAAAAAGTAACCTTGAAACATTAACCCCTCTTATCTATCCATTTTTCTCCGCGCAAACTTTAACGATATCCGTCGATTTATTTCAACTAGTACTTCTAAACGTACGTATGTACGCGCAGCTGTAATGAAAAATGATGCTCGAAAACGCTGGACCTTTCGGGGCATGAAATTCGTATCGATAGCAGCGCCAACGCTTTAGGCGAGACGGACTAAAAAGCCAAAAAATCACCGCACGTCACGCTGGGAGAATGTGACAAATGTTTTGCCCAATTTTCAGTTTGACGAAAATCGCCCCGAGAAAACCCAGTGCGTATTTATCATCCGCGACGAAACACGAAGGTGAAAACGAAGCGTTAATTCGCCTCGCGTTTACCTTTTTCAGTACGCGAAAACATTCTGTTTCACCGCGCCTGCATCATCGAGTAAATTCACGAACGCGTGTTTATCAAAGGAGCCTTAAACGACTTCCTAGAAAATCAGCTAGAAACGTTTGCTTTCTTCCTATGTAAGCGCAGCAGCGCTCCTGGAGGAGCAAACGCGAATATAGAGACGTCGAACCGATGTTTGCTATCATTAGAGTGGGAGTGGGTAGGTGGGGGAAGAAAGATTGACGTGCGAGCCAGCATGGATAATTGTTGCAATTAAAAAATATGTTGTCAAGGTTCAATAGAATATAAATAACGAAGTTAGCTTATAAAACGTGGCAGATGGAAACGAGTCGAGAAAAATTGTGACCCTAGCTGGGAAAGCATCGTTGTTACTGGCTCGAGTTGATCACTGTCACGGATATTTTCGGGACCCGTAACCGTCTCGTTCCTGTTGCATAATATTTTGGCATCGCTCGAGACGAAACGAAAATGTCTGGACAAGGACGATGCACCGGTGTAACTTGTGGCTGCTGATGATACTCCCTTCCCACTTTGTCGAGTAAGACAAACGCCTACGTTGTCAGAAAGCGCCGTTTAAAACTACACGATTGGAACGCGTGAAGCATTGGTTCGAAAGCGGTCGTTTATTTTTATGGACAACTCTGTGCTTGTTACTACCGGATCGAAGATTAACTTATCTTCTGTTGACATAATAACAAGTAGTCGGTTAAAAGGAAACATATATTCCAACCTTGTTTCACTTTGTACCATTAGTTTTGTAAATATGTTGAATTCCCGGTAAAGTAACAGTAGGTTTGTTTATCTAAGTTATTTAAACTTGAATTGATTTGCAATTTAAATTTAGATTCAAATTTAATTTAAGTCTAAACGAGTGATGTAAGGCGTTGCAAATGAACGCAACAGGAAAGGTATATATATATACATACATTAGTGTTGCTTGAATCGAATGGGATAACAATAAAGACGATCGCCCTTGTTAAGAGTCAAAGTCCGAATGACGCGTGTTGAAAAGCGACATCTTTCGAGAGACGAAATGATTTACAAGTATCTCGTGACCGTCACTTTCGCCGATCGTCGAAACCGGAATACTCGTGACTTGCATAACCTCCTGCAAGGCTGTTACACAGCATTACACTTTCTGCTCTTTCCCTACTAGCGCCAGAATCACTCTCATTTCGGTCCACTCGCTTGCTATTTCCCGCGTTGATCGACCAACACAGAGACGTCGCCGCAATTTCGCCTTTGCCACGCTTAAAAGCTTCGACGCTTCGCGTCGTCCTCGAGTGATACATAGAAATTCTTTAGAAGAAACCGTTTCTCGGATTTCGTAGCGACTTTCGTTGCGATGGGGGGAACGATTTCGACCTACATGCGCTGAGGCGAGTTAAAATTTCGTTTCAAACGTTTCTGTTCATAATGTTCAATTATTTTGTCCTCGCATATTTAACGATTTTATCGATAATAAACAATTCTACGTTTTAAAGATGATCGCGCTATGTACTTGATCTTTTAACAAGCAAGCAATAGGTTTGCGTATAAAATTTATTCTCTGTAAAGGGACACCTGGTGTAAAGTGGTAACGGAAAAATGAGGTAATCCGAGCACACAGAACTTTGAGACCATGGCCGAAGTCTTAAATTCAACAACAAAAACGAAGGAGGGAAATGTACGAACCGCATTGGTGCTGGAAGCGAACGTGGTAAATCACGCGGGAAGATAACCAGGCAACGAGGTATAAAGGATTGGCAGGAGTAAGATATACATGCGAATAATTTGTATCGTATTTCCTGATATAATTCGGTGGAAGCTGCCCAAAATATTCAACGTTCTTCAAGAAATGTATTTTGAAATCTTTTCGTATGAACGGTTAAATCACTCTGTAAATAAATAGAGAAACGTAATTTCGAAGAATATCTCAATTAGTCAAGTTTAATCGAAGTGTGATGCAACAATGCTTTACAACAAAGGGCCATCGCCATAGTAGACAGTTACGAAGTAGGTTAATCTGTACAAATATGGCCCGTAACCAGCAATTGGCCACTTTCCCGGCCTTGCAACGACGTGCTTCATATCGAACAACTATCCGATCATAATACAATGTAATATATATATATATATATATAAAGTGTCTCGAAGTGAGAACGCGTTATGTATACGGATTTAATTACCTAGCTGAGCAACTTTATTATCAGTTTTTCGACTTAACTTTGGGGTTACTAAATCACTATCAAACATATGATCTATTAGTGTTTAAGAATTATACAAATAAAATCATTTACATACCTTACAATGCAAAAATGACATCGCATACGATTGTTATACGATGTACTCACGGTATGATGGGTTTCACATAATTCCTTTTTGGAAGCAAAAGGGAGAACTATTATTTTTGCTTGCAACAGTGAGAAGAATGATTACCCAAAAATACATACCTTAAACCAAATACATACATAAGAGAAATATACATGAGTGGATAAAAACGAAGTCGTGGAAAATGCTTAAGCTTGTTAAATATTAGTAGTTTTTGGAATAAAATTTAAATTTTTAATTTGATTTGCGGCCTGTTTTTATTATATTTCATGGAACGTGTCACGGACTTTCTTAGGTTAGATGATGTATGTGCATCGTTTTGTTGAATCTTTTATTCTGTCAAAATAAAAAAGATAAAAGAGTACCGTAACTTAAGATGTCAAAACACAAGAAATGAATGCAAATGTATTCATAGCTGATAGCATGTATGTTTGCAAATAGTCCATTTTTTACTAAAATTCTTGAGAAAATAAACTGAGACAGACGCCTTTAAATTTTCAATGAGCCACAAAATACTAATGCTTTAATAATACTAATTTATAAGAAAATATATTGAATTCATTTATATATCTATAAAAAGTACCTAAAATTAATTATTAAAATTCGTGCTTCATTCAAACAAAGATTACATTGTACAAATATAAACGTACATAACGTGTCGAATATGTGATATATTTACTAACCAAAATTTGACAAGCAACTGACTAAACTATAATGTCGTTTCCCGCGTAAAACAAATCGTCCTGATTCGCCGTACCTTCCCGTTGGCGCTTCGTCAAGTTTCATATTTGAATTACTCTCAAGTACCAGTAAACAGTTACGTTCGTGTATAAATAATTTACAAATAAATTACACATTTAATATATTATTTAATTACACAAATAATCCTTTAAATCTATCGATCTAGAATATATAGAATTTTATGTTCTATAAGCAATTATTAATTACAAAAATTTCCTTAGTCCGTTAGATATTAGGTTTTTGAATGTTTGAAAGGTCAGAATAAATTTTTATTTACACTCTGTGTAATTACAACGGTAAAATACAATTTATATGCTCATGAACGGTAACTTGTTAAAAAATGTTTTATAAAAAAGAAAAGGTTGAAATGAAAAAAATTACATGGGATCCGCAATTTGAGAACCATTCTTAAGCGTTTACAGTAACGTCCGCAAGATGGCAAGTTGGCGGCAGTACTTTTCGTCGTCGGCACGGCGGTCCTCGTTTCCTCATCGTTTTCGTCGTGTCGTCCTCGTTGTCGTCCTCATCTTTGCCGCGACCGTTTTTTCCTTTTTCTTTTTCAAAGAGACTCCGTTTATCCCGTTTGGTTCAACGACGTGCTGGCAAAGGGAGCATCATATGGAGATTTGGCAAGGGCGAGGTGGGAGATCCGTATGCGAGCACGCAGAAGAGTGACAGGTTACGAAGAATTCATCGAAAGTGGGAGGGAAACACAGGAGGAAGAAAAAAGAAAGGACAGAAAGGAACGAAGGAAAAAAGGAGGGAGTAGTGGTACAATGAAGCATCGTGGACAGGAGTAGGGCGACGGCAAGCAGCAGCGAGGTGGATACGCAGCAGGTAGCGTAAACGGAAAACGACCGGCGGTTAGAGTGTACAAAAAGAAACGGGGTACCGTCAGTCAAGTGCGACCGCGTGCACAGGAAACTGTTGTGGAGATTTAACGTTGTTGTTCTCCTTCCTCTTTTTCCGTTGCTCTTTGCCCCCTTACTTTTCTCCTTCTGTCTCTTTCCCTCTCTGTTTCTTTTCTTGTTTCTTCACCTCCCCCAACTGTGATACGCGTTCGCGACGGAGAGGAGGAACAAGACGCGTCGATGAAGAAAATTGGCGACAAGCAGTCATCATCCTTATTCGCGTTTGCTTGCCTCCAATAGCGCGAAACAGGCGAAAGTAATCCGACTTATTTCGCGAAACGATTTTCTAAAAGGAGATTTAACGAATAAGGATTTCGCCGATCGTCAACACTGAACAATACAGAGGAAACTCCACAAGGATATATCAACAATTTTGTATTTTCCCTGTTATCGCGAACAAACAGCGTGCTTATTTTATATACCATCGATCAGGTGACAAGAAGAAAACCGAACGGTGTGAGATATTCGGATAGTTGGTGAAGAAGCCGGTAATCACGGTGCTACGAGACACCAGTAAGTCGAAAAGGAGATTCGAAGAAGAAGGAAGAAAGAAGTAACAACGAAAAGCAGGTGAGTGAAGTCATTTGGCATACTGTGTTCCCTTTCAAATAAATCTACGTCTTGTGCACGTTTGAGGCGTGCCGGCTCAGTGCGGCTTTTGAGGTTAGGATGGCCCATGATCGATTCTGAACTTCGTGAAAACGAAATGAGACACGCCGACCGACGTGATCCCTCTTGAAAATTCTTTTTCCCTTTCAACAAATTTTACGGCTATTGATGGACGAGAAAAATATCGGACATTACATTAACGAACATTAGTGTAACTATTTCGACACATTTCCCGGCAAAACTAACCGTTCTAAACGACATCGCCCGTTTTGAATCTGTTTCAATGGACACGATCATTTAACCTAACCTTCAATAATTGCTTAGAACAACGCGAATACCGTTGAAAAGCTTTCCTGCGGAACAATTTTTCCTTTGATAATTCACGCTATCATCGATGACAATTGTAATCATTCGTTCGTAGAATATAATCTACGATACGTGTTGATTACACACGTAACGTTGATCTGCCGTTTAAGTGGCAATGACTAAAATGTTAGGTTGGATAAATCGCAAAGAGAAAACGTGTTCAATGTGTGGAGTGCACATTGTCGGCAGCGACAATTAGTTTCTGCTGAATTTTCGTTGTTCCACAGAACATGAATTAGTGATCATGAATGCGTTCTAGAAAATCGGGTGATTGGACAGTGACGAAAATAAATTATGAAACCGCTAATAGAATTTGT
Source organism: Tetrapedia diversipes (assembly GCA_033822845.1). Lineage (NCBI taxonomy): Eukaryota > Metazoa > Arthropoda > Insecta > Hymenoptera > Apidae > Tetrapedia > Tetrapedia diversipes. The sequence continues at coordinate 381,735 of JAOPTO010002109.1, read as the reverse complement.
GACTCATTATCGTTATGTTGCCGTGTTTATATTCGGACGGAATATCTGTGTTGTTCGCACTTTCGCTTCCGATAAGTGTACCTACTACATCGAACGGAGTAACAAATCAAATCTGCGTCATAAAATGCTTCCATATAAAAGTACACATACGTAATACAGTTCTCCCATAAAAACGACTATTTCTGTCTGTCTGAAAGCCCGTACCTGTGCATTTCGAACGATTTGTCAGCCAGTTCGACTGGACTCGACTCGACTCGGCTTTGATGCCGTTACATCCGGTACGCTTGAGAGAAATTAATAATTCTTTCGCACGCGGCCGACGAACGTGTCAGGTTTGAAAATGATAATACCGGGGACATTACGTTCATTTCCGGTACAATTGGCTCTCGTTGCTCATGTACAGGCCAACGTCGTTCTATCGTCGCGCTTTCTCTGTCGTCTAGAAGCGCGCGCGCGCGCGCCAAATGTTTAATTCTTCGCTAAACAGCCCCAACGTAGTGTGACAAGCTAAAGATCGAGAGTCGCGAGCCATGTTTCATTGGAAGCCGACGGTATCGGCTTTAAGCGTCGGCCACAGGTGCGCTCGCGTGACCGGAAGACCGAGCGAAACCGAGCTCGCACTTTTCCAATTTCGTTTCTCCTATGTGACGTCTGTCGATCGCGTTATTTACGAATGCAAATCCCGCCTCGCGAACGTTTCGTCGGCCCGTCGACCTCGATCGAGTCACGATACAAAACACAAAATGGTATCGAAGGGATAGCGATAGAGACAGAGACAAAGAGAGAGGGAGAGAGAGAGAGAGAAAGAGTGTACACAAGGGATTTCTTTAGAACGAATTACGGACTCAAAGTCGTAGGTGACATCCATTTTCAAGTATCTGCTGCGGGAGGAAAATCGTGTCAATAGTCCTTAAAACCACTTGATCGAAAGAACAGCTTAGCGAGGTAAATAAAAGTTTCGGCTCCTTTTCCGATTCTTTCTCCCCCTTTCCTCTTTCTCTTTCTACGGAAGCTTCCTTTGAAGTTGCTCGCTTTTCAAGCAATATTCTGTCAATTTTAAAAGGATCAAGAGTTTACCGAACATTCTAATTAAAGGATATTAAAATGTAGTATTTTTCTCATTTGGAATATTTCAAAGATATTAATAAAACGAAAAGTCATCAGAGGTGAATGGTTTTTGTGTATCGAAAATTCGTATCATTTTGTATAACCAAAGTTTGCTAAGCCGTTCTAATGATATTTATTTATTTATTTCAACGGGGTAAACCGTTGTTCAATAGAAGGAAGAACAAAAAGTAGAATAAACGAGTAAGATGATCACGCAAGAAAAAAAAAATAACTTACACAAAGAAAAAAATTTTTTTAATGTATTACAGACATAATGATACAAAGCAGAAAGGAAAATGATTATACTTTTGTTATCATGCAAAACATTGTATTGTCTCGTGTTCCCTGATCCGCGAATTTGCCATTACTCATAAATATTCACGTAGATTTAACCCTTTGCACTCGAGAGGCGGCTGTTACTCGCTAAATGATAGCTTTGCAAATTTTCAGACTTTAATTAGTTTGTTTATTAGTCAGACTCAGAGGTTAAATAATCGTATATGTAAATTTTAGTACATTACTCAACTAAACTAAATAACGTTTAATATAGGCAAATCTTAGTAAATATTTTGAATTTAAAAATTTTTGAAGTTAGTATCATTAGACGACTAACGATCACCTCTCGAATGCAAAGGGTTAATATTATTACACGACCAACAGTCGTCTTTCGAGCGCAAAGGGCTAATTCGACCGATTCGTAGCTGCTCAAGCGAAACTTTCAGTGAGCTTTTTCCACAAAAGCTATACGAAAAATCGAATACAATCTCGATCAACAATATGTCGGATTTTAGTCGCGTTTCCCGATAAAGGAAAAGAAATTGATTTTGGTTTCCGTATTATTGTTTAACGCCGCCAAAGCATTCTGACTTTAGAGGCGATCCAAGAACGGGCCGCTGAGACTCTCGCAGGAATGCCTCGCCCGAAAGTAAATACCGTTTAAGCAACCGTCTGAGCACAGCCGGACACGGCATTACTTTCTCCGTCCTCGACAGATGCTACGTAATAGCCACGCGTCATCCTTAAATTGAATAATTTCACGTGATCAGCTTGATCGCTTCGCGTCATCGCGCTGCCCCATTGCTCGAGAAACGAAATTTTTCGGCGGCCTCCCGGTGTAGCGACACGAGAGATTTCACAGTCCTTAACCCTTTCGCTACTACGAGTGACTATACTCACCAGCCTTAAAACGCCAGCTGTACACGACGGATGACTGACAAAGTTAGAAACAAATTTGTCGTATGAAATGTGCTTGTTATTAGTGTAAACATTGTTTTCCGAGTCCTAGTAACAAGTTACACTAAATTTTTAAGAATTTTCTTTATAAATGTTTCGAGCACAATTGCTATCTCTTTTATGATTATCACGCTTTATATTAATTTAATTTGTAAACTAATGAGTTTTTCTCGTATAAATAAATAAATAAGTAAATAAATATGGCATAATATGACGTGTGTTTGTTGCTAGTGTAGGCGATGTTTTTCAAGACCTACTAATAAGTTACACTATATTTTTCTAAATTTTGTTTATCACTGTTTCGATCACAATTGTTAACCCTTTTACGATTACCGCGTTTTATATTAATTTAATTTGTAAACTAATGGGTTCTTCTCCTACAAATAAATAAATAAATAAATAAAAATGGCATAATATGACGTGTGTTTGTTGCTAGTGTAGGCGATGTTTTTCAAGTCCTACTAATAAGTTACACTATATTTTTCTAAATTTTGTTTATCACTGTTTCGATCACAATTGTTAACCCTTTTACGATTACCGCGTTTTATATTAATTTAATTTGCAAACTACTGGGTTCTTCGCGTATAAACAAATAAATACATAAACAAACAAATAAAAATGTCATTTAACAAATTAAAAACAAATTTGTCATACGACAGTGTTTTGTTATATAGTGTAGACGCAGTTTTATGCGACGGTTTAAACACTCGATGCTACTGTTGCGTTTCGCGGAAGCCATCTTAACGCAGTGCTCGCCGCCGATAAGAGTCAGGAATTGTTTCATAGAACCGCTTAATCGATCGTCATCGAATCGTCGCGTCGGGTTGACCGAGAATCGCCGCGATACGGTCACGGTTTCTTGAGTAACCGATGATTCACACGAAACTGTGATCATTGATCTCGATCGGGATAGCAACGCGACTGATAGCGACGAAATTTGTTGTTGTTAACTTATTTATGTGTCGACATTATCTCTAGAGTGATATACTATTGAAAATGATCGATCATCGTTGCGTTTAATTAATTTCCAAACGTGGCTTTTCGAGTGTCACTTGACACTTTCCAAACGATCCCCTCGAAGTTAGTTTTCTCATTTCTTGGGAGAAAAAAAATAGACAAATTCGAGTGAGAGTAAGATGAGCGTGGAATAGAATACCGTTTTGAGTTAGAAATTGATTTAAAAAGATTTTCGTATTGATAACACGCTCTACCAAAGGTGCGTTATCAAAAAATAAGAGTCAGAATTGCTATAGAAATCCTTATTATTTATTAGTGAGTGATGGTAGGGTTCAGGTGTAGGTAAAACAAAGTGAAATTCTTAGATATTATATATATCTTTAAAATAGTTTATTAGTGACAACATTAACAGTACATTGTTTAATATAAACAACTTTTCGACTTAACACAACTTCAACGTCCTTGCTCCTTTCACAATCACACTCTTTCTGCCTCGTGCTTCCATTTTCCCCGTCATATATTCTTTCAAACATTAATTTCCTTTCTTTCTAATTGTCAACCTTTCTCGCTCGAAGCATATCCGGCCACGTTCACCCAAATTTCTTCACAATCAATCGCGGCTTTGTCTCAAGTATAGGCGCCTCTCGACTTTCGCACATTTTACTTTCGCACAATTCGCTAATTCCGTGCATTTTTAAAAATTCGCCTTTTTAACACTAGAACTACCAGAGCAGTCAAAATGACCAATTGGTGATTATTCATAGCAGCCTTATAAATTCACTGAAATATTCTACGTTCAAACGGCTGCCTCGCTCAACTCGAGCACTCTTCACATTTTCCTTGAATCGTACCCACTCAATCGCATTTCTACATTGCTGAAACAATTTTTGTTTTTCTAACTAGTGATAAACATAATTTATCGTTTGTTAGTACTAGTGTTTTAATGCCAGTTCACAAACGCACCCCTGGATCCTAAAGTCACCCAATCAATCGCATTCCTACATTACCACGGGTAGGAAGCAGAAATTTTTCACGTTTGCAATTCAAAGTCGTGAGTGTCGCGTATCGTTAATCTTTCTCGCGCAAGGTTATCATTTTTCTCGTAAAAGAATTAGTCCCGACACTCTTCCGACGCACCACGTGAGCCCTATAAAGCGATAACGGGCATTGTTATCACGATTTCATCGCCTTTTGTCCTTATCTCCGCGACACGGGCTAGATCGTGGATTCGAGTTCCGTTTGTGTATCGCGCGCTCCGAATCGCTCGAGGAAGTGAGTCTTCCGCCCTCGAGCGGGGGTCGTCGGTCGAGCAGATGGAAAAAAGAAAAAGATCAATACCGAAATGACCAAGCCTGGTCACGACATGTGCGGTTGTATGTTATACACGCGACGCATAGTGGGGTATTTGCCCCGAAAAGCCGGACAAAACTCTTTCCATATTCACTCAGTCTTTAACCCTTTGACTGCGAAAGGTGTATATATACACGCTCTCACAGGTCTATTAATATTTACGAAAGGCGTATATATACGCCCTTACAAGTCTATCGATATATACGAAAGGCGTAAATGCAAGCAGCCTGTGCCTCGTGGCGTACGAATTTGCATACGCACGTGCCACACCTGGCTGAAGGGGTGAGAAAGGTACGGACTCGGTCACGAAAAGTTTTGTAGGGTACGCATAGCTGTCCTAAGGATTAGAACAGTCATCTGCGTACCTACCGACCATTTATCTTTCATTTATCTTTCTTATGTCGTGTCCCTTTTCGACGGTAGCCAAAAAACGGACACCCGAGGTTAGTTAACAGCTAACCGCCTTTGCAAGCACACTCTTGTGGTTCATATCGGGTAATCGGAATCATTTCTGAAAGAAGTTTTGTTTTTCCAACTAGCAATAAACAGTTTATCTTTTGTTAGTATTAGTGGTTTAATGCCAGTTCACGAACACATCCCTGAACCCTAAAGTTTCGTGAAAACCCTCGAGCGTTTTAATTTCGAAGGTGGAAACATCTTGATGTGTTAATTTCGTTTTAATTTCGAAGGTGTACACACCTTGATGCGGAGGTCGTAGTTCCGATGGAAATTTCGGTTTTTACGTAACGCCGTCGTTTCGTCTATCCCCTTCTCCCTTGGAACGATAGATAGTATCAGGTTGGAAAGTTAGCCAAATCCCACCACAACGAAATACTTCGAAGGACTTCCTGAAATTAGAAGAGCCATCAATAAGGTACCCACTGGACTATCGACCCCTGACAACACAATCAGAACCACAGTAACGTCGCTTCGCTTTTACGATCTTGGGCACTGGTCGCAAGACACGCAAGACGGGTAACGCTCAGCAATTTTATATTTTATATTTCGTCGTATAAATGTGACTACACATCCAGCAATTGTATCAACCGGATCTGTAAACAAGCCAACTTGTTCAGCCATTCAATGAATTTTTTTCACTCACAATATTCGTTTAAAAGGCATACTACCAGCGTTGTCCGTAGCCTTCTTTCAAGCACGCATAATTAGATGCAACCACTCGATACATTGTGTTTGTCTTATATTAAAGGGCAATTACCCGTAAATAAATAAAATATAAAATGAAATAAAATAACGTCTGACATACGAAGATATAAAGCCCAACGCGAAAAATGTAAAAACATTTATCTTAAAATTGGCACGAACAGAGGATTAATTTAAAAGAAGAAACGATAGATAGTCCAGGCGTGTTACCAGGGTCGATGTTCCATCGAGTTGGCGTTGTTCGTATCAAATTTTATCGTTACTCGCGGTTGCTGAGGATTAAAATTCATGCCGGCCGTATACCAGTTTCCTGCTCAAATGTCTATATGAATATCGATCGGAGGGGGCATATATATGTATATTATTCGTTGTTTCTCTGTTTACTACATGTGTATTCAGAAATGAATCACCCATCGTATATATATATATACATATATGTGTATGCGCGCGCGTGTGTACTAGCTGTTGCCCGCGCGGAAATACTTTGATTTCAATTTGAATTATTTTCAAGAGATGTCAAATTTTGCAATTAATTTTATTCAAAAAGTTAAATACTTACTAATCTTCATGGTGCTTGCTTCAAAATCGGCGGATTTTCAAACACACTTTCATCCCTTATTTTATCCCCTTGTGGATTGATTTTCCAAAAACGTTGCAACACGTAATTCCTTATTTCTAACCAAAAAGCTGAACACCATTTTTCATGGTGCTTGCTTCAAAATCGGCGGATTTTCAAACACACTTTCAACCCTTATTTTATCCCCTTGTGGATTGATTTCCCAAAAACGTTGCAACACGTAATTCCTTATTCCTAACCAAAAAGCTAAACACCAATTTTCATGGTGCTTGCTTCAAAATCGGCGGATTTTCAAACACACTTTCATCCCTTATTTTATCCCCTTGTGGATTGATTTTCCAAAAACGTTGCAACACGTAATTCCTTATTTCTAACCAAAAAGCTGAACACCATTTTTCATGGTGCTTGCTTCAAAATCGGCGGATTTTCAAACACACTTTCAACCCTTATTTTATCCCCTTGTGGATTGATTTCCCAAAAACGTTGCAACACGTAATTCCTTATTCCTAACCAAAAAGCTAAACACCAATTTTCATGGTGCTTGCTTCAAAATCGGCGAATTTTTAAACAAGCTTTCAACCCTTATTTAATCCGTTTAGGGTTGGAATATCAAAAACTTCTTCCTTAGTGGACACCTACGTCATAAAAGGAGCTCATTGTCCAAATTCGATGTTTCTAGCTTCAGTAGTTTAGGCTCTGCGATGATAAATCAGTCAGTCAGTCAGTCAGTCAGAACATGTCCTTTTATATGCATATAGATGTATACACGTATACATGCATGTACGTAATACAGATCGCTCCAAATATGTAATTAGATCATCCACTCGAATAACTTTATTGCCCGCTAAGGTATTTAATACTCTAATAGCTTCGAATGCCGTGTACGTTAGATAAATATCGATGAGTCAGAACAATGCCGCGCAACCTAAATAACAGCCCAGGTGTTCTTCAAAATTATCTGCATTATTTTCTCGCCTGATCGGGCCGGAATATTTATCGTAATGAGCTTCCACGGCGTATCGATAAATCTTTGCGGCTGCTGCTTAATTAAAACGAAGGCAGGCTTTCGCGGTAACGCTCTCCTCCCGATGTTTTTCTGCTAATATATCAGTTTGTTTTCCATAACCGGAGAGGCACGGAAAAGTGAATCGTCGAAGAAGGTCGTGTTTCTCCTCGCAAAGCTGATAGGCTGTCGAACAAGGTAAAATGCGCAGCTAGACGGTCTAATTTGTTTGGAGCTGCGACGGACGTAAGAAATTATGCGCGATAGCGCAAAGAAAATACGATGGTCGTTTTGCGAAACGAGTAGTTAACCCTTTGACTGCCAGGCTAAAATTATATTCGCTCAAGACGCCATGGAAGTATACTGGTAGATGCAACATTTCATAGAAATTAATTTTTTATTTTCGATGTTCTGATAAAAATTAAAAATTTTTAGGATTTAGGGATGTGTTTGTGAACTGGCATTAAAACACTGGTACTAATAAAAGATAAACCATATTTATTACTAGTTAGAAAAATGAAACTTGGAAATGATTCTTATTACTCGATGAGGACCACAAAAGTACGCGTCTAAGCTGCTAACTGCTAACTATCTTCGGGTGTCCACTTTTTGGATACCGCCGAACTATTGAATAGAAAGAACTATAAAATAAAGTGTGATAAGCGAAGGAGTGAGAAGGAAAAGGAATGGAAAGCGGTTTTTCGTCCGGGGCCTGCTAGTGGGCTCATTGGTAAGGCTTACCTAGCAGGCCCATACCTTAGACACAGGAATAAGAAGGGACAGTTCAGAACTCGTATATATAGAAACCGGGGCGGACTCGAGCACCTGCCAGGAAGGTCGTTGGTTGATCCCTCCTAATGGCGAGGGCAGGAAGGTCGCCACAAAGGAAACTGAGGGAAATCGGGAAAATAACACGAAACCACTTCGATTTGCCGGCCCAACGACTTAGTATGGTGCTGGCAATAAACGGTCGGTACGCGGATGTCTGTCCTAATGCTTAGGGCAGTTATGCGTATCCTACAAATTGTTCAATAGGGCACTTTTCACTTCAAAGTATCCTCTAATTAGCGGTAGCGTTCAAAATGTGCTAACTGTCAATTTTTATACGTCAAGAAGAATTTGAAATTGCAGAAATTGGGCATATTTGTATCGGTCCATCAATAAAAGTCAACAAAAATTGTTAGGAATAATAGTAATAGTTTTTGTAAATATTGCTCATGAAGTCCAAAACTGACGGGATACGTAAATCTAGTGTTAAGATTGTTTCCCTCGTGTTAGGTATTTTTTAAAATAATTCTCCATATAATTTCTTTGCCGCAAATATACCCCAATAATTGGTAGTTCTAGTGTTATAAACCGTGTTAGCCATTCGTGAAACAGCTGGAAAAAAAATTTTCATGGTCAAGTCGGAGGAAGTGGTCTATTTTCGTCCGGAGTGAATTTTTCTTTCTGCATTACGGATGTCGATAAATTCCACGCCGATAGAACGGTCTCGTTGCGGCGAGCAATCCAAGGCAACCGATCGGTAATGTGTTATTCAACCCGTGCATTAATTTCCTTTCGTGGCTCGTGTTCGAGTGAGGATATTCTAGTTATTTGCGAATGCGTCGCGGTTTCTTCCAATCGTCGGCGAGTTAAGCGTCCACTTCACGAAAAACCAATCGGACCGATATGACCCATTAACCGACCAGATAAAGAGTTGTTATTTCTGCTAATTATACGCGTCTGCGATTCCTTCTAGCTGAGAATACGAATATTTTTGTTGATATTTCACTCTTGGAAGATGGATGGTTTCCAGCAGATGCGAAAGACGAATGCAGGGTCACTTTGAGCCATGGCAAAAGTTTTGTTGAGAAGTAGCTTCGGAAAGGAATCGTGTATAAGAACATATTTTACATATTTCCTTTTTTTCTCTACGGGCAAAGTCGATTTCATGCGAACGAAAATAACAAAAGAATGAACAACGAGCGAGCACAAATAAGTTAGCCTAATAGGAAACTTGAAGAAAGTTTAGAGTGAAATAAATTAATATTCTTAGAGAGAAAGTCAATATTTTGGCTGTAATCATTAGCATTTGAATATCGGTTGAATTTAGATTCGAAGAGTAGTAGAAAGACTTGAACAGCAATGGGTGTTCTTTGTGAGTCCAGGAGCATTAAAATAACACACGACAAATATACACTTTGCTTCTTTTTAAGTTCTCTAATTGTATCTTTTGTATGTCCCTCGCAAATAAATTAATTACATTATGATTTTCACGTCCTATACTGTATTTCATGCAGAGTCAAAGGTGAGACTTAAAGCAATCGCATAATTAATCCTCGATGAGGAAGAAGGACTGTTTATGGCTTACCGCGCTCTAGCTGTTTTCTTATTTTTATTAGTTATTCTATACTGTTATTCTTATTAATTAATTAATTTATTTTCTTTGGCCGTTTGGTCTTAAACTTTTGTCCGCTACTCTTTGGGACTAGATAAATTACAACTGGTCCCAGCTTTTGCTCAGCTTTCTATGCCATGGTGTGATGTATTTTAACCCACCTCAAAAAATTAAATTTACTCGGTCAAACAGTTTAATATTTAATAATTGAAATGGATATTATATGAATAATAATTGAATAGTTTAATAATTCTCCATTTTTTTTATATTAAAAAGAATTCTGTGCTACTTGGATTTTTATTTTCTTTAAGATCGTGCAAGATCCTCAAACAGTTAAGGCAGAGGGGAAAAAATGTATTCGATGAAGTAGATGTTTGCCAGTGTCGAACCACGGATAGTTTATCGATAGAGATTTCTTGGTCGTTCCACGCCAGAACGATCGGTTTTCGAGTTAATCCAGCCTGACTGATCGGCGAATTATAATATACAGGGAAAGCAGGCGCGCGCGAGAATTTCAGTTCTTCCGGCGGACTTTTAATACCGTTTAGAAAGTATTTTATTAGCAAACCGCGTGTTCTTCGGGGAAACGTAAAATCATCGTACACCATCGAACACATTGCGAAACGGCATTCCGTTTTTGGTCCTCTCTGTTATTTCGATTAACGGAATTCCGTCCTCCTCGTGTGGCTCCGTTTCATTCGGTTACACGGCCAATTAATTTTATTTTCATCGACCGAAACGACCAAATCGTCGACCAAATTGGTCCACTTCAGACATACATACGCGTACTTAACCCTTTTATCATGCGCTGGCCTCCCAACCCTGTTTTCAAGTGTTAGGTGTGCAAATTAATTCGGTGCCTTTTTGCATTTAACGCTTTGTGACTTCCATTCAAATTGAAATACCTTCCCTGCTCTACAGTGATTTGAAAGTAGCAACATTATACTCTAAGGAACATTAAAACAATCAACGACAACTCGGCATATTTTCAGTTGATGACTGTAAACAATTTGACGTTCGACAAGAAGTATTTCAGGCACTGCATTCTTTTTGCTTTTGAACCGAAGAAAAATGCTTCTGAAGCTAAGGAAATGGTTTGTTCCGTTTTTGGTAACGTCGATGTGACGTATAAAATATGCAACGAGTGGTTTCAAAGATTTCAAAACGTAGATTTTAATCTATCGGGCAAGCAAGTCCATGAGAGGCAAGTAATTTTAAGGAAACTTTTGAAAAACGTTTGAAACAACTGAACAAGGGCTTTCGTTGCAACTGGATGTTATCCACCGATGCTTATCACAACGTTTACTTCAGTTAGGGAAAAGTTAAAAGTTAGGAAGGTGGATTCCGCACGAACAAAACTCCGAATTAATTTGCACACCTAATACAAGGCACGTTTTCGTTTCACGCTTCATCAAACTCAGATTATTTCGTTCTTAACCTCTGTCCCTGATTTTTAACCCTTTACAAGAGCAACTGTCCGATAGTCGAACGACTATGTAACAATGCATAAATCTTCAAAATGCAAATAATCGCGTTTAAAAGCTTCAGTGGTATTTGTCAGAATGAAGTAAACTTTAATACAATTGAATTCTGACCTGTTTAACCCTTTGCACTCGAGAGGCGACTGCCAGTCACCAAATGATAGCTTTGCAAATTTTCAGACGCAAAGGGTTAAATAGTCATACGTGTAAATTTTAGTATGTTACTTAACTAAATTAAATAACGTTTAGTATAAGCGTGAATCTTAGTGTAAATATATTCATACTCAAGGAATTGAATAGTAGTAAAAGTGGATTTCGGTATACTGTTTAACTAAATCGAATGCAGTTCAATATGAGCGAAACTTGATGAATATTTTGCAATTAAAAATCTTGGAAATTAATATCGTTGGATGATCAAGAATCGCCTCTCAAGCACAAAGAGTTAATTTCGGGTACCTTGCGCTTGGAAATTTTCAAAGACGAAGAGCAGCGAATCGTCTTTCGAGTGCAAAGGGTTAGAACACAAGAACAAACGCGTTCTTGCTAACATTATCGAATAGATGCAGAATCGCCGTTATCATACGTACATTAATCATCGTTTATCGCGAACGCAATGAGAAGGCCAATCGAAATCTGACATAACTCATTCCAGTCATTCACAGACAGCTCCGCGATATACGTACGATTTCTCTTGACCGTCGTTGGCCAACGTAATCGGAGCAAAAGCGTAGAACACGATTCTGCGCTGGTCGCTGAAAGAGCCAGTGCACACAGTGATCTGAGAAATGGTCTTTTATGACCAAAACTAGAAACATCTGTTTATCGATGTTTTCCAATAGAAATTGATCTACAATGATATATGGTAGCGGGCACAAGTTTAACCCTTTCATTACTGATTTTAAGAATTTTTATTTACTAAAGTGTAGATTATTATTTATTGATTAAATAATACAAAATTTACAAAATTTGTTTATTGAGCTGTTTTTTATCAATCAATTAATTTGTTTTTGCTAATCCTTCAGTCTTAAACTTTTGTCCGCTACTCTAATCCGACTGTTTAAAGAAATTGAAAGATTGACCTTTGGCCATTAACATTTTCATGAAAGAGATCAAATTGAATGTTACAGGAAAAAATACCAAATACATAGAAAACGAATCTTTATTTATACCTTCTGCAAATAATCATAGTACATTTTTGAAATTCTACCATAGAGGATTTCTAAGTTTGCCATGAATAATCACCAATCGGTCATTTTAACTGCTCCTGGTAGTTCTCTCGTTAACCCATTCACTGCCAACTACGAGATATCTCATAATTTGTGCTACAAGTTTAGATTGATTACAATTGGTCACCGATAAGTTTATAGCCGTTTGAGTTAGGAATTATTAGAAAGGATGAACGAACATTTTGTATAACAATATCTTTCTTTAATATTACTTTTTATTATCAAAATGGCAATAAACAATACATTTTCTTTAAAATAAATTCTTGGCGCCCAGGACAGGAGGCTCTAAATTTGCCCGGCAGTGAATGAGTTACAGCAGACCGCTTTTCAGACCACTGTGCGGCGATCTGCGACAACGAAACGGGGAACAAGAGCAAACCGGAGCGAGCGCTCATGGTTGACCGTAACGTAGCCGAGGGATAGCCTAGTCCACACGGTTTCCGATCTTACGGTTACGTTACAGGTATCTGGTGTAATCGATCTCGACGCGACGTAACCACGTGTTTAGTAACTTTCTCGCCGCCACCTTGTACCCACTCGCAGGTTCCTCCGCTGTATCTCCGTCTATCTGTCGCCCCCTCCCCTCCCCCTCGGCGTCTCCCTCTCTTTTTCTCAGTCTATTTCTCGGCCCCGAGACTACTCCCTCCTCTTCTTTTTTCTTCCTTTTTCTTCGTTTCGGAATGCCTACAAATCTCGCCGAGCTTTTACGTAACATCCGTAACCGATGGAGGAAGAACGAAAGAGAAATTCGTGCGATTTAATAATCGAGCGCCGGCGAACTCCGACTTGGTTTTCTGGGACGAGATCTCGGGGACGTACTCGTATTCCTCTGGTTGTTTATTTATTTTATCTTTTTAATCCTTTTTTCGCAACGAACTCTTATCTTAGAAAAAGAAATTACGGAAATGTACTCTGGTAGGTGTAATAAAACTAAATATGTATTATGGACATTTTTATTGTTGAAACTTTTTGAAAAAATTGTATGTTAGCGTCGTCAGTTTATAGGTTTATTAACATTAGGTTTACGGGGCCCGTCGATTTGACGGGTTTCGGATTTCGTGAATAAAATTTGCAAAAATAATTACCATTATTCCTAGCAATTTTTGCTGAGTTTTATTGATAGAGTGATACGAATATATCCTAATCGAATATACCTATTCCTTAATATATGAATATTAGAAATAGATATACAAGAAACGTTCGTAAATCTAGTATTAAGTTCCTATGAAAAATTTTGTAATATATTTGAAAAAACGTTCTTTCCCACTGTAATAATTGAATCTATACTAGGGGATATCTGCCGTGAAAATAGAATAAATAATTAAATAAAAATTAAAAAATTACGAATAAGTATTACGTATATATATATATTACGAATAACCTTAGCTAATGATCATTACACAACTATCTTACTACTTGAGACAGCGTGCGACTCAGGCTATTTTGTTACTTGTAACTTTGATACACGTTTAAAAAGAACAATAGACCGTTTAAAGTAAAACTTAGACTACTAATTTAATATATTACCCAACTAAACTAAATGAAGTTTAATATGGGCGAATGTTAGTAAATGTTCTGAACTTGAAGATTTTTGAAGTTAGTATCATTAGACGACTAACAATTACCTCTCGAGTGCAAACGGTTGAATTGTACGGGATTGAGCCAAATCACAAAAAGTGAAGATATAAATTTTAAAGAAAATGTTTGATTCAGATTACTTTCACAATCAATAATTACACAATTATTACCGGATCTTCGTTATCGCGGCTGCTCGATTAACGAAAACGTCGTGTCACCTATCGTACGTTCGGATAAACGAGCCTCTCCCGTCAACGATTTAAGCGACGATAATCCGTTTGATCGCACGCGGTTATTGATTTTAAAGGGGCGGCGATTTTTATCCACTCGACTCTTCGTTTTGTATTGTTCACGGTCCGTGTAAATAGTGCAACGACACGCTCCCGTAACCAGTTCACAGCGCGGAGGGAAAGAGGCCTCGCGAAGTCGATAACTCGAAGAGAGAAGAGAGCTTGGGAAGAGCCTTTATATATTTAGTGCCGCAACATTTTTAACGGACCGAGTAATTTTTAGTCGATCGCCTCGTCGTCGCCTTAACATTAGAACGACCGACAATTAAAGTGTACTTATTCGCATGGAAGGGATGAAATTGAAAATCACATGAAAATCTTTATTCGTATCTTCTGCAGAAAATCATAGTAAATTTTGGAAGTTAATCACAGTGGATTTATAAGATTGCAATTGGTCATTTTGACTGCTTTGGTTGTTCTAGCGATAAGTATAAAACTTTCGCTGCCCCGTTCCTTAAAATTATAGTTAAATGTCGCCGGTGGGTTACGCAAATCAGCTAAGTGAAGAAATGAAGAAAAAGGAGTTATTTTAATAATTGAATCGTAAGAATATTAAATGTCAAGTTACAGAAGACGAAGATATAAGTTTCTAATTTTTCATAATTTCCTGCACAATTATCGACGATCAACAAGTTTACGAAAAGATACTCGTTATAAGGGAGACAAATCTCTGCTTTGTACTTTCTACAGAAAATCATTTATTTATTTATTTAAAAAATGGACACTAGGCCCTTTTTTAAAGTATGAATTTGTTTATGAATCACACAGGCAGAAGATTATTAATTGCTTTTCATTATTAATAGGAATCTACGTTCACGAAATGGTTGTTAGCTAGGGTGCAGATTCTACTTGTAGGATCAGTTTATTATGATCTATAAAAATATGTGTAATATTATAACCAATTTCCGAAATCGTATCGCGATAAATTTACAATTCAACTGTATCAGAACGATTACCGATCGGCCATTCTCAGCCGGCAGTTGTACGCGCTAGCGTTAAACTATCGAACTCGATCCCCGATTATACGGATATTTTCGCACACTCTCGATATAACGCGCTTTTATCGCGCACGTGGCACCACGATTGATCAGCTACGCCCCGCGCGAACCTCTCTACTTCCTGATAAAACATATCCCCGATAACCGCCGTTGCTCGAACCCATTATTTACCTACTACCTCTTTCGTTTTCAATTAGCACCGACCGTTGGCCCGTTGGACCAGTTCTGGTCCACCGATACTTTGACAGAGGTAACGTTTCTCAATCTCGCTTTTACCGTGTTCGTCGAATAAGAAAGTGCTGGTAGAGCATAAAAATCGTGGATCATCCACCGAAAGGATATGTAGAGTCTTTATTCGTAGTTTTGATACAATGGTTTGACGTACAGACGCCCTTCGAATTTCACAGACAATTGGTTCCTGAAAGTGTTTGTGAATGTTGAATGTTCCAAAATAGAGGGATGTAAAAATATGCACCAAAAACTGTGCTTCAAAGTGTTGATCGGAACAATATCGTAGTCTAATGGCTAAAGTCTGACGTCCCCTGAGAGGGGACAGCCTAGTAACCTGCTCGACTCATGATGTCCCCTCAGAGGGGACATTCAATCACAGAGGCTTGAAACTAGAAGTACCGACAATTATAGTGTACTTATTTGCATGGAAGAGGTCAAATTGAAAATTACATGAAAAGGTATTGAATACATAGAAAACCTGTGGATAAATCCCATCAACAGCTTGAAATTAGAAGTACCGACAATTATAGTGTACTTATTTGCATGGAAGAGGTCAAATTGAAAATTACATGAAAAGGTATTGAATACATAGAAAACCTGTGGGTAAATCTCATCAACAGCTTGAAATTAGAAGTACCGACAATTATAGTGTACTTATTTGCATGGAAGAGGTCAAATTGAAAATTACATGAAAAGGTGTTGAATACATAGAAAACCTGTGGATAAATCCCATCAACATCGTCATGCACATTTGCCATTTGTCGTTTAGTAGAATTAGAGTATGAAAAATTTAGAAGGCGTTTATGTATACAGGCCTTTCGTACGTATTGGTAGACATGTGAGGGTGTATATATGTACGCCTTTAGCAGTCAAAGGGTTAAGCAGCGTGCGATTCAAGAGTTATCGTCACAATTTACGTCGAGAGGTATTGATCGATTTGTAGCAATCGATATTTTGTATAACCTCCCTTTACTTTCTAAATATAATAAGCACGATATCCAAAGCTGTGTTTGCACGCCTCGACAGTGTGCCTAGGAATGCTCTAAGAGACGATGAACGTTTCAACGCTAGAACTATCGATGAATAATAGGGTGTATTTATTCGTTGCAAAGAAATCGAATCAAAGATTGTGTGAAAGAAGAATATTGATTGTCCTAGTTAACCCATTCACTGCCAGGCAAATTTAGTACGTTTTTCCGTAGGCGTCAAGATTTCATTTTGAAGAAAATATAGGTCATTATTTTGACAATAAAAAGCGATATTAAATTTGTTATTTAAAAGAAGATATAGTATTCTTTCTAGTAATTCGTAACTTAAACGGCTATAAATTTATTCCGTGACCAATTGGAATCGATCTAAACTTGTAGCACAAACTACGAGATATCTCGTAGTTGGTAGTGAATGAATTAAAACTGTAGCCGATTTTGAAAAGCGTAGACTGTTACGGTGGATTTACCATGTACCCATGAAAAATTGCGGTTTGCCCGTTTTGACCCATTTGCCAGTTCTAGTGTTAAAAATCCAAGGTAAACGCTATCCTTTTCAAAATTAAACGATATCAATCCGTAAGCTCTTCGGTTGGATTTAAGGTTTCGCTGAAAAATGTTTACTTTCCGTTTGGCCACGTAATCTTTTAACGCTTCACCGATTGGGAGCTTATTAACATTTAGCTAACCGCACGGTGCCACACCTAACCGAACACTGTCCATCGCGTATTAAGAGTTTATTAAAAATTGAACTTTGGAAAAGCAGAAAATGCGTTTGACGAACTGTGAACAATACTAGTTCAAGTCTAACTAATAATAAAAATAAGTAGAATCAATGGCAGCGCTTCTTTGAGGAAAAAATGCGAGATCTCCCTATTCGGTTGGCCAACAATAAGGGTTAACTATATTCGGATTAAAAATTGTAATTTGGAAAAGCAGAAAATGCGTTTGACGAACAGTGAACAATACTAGTTCAAGTCTAACTAATAATAAAAATAAGTAGAATCAATGGCAGCGCCTTTTTGAAGAAAAAATGCGAGATATCCCTATTCGGTTGGCCAACAATAAGGGTTAACTATATTCGGATTAAAAATTGTAATTTGGAAAAGCAGAAAATGCATTTGCCGAACAGTGAACAATACTAATTCAAGAGTAACTAATAACAAAGGTAAATAGAATGAATGGTAGTGCTTTGTTGGGGAAAAGATAAAAGATCTCCCCATTCGATCGGCTAAGTATTAATGTAAAGGTCAACGGGTTAAATATTGTCTTCTGTCCTACCGTTTTTGTTTGTGAAAAAAGAAAAAGCGAAGATAATGGCGAAAAAAGAACGGTCGCTTCAGAATTACTGACGTTACTAGTGAAAACGTTTTTGTTTTTTATAGAATTATAACATTAAACACAGCAGAACGGCAACAGAACCGGTGTAACGACCAGCCGTGTTACTTAACTTCCTTTTGTGAACGAACTTTCATTAGATCCCCGCGAAATGTGTAACTGCAACGAAAAAGCGGGACGACGGTGACCGCGCGCGAAATCGATTAATTACGCAAGGTGAATTAAGTCCCGGGGCATTAAGCCACTTCGAATTAATGCATACTCGATTATCACGCTGCGCCCTGCACGCCCGTTAATCGGGTCACAGAATTTCGCATCGTAGATCGCATTGTTCACGCGAAACTGTCTTGCTTGCAGGTTTTTTCGTCGGGGCAGCGCTTCGCCGTCAATTTTTTAATAAATTCAGCTCCAATTCTAGACTAACTAATAACAAAAGTGAATCGAATCAACGGCGCAAGAAAGAACGGGAGATCTATCTTCCCATTCGGTTGGCTAAGCGTTAACACTAAACGTACCGGCATTTTGTTATACCTAATCTTACCATAGGTGGTCATTTGACCCCTTATGAAGTAAACGTAGATTTTTCATAAAAACTTCTTTATTTATTAAAGAAAACAATTCACAATATTTTTGTAGGCACTGATCTTTACTCCCTGACTCTAAATATAGGACTGCAGTTAGTTTCGTTTAGTTATACACAACTCGTTTGAAGGAACGTTACTTGTGAATCTCCAATAAGTGTCCTTTCTGTTTATGCGTTACGTCGTTATAGACCCGATTGGGTCTCGTTCAAGTGCTCACCACCGAAATCAAACACACATATCACATTCAAATAAATGAAACTATAACTTGAGAAGTGTATTCGAGTTCAGAACTAAAGTTCCAGTTGAAGAACTGCAGAAAAATATGTGAATTTCGTAAGGGGTCAAATGAGCCCTCGTGGTACATAAGGTATGCAATGAATTTTTCTTGGTAAAAAATAAGATAAGAGAAAAACGGAAAGCAAAAGATTGTATAATCGGGTAATATAAGAATTTACAGAAAGTCGTATGAGCGAAAGAAACAACAATGAATGTACAATTTATAAAGTGAATTTGAAAAGGGGTCATTTGACCCCCGCTTGGTACGTTTAGTGTTAACAGGTTGTCGGTAACTTTGAAATTCCAAGACGATCGTTTCGACGGTTCAACGTGTTCCACCGGTGTAACTTTCTCGAAAGCAACAGACGAACGACCCGGAAACGCGTCGGAAAATCCGTACGGGCGCATTTAAAAGGCAAAGCGATCGATGCGCCTTTATACTTCCGCGAAATCCAGTTTACGCACGGGCTGCGTAAAAAGAATGGATTTCGCGTCCACTGCGTTCGTTCTAGCCTCGTCGTCTCGAGGAGCGTTTACCAGAGACTTTTAAAGGAGCCTTTTTTTTTTCTTTTGTTGCTCCACGATTCACGAAACGATTATGGCGCGTGATATTGTCTGGTAAATCACCTTATTCGAAAATGTGCGATGTTAGGCACTATGTAGAACTGCCAAATCGAAATTACCATTAGTTAAAATGGTAACTTTATAAATTTATCGTAGCACAACTTTCGAAATTCACTATGTTTGTTTACAGAAGGTGCGAATAAAGATTTGTTTCCTAATAATTCAATAATTTAAAAAATTCAATAATTTGTAATTGTTATTATTAGCCTTTTTATTGCATTGTCGTACTATAACATAATCCATTATTTATAAATTTTATGTACTCCAAGGGCCTTGGCTCGTTAATTGTTAAATAAAAACAAAAAATAATAATGAAATTTTTCGTGTAACCTTCAATTTGATCTTTTCGTTGCAAATAGGTACACTTTAGTCGTCCATAACTCTAGTGTCAACGATAAGATTTTCTTTCTATTCCGTTACCATTTTCAGATCAGAGCATGTTCTACCAGCATCAAAGAAAATAAATTTCTTGGATATTCTTTTACTTTCTCAGCGAAATCTTTAAATTTTTCAGGCCTCTCCTTTCTCACCCATTGTTCCGTTAATATTTATAATCGAGGTCGTGTAAAGAGGGAACGCTTTGTTCTGGTTTCAGACTCGAGCCAAGATGACAACTTTAGTGGCGGATCTGGTGCACGGGTACAGGGACCTGATGGATAACAAGTCCGGTAAGATGATTTTTCTTTTAGAACATTAAGCAGATTCGCGATGGTAAAGGGTAAAGAGCGTGCCGCGATCGCCTCCCTGAGGTCTACGACATTCAAGTGGGTCACACTTTGCCGCGACCGAATGTACGAAAAGAGGGAAAAAAGTTAAAAAAAAAAAAGAAAAAGAAAAAGAAAAAAATGAACGGTTGCGGTAAAATGTGCTAGAGTAAAATTTCTATTATGTAACGATCCTGTTGCGTGAACGATATCAGGAATGCGTATGCTCTGAGGCACCCGTGGAGAATCGTTTTCAATCCAAAACGTGTTACCGTGATTCCATGCGAAACGATCTGCAAGCACTTTGCTGCAAGCCTTGCAGTTTACAAGCATTACAGCTGTTGTGTGTTGTGCAGAATAAAGCGTAGCAAAGAAAAGTGCATTACGCTTAACGTACACATCGTGTGACAAATCGGTGGTCACAGTTCATTTTGTTAATGTTAACACGTTCCTCGCCATCTTACCATGTTTAGGGTAACGCTCTCTTTCTTCAAGTTAAATAGAATTTTAAATTGGAATTTTAAAAGGAATTCAATCCTATAGCAAATATACACGCCAATGAACGCTAATAAACAGACTAATAAGCAAACTAACTAAAGTCTGAAAATTTGCGGAACTATCATCCGGTGACTGGCAGTCACATCTCGAGCGCAAAGGATTAACATTCGGTGCGTTAATGTTAGCGTTAGGGTACAGAATGCACGAGGCTCCGCAGCGTACAAGCACGCGTGAACGGGGAAGAACGGGTAAAAATAGTTCAAACTCGATTTTCCCGCGCTTCGATGAAATTCTTTTCCTCTTCGTCACGAGCCGTAGTTTCACTCGATGTAACACTCCGGGCAAACTGGCGATACCACACGGTGCCGTGTGTACAGAACACGCGTTCGTCAGAATTAACCCCTTTGCGCTCGAGAGGCGACTATTAGTCGCCAGATGATAGTTTCGCAAATTTTCACACTTTAGTCAGTTTGTTTGTTAGTTAGACTCAGAGGTTAAATAGCCATATATGCAAATCTTAGTACATTACTTAACTAAATGAAATGACGCATAATATAGGCGAATCTTAGTAAATACTTTGAATTTGAAAATTTTTTAAGTTAGTATTCGTTAGCCGACTATCCCCTCTTGAGTGTAAAGAGTTAACCCTTAACATTCCTACTTTTAAGCGTAAATATTGACCGGCAACTCCAACTTATTCTCGTCATATTTTGACATGCAAGTTTTCAAGTGTCAGACTTAAAATGCTACAATAACGTGTAAATAATAATATTAAAGTCGTTCGAAACAACCTTTATTCGTTTCAAAAATAATATAAT
>JAOPTO010002109.1:0-355162 GCA_033822845.1 Tetrapedia diversipes | reverse complement strand
TGATCTTAAACTTTTATCTGCTACTATAGGTACAGTAACGGACAAAAGTTTAAGACGAGAGGACAATGTAGAATACAGTTTTATACTCTGCAAATATTGTCTGTACATTCATTTTTATTTTTATTATGGTAGAACACAATTCATTGATTAGCATAAAATGCAAATTTTATCTATCATGCTATTCCTTATAAATTAGTATAACTTAACTTCGGTGACTCTTTGATCTTAAACTTTTGTCTGCCACTGAATTCTTCGCGCCAAGTGGTGTACGTAAAATTCCAAAATCGTCAAACGGAGCAGTTAATGGATTGAAGGGGAGAGTCGCGCAAATTCATGCAGAACGTGCGGGAGAGTTGCAAAGGAAATCGGGTAAGGTCGTAGCTCGCCATCCGTTGATTTATCGTTTTGCAACACAATGGTTTTTCGATTATGCAGGCCAATTGGCGTCTTACGAAATTGATGCACCTGGCGATGCTTAATAAACTCGTTCGCCGTTACTAGAAACGACAGAGAAGGAGGAGAACTCTGACGTCGCGCGAAGCGGTTGCGTAATACCGCTGACCAACTTCTAAATCACGCGTGTTGATTGCTCCACATTTTCAACACGCATAATATAATAACACCCCGTTGCGAAATTCCCCATCGTGTTGCCTTTTACGGCCTGGGAATGCCACCTTGCTCTCTTTTTTCCATTGTTACGCAATATTTGTGTACGGGTAGAAGCAAGTGGACACGTTCCGCGGCCCGTTCTTGAGAAATTACACGCTGCGTCGATGCTCGACCGTCCGTGTAAAGACGCGAGGAAAACGCGAAACTTTGTTCGCGTTCGCTCGTTTATGGTCTATTGACAGCCTTCTGATGCAACCCACTACTGTCAACGCTTTGCAATCGCAATTTTGCTTGCTTATTTAGAAACGATTAACCCTTTGCACCGGAGAAGTAACTGTTAGCCGTCTAACGATACTGTGAGGGTTACTTAAATTCTTTACAAAAAGGCCGTTCGTTCATAAAATACGTTTGCTGTCTTACTAACTAAACTATGCCCTTTTTCTCGTGCTTTTATGGGCGCATCCCCACTTTGCACTTTCCCGAAAAACAAACCCGCCGTTGGTACGGGCCTGGAAGGTATTAGCGGCTGTGGCAGAGCCTCACGCGTACTCGGTCCCAACCCTTATTGAGAACCTCTGGTTTATGGGGGCCCTAATGACCACTTTGGCCATCGTCACCCCTGATTATCTGGTTTCTCTTACAATACTAACTTCCAAAAATTTTTAAATGCGAAATATTTATTAAGATTGTCATTTAAGAATGTCATTTAGTTTGATTCGGTAATATACTAAAATTTACGCGTGTGACAATTTAATTTGTGAGTGTAAAACTAATAAACGAACTGATTAAAGTTTGAAAATTCGCGAAACTATTAATTTGATGACTAACAGTTGCCTCTCGAGCGTAAAGGGTTGAAATCGATGGACATCTTTTGGTTCTGTTTGTTTAGTATAGGAATCCACCTTATTAGCCATCTTTCTTCGTCCACCCTATTCTAATTCTCTACCACTTCCCACGTTACACCTCTATCTCAACCTGCTACATCTCCTATCTATACATATAAAAAGACATGAATCATTGATTCATCATCGCAGAGCCTAAACTACTGAAGCTTGAAACATGAAATTTGGACGACGGGTTCCTTTTATGATGTAGGCGCCCATTAAGAAAGGTTTTTTTTTTTATATTTCACCCTTAAGGGAATAAAATAAGGGATGAAAGTTTGTTCGAAAGTCCGCTGATTTCGAAGCAAGCACTATCAAAACTGGTATTTAGCTTTTTGATTAGAAGTAAAAAAATACGTGTTTCAACGTTTTTGGAAAATCAACCCCCAAGGTGGTAAAATAAGGGATGACAGTTTCTTTGAAAATCCGCCAATTCTGAACAAAAACGCGAGCAACAGCTGGTATAGTATAACAATCGACGATTGGTTTCAGTAACTCGAGCTGATATCAGAGCTACCGTGTATCTACTAATCGAGTAAAATATTACACTCGTGTGTCTACTAATTAACCCCTTGACTACTGTGGGCGCCTGTAGGCGCTTAGAAATTTTGCGTTTGTGATACTGAGAGCGCCTATAGGCGCTCGACACAGTTTGGCTTTCTGACACCAAAAATTCGCCGTTCTCGGCGCACATCGTAACTCAATCCCTGCCGTATGGTACGACCAGTACATATCAAAGTCTGCCGTAGTCAAGGGGTTAAGTAAGGTTAGATAGAGGGAAAATACTGTTTAAGAAATGCAACCGGCACGAATACGTGATTCCTCAGCATTTCTGTCCGCCGAGAGAAACGACAAAGAACTGAAAGCTTCGAGTTACTGGGTCGCCATGCACATTCACCGGGTCTCCATCAAGGGATGGTTCATCAATTTCAGTTTATATGTGGCGGTTATTGTGATGCATGAATACGCGGAGGGAAAAGCTCGGAGAAAAGCTCCTTTCGCGAGGACTTCCGCCGAAATACGTGGCTCAGAATGTAACAGATATGGCACACTTCTGTTAACTCTTTGGGGCACGGTGGGATTAAAAATGGCCCATCTTTTTCATGCACGGTAATGCACGGTGGGACATTTTTAGACCCACCTCGAAATATTGCAATAGCCGCATGCTTATGCTTAATCTTACTTACGTAAAGCAGTTGTTAATACCATAAAAACGTGTTATAAATATTGATGTCGTTTTCTTACATTAAATTCAAACATACAATTGTATAACGAGTTTTATTTTTAATCATTGATGTAATTACCCTCGTTATCAACAACCTTTTACCATCTAATGTGCAAATTTGCAATGCCGGATCGATAATAATAATTAATTGGTTTTTGAGAAAAATACCTAGAGATAGAAGGACGGAAACGACATTACTTTCCAATTTCCATAATATGTTCTCGCTTGTGTTGGCCGGTTTCAATGTGTCAGTAGTTTCTTAATAAAAAATATATCAATTTTTTTCAATTTAAAACGCAACCAAATTTCTATGCAACATAGGTTTATTTATTCTCTGAAATGCTGTGCCTCAAAGAGTTAACCGCCGTACGTTCGCGTCATCTAGCCTATGTCTCGTACGTTTCCGTTAAATTATGGACATTTTCAAATTATAAGCAGTCCTCAGTCAAACGCTGTACACGTTTTTGCGTGTCGAACGACAGGAATGTTTGCAAAAGTGACGAGAAAAGGCGGGATCGCGACACCTCGTGATTCCAAGAAAAAGATGTTTTCGTTGCCGCATAATTATTACCTTCTTATTACTTTTGACAGGTATTGCGTAACCGTCAGATTGAGATCCGGTTTGTTTCAACAACAAGTTTCGCATGCGAAAAAAGATAAATTTGTATTTCCAATCGTACGCGTCATATGCTAGTTTTTGTAATCTACAAGTAGGATCATTAATTGGTGGGAAAAAAAGGAGTGCAAGCAATTATCTTAATTCATTTCCGTTCGCTGCAACTTGTGGTTGAACATTCTACGCTCAGATCGCAGCTGTAGAAGCTGGGGAAACTTTCTATGTATCTATCCGCGCATCCGAATAATTAGCTCGTTCTCCGTTCTATTCGTTATGTCACCCGTTTCTCCCAACCTGGCCCATTGTTCGCCATCGCAGCCGATATTCCTAATGATGCCATTGTCGTCGAAATCTGGGTTAAAGAAAGTAAACATTGGAAGCGTGCAATCGTTAAACCGCCGGCTGGTTTAATAAACGGTATGGTTTCTCGGTATTCGTTAAATAAACGTCGGCGTTCGATCTTATCGACCCTCGAGTACGCGAATTTGCTGGCGAAGCTTTTTTCGTTAAGACAAACGAACGATGTTTTTCGTTCGAGGAAGGATACAAAATGAGCTCGCACATTCGGCAAGCCAAACCACGGGCCTACGTTGTAATCAGTTGAAAAACCGAACTGAAATAAATTTGCATAGAATTATAGTAAAAGGAATCAGTGATCTATCGTTCGCAACGTTAGTGTTAGCGGGATGAGTTCCTTTTCCAAATACATTAAAAATTCATTGAGAAACAACATCGCTTATGCAATGACGTACACCACATAGTTGTATATTGTTGAACCACTCGTGCTGAACTATGGTTACAGGCTATCGTTTCTGCGAGGCAACAAGCGAAGATTGACGCATCGATTCGCGTGCATTCCTCTTTTACTGCGCGCGCGTAGGAAACGTTTGATTTACTATTATTTTTAAAAAAATAAGATATTAAAAGAAAAAGAAAAACAAACGAGAGATAGAGATATAGATAGATAGTTAGATAGACGGATAGAAAGATAGATAGATAGATAGATAGATAGATAGAGAGAGAGAGAGAGAGAGAGAGAGAGAGAGAGAGAGAGAGAGAGAGAGAACCGAGCACTCGATAAACGCGGCTCGCGTTTCTGTTTGAATAGAACAACCCGTGTCCGCGTGCTAACAGTTTCAATTTTCTCCGATACATACAAAACAGTTCAATCGGCCGTTAAAGTGCTGCTGGTTTACTCCGTTCTTTTTTTAAAATAATCACGCTGCAAAGAGGTTAACGAACCGGGGGAAGCCTATAGGTACTTTATTGTCGTTTAATGACAGGAAAATCGTCATAACGAGGTTTATTGTGCCGTGACACGGCTTTGCCCGTAAAGTTATAGGAAAAAAGGAAAAAAAACAGAACAATAATTAATCTCCGGGGGGGCCTGGAGCGAATGAGAGAAAAAGAAAAGAAAAGAAAATGTAACGAGAGAGAACGATTGTTTGCTTTTTATTTGCCGGTCGTTAAGAATCATGGGTGAGGAGATCCGATAATTAAGCACGGGTTTAACGTTATTGCCGGGCTGGTAGGAGAATGAGGTTTAACCCTTTGCACACGAAGGGCGACTGTCCACGTTTCAAAATTTTCAAGTGCTCAGCGTTTAAGTTTACACCACGTTTTATTTAACTGAAATAAGTAATATTAAATATAATTTTGAACACATTGAATGCCACGCTAGTTTTACAGGGTTTGCATGTGACTCCACGATGAATTTTCTATTATACGATACGTATACTGGCGAAACATTACCTACAACAAATAAGTTACAGTGTACAACTATCTTTAGATTTTGTATACTGCATTAATTTCTTCACACCATAGCATTAACGATATGGTAATAATGAAAAATTGAACAGTATCGACATTTGTCCAAATTATGTATTTCTACCAATCTAGGTGAGCCGGTCGCCGGTGGCATTCAACGTGCTAAATATAATTAAAAATTTTGAAAATCTCTAATACTTATTATAATTTATATATTTATTAAATATAATTAATTGTGTTCGTAAATTCGTGAAAGTGGTATCGCTTATTACCAAGAGCCACCCTTGCCACCGAGTGAAAAGGGTTAATTAGCGGTAACCACGAACGAAGTGGACGCGGATCTCGCGCGGTCGGGTGAAATTCGCGTAGACCCATCCCGACTGATGCGAAATCGCTCGCAGCGGAACTTTTCATTTGCTCAGCTGTTAGTTTCTAGCCGGGCGCGTCGCGAACGCGAACGCTTTAATATCCCTCTCCAAATAGAGTCATTCCGTGAATCGTTGTCGACGGCCCTTTAATCTCAAGAATCCGGAGAATCGCTGATAACGATCCATTTTCATCGAGCTCAATATTAATTAGTCTCGCCTAGCCTCCGTCTCGCCTCTCGCGATTTAATCACGTCGGATTGGAGTCTCGAGCACCGGGCACGAGGAAAGGGGACACCATTTTTCGGTGTCAGCCGCTCCAACAAATTACAAACTTCTGATATTAGAAACGAGGAACGAGGAAAATCAGAAATGTGACTAATACAACTGAATAAAGGAATCAAGGTACAATAGGCTATACAAATATGTCAAAGGTATAGGATCGCCAGAGTACTCAAGTAAAAAAGGTCATAGAAACAGCCAGAGCTTGATCGCTAAGGCTAGATGTGAATCCCTCGAGGTCAGTAATAGATTTTGGAGGAACGAGGAGTACCGAAAATGCAGACCATGTAAAAGAGAGGCGGGCACGTTGAAACTCCTGATTGAGTATTGCACGGAGTTAGAAAAGATATTAGGGAGTACTATGTCCGTGTATATAACAGATTAGTTAAGGATTTTAAATAGAAAATTAAGAACACAAGTTAGAAATAGGTAACGTTAGTATACATGGATAATAATAAAAAGCTTAGGTATATAAATATAGGCTTATAGGATCTCGGACTAGGATTAAGATAAGCAAACGTATGAGAGAAGTTCTCTTTTTGTAAAACCAAGTCACTTTTCTCGGCCGCAGAAGCTGAAAATATCTAATTACGAACTACTGTTGTCGCCTGGCGTTCGCTCGCTTGTTCACCTTTTGTTATTAGAAACAAGAGATCGCGCGGAAACGCTCTGTTCCGTACGATCATCGTTCGCTAGCTAACGATTGATTGTGTGTATTTTGATTCTAGATCCCAGGGTGAACCACTGGATAATGATGAGCAGCCCTATCCCGACGATGGCGATATGCCTGTCTTACGCTTATTTTAGCAAGGTTTTGGGACCGAGGATAATGGAGAACAGAAAACCTTTCGACCTCCGGGGAGTGCTGATAACCTACAACTTGATACAAACGCTGTTCTCCACGTGGATCTTCTACGAGGTTCGTCTTGCTTCATCTTTCTTTTTTTTTTGCTCCCTTCCGCCATGCATACCGCGGACAAACCTTGATACTGTACCGCAAGGCTAGCTAACGTCTTTCGACCGCGAGCCACATGTTCCAACCATACATCCACCCGTTCCCTACTCCATGCATCTTGTTACACACGCATATGTGTGTTAGAGTCGGTTAAAAAAAAGAGAGACCCTTTCCAGTTCGTAGTTCTGCGGTAAGTGCCGTGGGGCTAACCACAGTAATCTTTCCAGAAGGCTACATACCTTTCTGCAGTCCGTGGTCAGATCCTTCAGGACAAAGGTCCTATCTTTTAGACAACGCAATGTCGGGTTGCTCGTTATGCCTCCTAAGCTTTGGGATTCCATTCATACTTTCTAACGTACTTTCTGACCAGGCACACCAAATACCCAGTCATAAATCGTTCACTAGCCTAAATTACGATCTAGACATTTCCGGCGACCTCTCAAAAATATGTAGTCGCTGACATGTACGTAGATTCACGTAGAGTATAAAAACAATTTGACATTGTCTCTTCATATTTTATGAATCACGTGTGTGAGTGATTTGTAATGTGAAATAATGGGGAACAGCTAACCATTGGGGAAAAAGCCATATTTGGCTCGTAATGCTCAGGTTCGCCAGGCCTGCTTTACCGCAACGTTAACAATAATCGGTACCAACCATTGTGCTTGCATGTTATAAAGCGCTTCGAAGCCGACAGATTTTGGACGTTGCTCGCAGAACATGAACTTCGGACGGGTAAACCTAATCCACTCCGACGCGACACGGATGCACAGCAGCGTCGTGTAGAATGAGTCAGGGAAAACAGACTAAACTTCGTACGCGTAAGCCGTTAGATTGGTTCTGCAACGTGATCTCGGCTGTCTCGACACAGACCTAATTAACGTCGCGCGAAGAGAGCGAGCAGAATCAGTTTTCAAACTTGGCGCTCGCAACGCGTAACGATGGCCGCTTCGGTGTAATGCAGTCTCGAGATCTGCGCGTAACGCGTACCTATGGCTCGTGCTTCGCACGCGTGCACACCCTTTCCTCTTGCTTCCTCTTTCTCTGTCTGCGCGATTTCTACCGTACTGACGTAGAAACGCAGAGGAACGATGGTCCCTCTCTCTCTCTCTCCCTCTTTCTCTTTCACTTTCTACACCTCTCTATCTCTCTTCCTCTTTACCCTACCCTCTTCCTCTTTCTCTCTGTCCCACTCCACCCCGTTTCCTCCTCACCCTGTCCCAGATGAATATGTCCAATGGCACATTTCACAATCGAGACCCAAGAAGAAGACTCCTTACAACAGACACACACGGGGTCGAGCGTAGTCTTCTTCCCCAATATCCAAATGAAGCCCATACCTCAAGGACCGCTAATTGGCGGCCTTTCTCAGCTCTTTCTTCAGCTCTTCTCCTACATAGATCTTCCTCCATCAAATGACAGCAAAAATGCCTCTTTTCATAACGCGCGGAGTCACACCGATAACCCACTTGTCTCCGTTCCCCATCCTGTCCTTGGTTTCGCACAGAAGTAGAGTACAGTTTGATTGTACCTGATGGTGGAGACTCTGTGGCTCCTGCGGAGAAAAAGTTTGCTGTCCCTGCCATAGCTGATGGCAGTAGTGTTTTAATTCCACGATCCACAACCATTTAAAATCTTACAAGTGTCTCTGAGCCGCTAACATCTGGCAGGTCTAAGTCGATATGGGGAAAACCCTCGGGTGCGGCGCTGTCGCTTGCGACACAAAAATGACCAACGCTATATGTCCCCCTTCCCCCTTTACCATCGCTTAGTCCGACAAATTCGTTCAAGTAATCCCATTCCAACGTATCATCGATCCCGTCTAGAATAATTAATAGCCGGTTCTCGGTAACGATACGCCTGCCCCTTATTCGTGAAAGTTATCGCCTATCGGCAAGGCATGAATCCATTTCTTCAACTGGTCGATGAAATTCATCGCACCGATGAAAAGCTCGCGAGTACGGCCCACGATTTTCATTTTCCAGCTTTCCGTCGCGACGCGACGCCTGGATTACACGCTCGAAATCCGTGAAACGGGATCGCTTATCCGACCAACCAACACTCGAAGCTCCCCTTTTCCCCAGGGAGGATGAAAGAAAATTAACACTTTACCGATTGCTCGTGACTCAACTTACTGCATGCCGCACTTCCGATCGGCTGATCTCGGCGCGAATGCATCGCTAATGAATTGATTACAGTGATTACTTCGCGTAATTAATAGTTTAATATTTGTTTACAGTATATGTATACGATATCGCTCAAAACAGTCACCTTCGTGTAAGGAAACATTATAAAATTTACAAGCTAAGCATGTAACAACCGATTAATAGTCTTCCGGTTAATAAAGTGTTAATAGAAGCATCTCATTATTTCATCTAGATTCTTGTTACTGCTTTTCAATGATTATCATTATTTACTGCCACTTAGCCGGAAGTAAATCTTTGCATATAATTGTAGTATAATAATTATTGTTATTACTAGGGTGTGTCGAGTACTTCTGCTCGCAAGTCGTACAAAGTTAAACAAATTAATCGTTTTATTCGGTATTTTATATTTTGGCGCTAATTAGATGCGTTCCTACATACATGAACGTTTTCATCGAACCCGAACCGTATTCGAAGCGTTAATCTTGCATAAATTAACCCTTCGCGCAACGGTAATGATATTCAGGGAATGCGCGATGCCGAATTAGTGGTTTGCGCGTATACTCGCATTGGGACGGATCGGCGATACTCTGATCTGGGTCACGTCACCGCCTAATTGATCGGTTGTTACCGCTCGAGGCTTCCGGGTATAAGGTGTTTCCACTAGGAATCTTATCTGAACCTTTCGTCAGCACTGCTTCTAGCTACTTTAGAGGCCTAGCGACACACCGTTGTTAATTGATACTGTTCGCTGTGTTGGCAGTTCAAAGATGTACGCATCGACCGTGTTTAAGTCATCGATTGTTGATCACGGATCAATGTTTTCCGATTTTTTACGCGAACAAATGGTTAAAAAATTTATTAGATAATAATCAATTTAATAACAGTTATAAAATGCAATAAAAATTTAAGTTAATTGAAAGTTAAAAGATTTATTAGATAATGATAAATTTAATATCGGTAATAAAATTAAATAAAAAATATTAAATTTAATATCGGTAATAAGATTAAGTAAAAAATATTAAATTTATTAGATGGCAATAAATTTAATATTGATTATAAAATTTAAAATCACCGATTGTTGATCATGGATCAAAATTTTATAGAGAATTGCGGTGTAGTAGCTGTTTTATAGAGTGACGTTATCAAGCTAACTAAATATGAAATCGAAATTGTATTCTAAAATGGCTACTTTCAACGTCTAACTTTACCTCGTTAAAAGTACTTTCTGCATCGAGGTGAAGTCTCGCTGTTCATTTGGCTACTGGTAAAACGGGGTCAAAGCTCGAAAGAAGTTCGAGCGGGGGTGCGGGAAAGTTCGTGAAAATCGGCGAAGACCGATTTCCTGTTTCGTGAAAATAGAAGCTGTCCACGCGACGTTCCAATTGACGAGGTTCAAGAATGCGCGTGCCTACTTGATCAAATACCGATCGTATTTGGTTTGCGTTTAGTATGTCGCGTACACGCCCAGGTACAGTTATCTCCTGAAAATCGTACTCACGTAGGGGAGCACGACGTCGCGTTACTTTCTACGCGTTTTTCGACGATCCAATTATTATTCGGTCGATCGACCGCGCACCGACGACTATTAACCCTGCGATGGCTCGGTGCGGGTCTTCCGTGGCCCCAAACGAGCATAAAAACCGGCTTTTACCATTGTATCGCAAAGTAATTGCAAGCATATAAATTCTTTCAACTTTTCCTCAACATCTGGCTTTTTTTATGTTTTAACATGGTCCGTTTTTTGAAGCACTTTCCATTCAGACTGCGTGGGACGTATACGATCCACACTTTTACGATTAAATAATGTTTTTGACCTACGTACGCCCTATAATTTTTCAGTAGTACAAAATCATAATCAAAATTTTTTTTTAATTCCTCATTTTACAATGAGAATGCCACCCAATGGCTTAAACGGGGAAAGTTCAACGTGGGGTGTATACGATCCACGCTTTTACGATTAAATAATTTGTTTGACCTACGTACGCCTTACAATTTTTCAGTAGTACAAAACCATAATTAAAATTTTTTTTTAATTCCTCATTTTACAATGAGAATGCCACCCAATGGCTTAAACGGGGAAAGTTCAACGTGGGGTGTATACGATCCACGCTTTTACGATTAAATAATTTGTTTGACCTACGTACGCCTTACAATTTTTCAGTAGTACAAAACCATAATTAAAATTTTTTTTTAATTCCTCATTTTACAATGAGAATGCCACCCAATGGCTTAAACGGGGAAAGTTCAACGTGGGGTGTATACGATCCACGCTTTTACGATTAAATAATTTGTTTGACCTACGTATGCCCTACAATTTTTCAGTAGTACAAAACCATAATTAAAATTTTTTTTAAATTCCTCATTTTATAATGAGAATACTAATCCAATAACTCAAACGGAAAATTCAGCGTGAGGCGTGTACCCCTTTTCTTTGCTATTTTCTTTCCACGAAATACGGTCTAATTTTAGCGAAGCTCGCTGATGCGCATCTTGAAATTCGTCTTCAGCTATCTAGAACCGGAAGAGAGTCTCGATGACAGACTGAACGAGCGCGCATTAGAACCGATCGAAGACCATGAAGTGGCGCTGAGAGCCATCTTCAAATATCGAGGCTACGTCGTCGGATTTGATCAAGTGGCGACGATGCAAATCGCTCGAGTAGACGGGAAAAATGTATTCATCGAATTGCCGTAAAGATGGTCCGTTCGAAAGATCCGGGTGCAAAAAAGAAACGAGAATTTGTCGTCTAACATTACCGGCGACAGATTATATACAACCGTGTGCTCTTAAAAATTTCTACCTTCATTAAATATACGCAGAAAAATCGTTCTTTTTTTTCGAGATTAATTGTATATCGTAATTTTTTGTTATGCCAGCGAATCACGATTAGGCTTCTCTTTAAATGGTTTCGCTTTAAAATAGAGAAAGATTATACCACTCTAATTATGTATGTTGTTGCTAGCTGTCGTCCACATTTTTTTTAATAATACATGCTTTAAAATCGGCGGATTTTCAAACAAACTTTCATCCCTTATTTTAACCCCTTAAGGGTTGCTTTTCCAGAAACATTGAAACACATGTTTCTTTATTTTTAGTTTTCATAGCGCTCGCTTCAGAATCGGCGAATTTTCAAACAACCTTTCAACCTCTACTTAACCACCTTAGGGATGGAATATCAAAAAATCCTTCCTTAACCCCTTGACTACTGTGGGCGCCTGTAGGCGCTTAGAAATTTTGCGTTTGTGATACTGAGAGTGCCTATAGGCGCTCGACACAGTTTGACTTTCTGACACTGAAAGCGCCTATAGGCGCTTCACACAGTTTGGCTTTCTGACACCAAAAATTCGCCGTTCTCGGCGCACATCGTAACTCAATCCCTGCCGTATGGTACGACCAGTACATATCAAAGTCTGCCGTAGTCAAGGGGTTAATGGTACCCACGTCGTAAAAGGAATCCATTATCCAAATTTCATGTTTCTAGTAGTTTTTCAGTAGTTTAGGCCTTGCGACGATGAATCAGTCAGTCAATCAGGACGTGTCTTTTTATATGTACGGATAGATATATTCCACCAAGTATACGCAGAGTCAATTATAAGTAACCCTGCCTACATTCCAACAATAGCAAATCAGATATTCGAATATTCCTCCAGCTCTGACCCCCTATCATCTGACTGGAAGCTGATTCTTTTGGTGACAGAGGAGTATCGTATCGATCGCAGTGACCAAGTCATCCCCGTCGAGGAATGTCTCGTGCTGCGTTCGCAAATTTCATTTGAATTCTATTAGATTCGTTTACATCGGCGACGGAAAACGGAACGTCGGAAATGTCGCCCGGTCTGCCCGCGTCGTTCATGAATAAAGGAGCCCGAGGATTCATTATTGTACGACGGCTCGATGAGGGGACGATTTACGGCGCTCCATTAGCAGAAGAAACTGTCCCCCGGTCTAGTCGATTCGCAAACTGCCACACGTCGACCATCAGAATTGTTGAGGGGTTATGTAGAAAAAACTCGTGTTAACCGTTTGCACTCGAAAGATAACTGTTAGCCGTCTAACAATATTAATTTCAAAGATTTTCGAGTGCAAAATATTTACTAAGATTCACTTATGTTAAACTTTGTTTAGTTTAGTTAAGTGGTATACTAAAATTTACATATATCACTATTTAACCTCCGGATCTGATTAATAAACAAACGAACTAAAGTCTGAAAAGCTGTGAAACTATCAGTTGGTGGCTAATTGTCACCTCCCGAACGCAAAGTGTTAAAAGAAAAATCGCTATACATTTATTGAAAAAGCATCGGTGTTATTTATACGATTGATGCACAATAGCAATAGAAAAGAACTGAAGAAGTTCGAACATTTTACACTTAGCTACTGCGTCCCTAAACCATTTCAGCATGTACAGTTTTCAGGTAGAAATAAGTATTTCCTTTACCCCAACAAAAATGTTAAATCGTTTACGTCGGCGCGTCGCACGCGGAAGAACGCACTTCCTTCGCGCTTCACGATTCTAAGCGGCCAGGATGGTGCACTGTATTCAAATGCGTGCGATTTCATGCATACTTTGCGATCAAGTCACTGTTCGTTGTACTATAAATCAATTCGATCCCAAGTCGACGTTATCGCACCCTATGTTTATAATAATTGCGTTAGGAAAGGTGGGCTCACAGAGACCAGAACCAATCAGACCAGCATCCCTTTTGCCAGCCAACTTTTCACGGACCCATAGTACTTGACTCGCTTTATTCGAGTATTCAAACAGTTCTAGATAAAAGGGACACGATAAGAGTAGCTCGAGCGTTGAGATCCACTGTTAAACCTGAACGTCTGCCGTTGCATTACCCTAATTGTCGACACTTTTCGTTTCCAGGAAACAAATCGCTGGGGTGTAATTAACGTTGGGTGTACGTCTTGCCGCTAATAGCTACATAGGTATATACCATTAGGGACTGAAAAGAAGTCACTTGGGACGGTAAAGGGATAGGAGGGGCATTTTACTCGCGCAGCTCAGTTTTTTCGTCAGACATCATTGTTTTGACGTGCAACGAATATACGCGCGCCTTATTTTTATAATTGTGTTAACCCTTTGACTGTTATGGGATCATATATAAGTGTGACGAAAGCTACTCGTGTGAACTACAGGCGTGTTAGCGCAGAATCGTTCAAGGCATTTGTGAGGCGAGCCGGCTCACAGAATGCCATGCATCAAGCATTTTCTAGACTGCTGTCAATGAAGGAAAATTTGAATAAAGGCGGCAAAGTTCAGCCAGAGGTGGTAACGAAGAGACCGTTGATATTATAAAAAAAAGGAACAGAAATAAATGTAACGTCGAAGGGGTCAGACGTGTTGTCCTACTCTTGAGTTTTATTTTAATAGTCAAACGCGTAGTCTTATTCTTCAGTTTTTAATTTAATTTTAATAGGCGCGTATATACGTCTGTGGCAAAAGTTACTCGCGTGGATTATGGACGCGTGTATTCGTTTGTCAATTTTTTCGATCTCCCATTTAGAACAACACAATTGCTGATAGAGCACGTATTTGTTTATTTCTAATTAAAAAGCTAAACAGCACTTTTCATAGTGCTCGCTTCAAACTTGATGAATTTTCAAATAAACTTTCATCTCTTATTTTACCCCCTTGGGGGTTGATTTTCCAAAAACGTTGAAACACGTATTTGTTTATCTCTAACCGAAAAGCTAAACACCAGTTTTCATAGTGTTTGCTTCAAAATCGGCGGATTTTCAAACGACCTTTCAACCCCTATTTAACCCCCTTAGAGGTGGAATATCAAAAAATCCTTTTTTAGTGGATGCCTACGTCACAAAAGGTACCATTGTCCAAATTCATGTTTCTAGCTCCAGTAGTTTAGGTTTTGCGATGATGAATCGGTCAATCAGTCAGGACATGTCTTTTTATACGTATAGATTTACATTGAGTGACTTTTTTGCACGAGTTCGTTTTATTTCACATAACCCCTCAACAAATTATAACCGTAGTTCCGACTTGTACCAAAAATTCTAACGCTTCATGTTCGTCGCAGCGTTAAAGCGATAAATAGCAATCGTTGAAGGGTTTAGCGTGTAAAACAACGACAAGACAAAAGCTGAAAAAGATAAAAAAGTTTGCAACCACCCGATAGAAGAATTCATCGTCGCCAGCAATTTGTTCTGTCCGCTGCCACGTGTCCTCGATCTCAGTGTCTCGCATACTTGGAAAAGTTTCTCGATTCCGAAAGACTTCGCTGTCGTTCGCGCGTCACGTAAAACTCCCCTCTGATACGAGGTTGCCGCAATTTATAAACGAACCGTCGTCGTCGTCGTCAGCTTTGTTCAGAAGCTTCTGAAAGTTGCCGTTTCCAGAGTTTGTTGTTCGATCAGTGTATGTGGGA
The DNA here is from genome assembly GCA_033822845.1 of Tetrapedia diversipes. Classification (NCBI taxonomy): domain Eukaryota; kingdom Metazoa; phylum Arthropoda; class Insecta; order Hymenoptera; family Apidae; genus Tetrapedia; species Tetrapedia diversipes. The sequence goes on along the minus strand of JAOPTO010002109.1, from coordinate 339,920 downwards.
GATCGAAGGGAAAGCATCGACGAAACGAATACGTATTGTAATATTGGATGATTGCAAAAGTTCGTGCCCGATTTTGATAGATGGCAAAGCATGCCCGGTTGACTGTTCAATTATTTATTTTATAATCATATTATTCTAGGAATTTGAGTTTGGGAAAATGTGAAGAGTGCTTGAGTTGAGCAATAGCCGTGTGAACGTAGAATTTTTGGACTAGAGTGTTTCTAAGGCACGAAAGATGAGCGATTGAGGAATTTTGGGTGAACATAACCGAATGCATCCAGTGAGAAAGGTTGACAATTAGGCAGAAAGGAAATGAGTGTTTGGAAGAATATGTGACGGGGAAAATGCGAACGCGTGGCAGAAAAAGTGTGACTGTGAAGGCAGAAAAAAGTTTGACTGTGAAGGTAGAAAGAGTGTGATTCTGAAGTCGTGGTTGCTAAGTTGTAAAGTTGTTTAAGTTGTTATCATTAAACTGTTTCAAATATATATATTTATTAATATTCTAAGCACTTCACTTTATTTTATTCACACCTGAGTCTCACCTCTCACTCTGCCAAATAAAAGTAAAAGTAAAATCTTATACTATTAACCGACCGTTATCTAAATGCTTCGCAATTCAACATAACCTTAAAAACGAATACATTATTGATGAATAAATACTATTTTTTATGAAAATGTGTTGTATTCATTTTTACTCAAATCGGGCACGAACTTTTGCAATCACCCAATATAATAGAGATTGGTCGATTTATCGGGCGGCTGACTCACGAGTGACGTTCGTTTCGATAACCTTGTCTCGTGGACGTCAGCTGGCCGAACAGATTCAATTCTTAAGTTGATTGAACGGCATCGAAGACAACTGCTAGCTGGATCGCATTCCCGAGCATCGAACTTGCGAACCCCGTTTGGAGCACGAGTGCGATTAGAACAGCGGTCCCCAACCTTTTTTGGGCCACCGACCGGTTTAATGTCAGAAAATATTTTCACGGACCTCTCTTTAAGGTGTGGCGGATGCATACACAAAATAAAGTGATACGACAATGGTATCTTTTAAATATAATAATAAACGTGAATCCACTGTGTACTCGAGTGCAATTAAAACACTTAGGAGTGCATTAGTTTTGAATTTATTTGAGTTTATGGCTTGAGCCCTATTTACGTATGAGGTATACAAAAAGAGAAATATGTACATACAGAATTCGGTAAAGTGAGACAGCAAAGAAGAAAAACAAAGGAGGGTAAATGGTACATTACTTAACATTAAGTTAGATTGAATTAAATTAAGTTAAATTAGATTAGTTATATTGTATTATGATATCATGACGTCATAATATTTTCAGCCTTTAAACGATTCGGTTCCAAAATTGGCAATATCGTTAAGAAAAAAAAGCTTAATACATTTACATTTTGTTTTCTCCTTCGCTCTGTTTTTCCGTCAACGAAATCATCGAGATAGGGTTTCCCGAACAAGGTAAACGATTTTCGTACACGAAATCAGGATCAGCTTTAAAGAATCCACGAACCTATTGAACGTCACGTCGATTAAACGGAAATTCGTCGTCGATCTACCTACCCCCGGGAACAATCTCTCTCGCTTCTTTCGAAGCCTCTCGAGGTCAGCTTTTCCTTCCATAGCGTATAGAACAACGATTTAGGGAGGGTATTAGTCACGCTGAGCGAGCATCGAAAGAACTTTCCTCGTCGTCGGGAAGAAGCTATTAGTACGCGGTGAAGGTCCAAGTCGGCCGTTCGGTTTTATCATCGTCGAGGGGGGAAGGAAGTGACACGGGGGAGGGCTACCCTGACTGCAGGGCACCGTAATGAGCCGGGACGTAATTTTCGTGACACGATGACACGATTTCGTGCGATAGGTAAGTAGACACTCGCTCCAGGGAGCAAGCGGGAAGTTTGTTAACACTATTCCTACCGACAATTCACGTATACCTATTCCTACTGCGACATTCCCACGTAAGACAGACTACAAATTTTTCTCAGAAAATAAACAATGAAAAAAGAAGTGAATATTGAAAAATGTATTATACGTATATTTAAGGAAAAGTCTAAAATTTAAAGGCGATTCAATTATGTTGTATGTATTAAATTCTAATCACAATTTTAAAAACGGTCATTTGACCGGTCATGGTAGGAATAGTGTTAAGTCTACCTTGATAGGTGACTGCCCCTTATGCTGTCTTTCTATTGATAACGTAGAAGGTTTTAGGATTTGGATGGATTGTGGAATTAAAGTACTGTTTTATTAACGGCGAATAAACTATGTTTTACTATTGACCAACGACAGCTCATTCAGACACGACTCTGTGCGCACAACAAGTCGCAAGAATCGCAGAGGTGCTCGCAAAGGCGAGTAGCTGCTAACTGGCGTTTTTGGCACTTGTACTTCGGCTGCCATCAGAAAGGGACGCGTCCTTAAAACTTCAAAACAAAAAACCAGGAAACCAGGAAAAACCCCGGGACTATGCCGACCCGACGATTCGAGAATAATATCTTTAATACTGTTATCTAAGAGTTTGTCAGGAAAGCGCACACGTAGCCGCAAAACGAGAATTCTCGTTTCCCGATCGAATGTGTTAACGTGTACCGAAAACAGTACACGAGGCAGAGAACACGTTAAATACACTAGGAAAAGAAGACTTGCCAGTCCAGTTTGGGTGGCTTAGTGGTCAAAGCACTCGCCTGGCAAACGAAAGATCTCGGGTTCGATTCCCGTTTCTCTTGAGCAATGCAAATAACCGATTTTTTTCTTCTACAATATATATGATTCGAAGTTCTTCGATTGCCATATAAACCAATGGCCAACACCGTCTCAAAGACTTTCTTCCTCCACTGCGAAACGGGTAGTAATATCTCCTATCCGATTAAACCGTGCAGCGTTTCACTGGACATTGATTATTACAGCCACCGTAATTAGGGTTGCGCGAGGGAACTTCGCCACCGCGTTACGTTACACCAAGCCCGACCGCACACGCCACACGATAATCTCGGTGTTGTACCTCCTGTGTTGGAGTTGTACGAGTTTACTGCAAGCTGACTGCAATGCTGGTGGAAACAGAGTTTCCTAAGAGGACACACGGAAGGGAGAGAAGGGGAGAGTGGCTGTTACGCCCGGGGAGAAAGCCTCGAAAATCTCGTTCCTGGCTTCCTTCGGAGACGTTGGCATGGAACGAATGAACGTCGATAGATCGAAGGAAGTAGTCGTCCTCCGCGCTTTGTCCGCCATTTCTCGACGGAACGAATCGAACGAACGAACAAGCGAAACGGGCCAAAAAAATGGAGCGGGCGGGGTTGGTGAAATTGCTAAAAAAAAAATTGGCCCGACGTACGTGCGCGTGGTTACTTCAATGTCGAGAGATCACATCGCACGCGTGGCCTTGACACACACAACTCCCTCTGTCATACGTGCGTCGCGTCGTGTTCTCGTTACCGGACGACCCACGCTTCCAGCTACAACAGAGCCCGAGCTTTTCTAATTCCGCTTAACACGGTCAAGTTTAATGGAATGCCGCGTCCTGGCGTCCGCGACGCCGATCGGATCGCACGAATCGGATGTCGTGCGTCACGCGATTACCCAACCCGATGAAATTTCTAGGAGAACCACGTGAAACCGGTGTGACGGTGGGAACTGGGTGGGGTGGGGTGTGGGGGGAGGCACTAATGAGAGAAGACCAGAGAGTCCTCCATTATGGTCTCTTCCGCGAGTTGCGTTGGCAAAACGTTTTATGTAATAGGATAAAATTTTGTAAACTGTAATTTTTTCTTTTTGCCATCACGCTTTTAGAGTTCTCTTCTTCTTTTTTTTTTTGCAACCTTTTTTCTCGATCGAACAAATTATAGGGAGCTCTTTTTTAATTTTTCTTTTTAATCAATTTTGAATTTTTAGATATTTTTGATGGTCGAAAAGATTATATTTTATTTATTCATTTCGTTTATTACAGCAGAGATTGAAAGCCCGAGGGAATATGAAATACCTGTAACGGGTTCATTTAGACCCATTATAATTTTTAAGTCGAGCGCCGCAACTGCGGACGTTGAAAAAGAGGAGAAAATTAGCGGAAGGCTGCGAGAAGTTTCAAGTAGCGTGCCTTTTCCGGTCCAATTTAAAGTAGATTAAATTGCACGCGACATTATATCCTTCGTTTGTGCGCGATACGCCCCTTTCTCTGTCCTTAATGGGCCACGGAAACAGGCTAATTAATACCGCCAGTGTTCTTTCCGTTCTGACGTTGTTACTACGATAATCCGTTTCTTCGAAAGTCACTTATGTACCCTCTAACCTTTTTCGTACCATCAACAGAGTCCATTTTTTTCTTGATGCAACGAAGAAAGCTTTTTTTCGATATTATTGGTAACAATTATTTCTTAAGAATGTAGCACTAAGAATGACAAAGACGATGGTTTACTGTAAATGAGCAAATTTCTCTCTCAGGTCCCATTTCGTTATCCATTTCCTATAGAAGATATGCATTTGCCGTAAAGACCGTATTGCAATGTACTTACAAACAATCCGAAAAAATGGGATAAGAAAAAAAAGGTATAAGTATTTGCACGGCAGAACAGAAGACGTTCCTGTGACGCGAATTACCGCGACACCGACTCGCTCACGGATGCATAGAATTTTTCAATAGATATTAGCCACAGCCTTATGCACCTCGTAAGTTATTCAAGCCATGCTACCCGAGCAATGCAATGTAACCGCTCGTTTCGGCTCTCGAACTCGACGAAATAACCGGTTACGTCGAAGTCAACCTTCGGTAAAACGACTATTGCACTGGTAACGTGACCACGTTTCTCCCCCGACAAAACTCTGGTCTATTGTACTATTGGTAAAAATTATTTCTTGAAAATGTTCGCGTTAGAAAACGTTAAATACGAAAGTTTACTGTAAATGAGCAGATTTCTCTCTAGGTGCCATTTCATTATTCTATTCCTATAAAAGGTATATATATATCGTTTCTACCCCAACAAAACTCCGCCCTAATGTATTATTGGTAAAAATTATTTCTTGAAAATGTTGCCCTTAGAAAACGTTAAAGACGATAGTTTACTGTAAATGAGCAGATTTCTCTCTAGGTGCCATTTCATTATTCTATTCCTATAAAAGGTATATATATATCGTTTCTACCCCAACAAAACTCCGCCCTAATGTACTATTGGTAAAAATTATTTCTTGAAAATGTTGCCCTTAGAAAACGTTAAATACGATAGTTTACTGTAAACGAGCAGATTTCTCTCTAGGTGCCATTTCATTATTCTATTCCTATAAAAGGTATATATATATCGTTTCTACCCCAACAAAACTCCGCCCTAATGTACTATTGGTGAAAATTATTTCTTGAAAATGTTCGCCTTAGAAAACATTAAATACGATAGTTTACTGTAAATGAGAAGATTTCTCTCTAGGTCCCATTTCGTTATCCGCTTTTTATAAAAAGTATACATATAGTTTCTCCCCTGACAAAACTCCGTTCTATTGTATTATTACTGTTACCGATGCAACATTGATGCCACGTTTTACCAGTTTCGTAACGAAGGCTTCGCGACTTTATCGATCGGCGATTAAATGACGTGCCCACACGAAAGGGCACCGATTTCCGTTCGATCGTCGCGAACCTGAGTCGCGTCAGGGATCGCATGACCGCCATATTGCACGGTCACACTATTGTCACGAGGAAATTCCGTAGTTAGAGAATTCGAAGGAGATCGTTCTTTGTCTCAGGCGAATTTTCAAACAAACTTTCAACCCCTATTTAATCCCATTAGGGGTGGAATATCAAAAAATCCTTCCTTAGTGTGAGCTTAGGTCATATTCTAGCTTCAGTAGTTTAGGCTCTGCGATGATGAATCAATCAGTCAGTCATTCAGGACTTGTTTTTTTGTATGTATAGATAATAAGTTTTAAGGTAGGTTGAGCAGAGGTTTCACACAGAGCTTGACGAATAAGTGGCTAAACTTTATTCGGGCTGATGATAGGCTTTTATACATATTCATATCGCACGGTTTTTAAGAACCTAAACCGCTTAGTCAGAATTGGGGTGTTACGCAAGGGATTATCGACGGATCGACCAAGATTCGCCTGAAAATTTAAGGCAAGCAACTGATCGTGACGTTGTTCGCACGTCTCCAGTTCCTCCTCGACTCGAGAAATCCTTCGCGGTTGCTCGTAACGTTACTCCGTGCTCGGTTTCGATGCAATCGCTGCCACTTAGCCAATTGTCTCCACGACCTCGCGGGTTTTCGCTTCCGCGACACGTTCCATAGCGTGCAGGAGAGTCGCGAAAATCGCGTCTGGATGGAACGAATCGATCGATTCAGACGGTCGTGGTCGCGTACGTCTCGTCAGAGAGGATCGACGACGAGATGGTTGCAAAGCCCGACGAGAGGAACAGGGACGAACGTTAATCGCGCGGGGTCCGGCTTTACGTGGAATCGATGCACCGCCGTTTTAAGGTCGCGCGAGACCGCGTGGCCTGATTTTTCGGACGAAGGAAAAAGAAAGAAATTGCGAAAACACGGCCGAAAGGCTACAAGGAACGAACTACAGGCGGCATTGTTCGTAATTCTCGAAGGAGCGCGGGCTTTTAGAATTTGAAATAGTAGAGAAGTCGTCTTCCGAGAGAAACACAGCCGAGGACTCTTTTGTTCCTCTCTACTATCCTCTCTTTGCTCTCTCTCTCTCTGTCTCTCCGCTTTCTCTCTCTTTTCCCTAAGTCCTCTCTTTTTCACTCTACTCTCTTTCGCCTCTATCCTCTCTACCATCCTCTCTCTTTGCTCTCTCTCCCTCTCTGCTTCCTCTCTCTTTTCCCTAAGTCCTCTCTTTTTCACTCTACTCTCTTTCCCCTCTGTCCTCTCTACTATCCTCTCTCTTTGCTCTCTCTTTTTCCCCTCTGTCCTCTCTCTTTCTCTCTCTTCTGAGGCTGTTTCCTTGACTTTTTCCCGGCTTCTTGATCGAACAAAGCGAGCGGAGAGACAGAGAGTTTCTCCGTGAAAAGCGAGCGATCGCACTCTATATGGTGATTGTCGTTGTCGGTGAATGCGCCCCTTTTATTGTCCTCACTTTCCGCCGTTTTCTTGTTTCAGTACTTGATGAGTGGCTGGGCGAAAGGATACAGTTTCCGGTGCCAGCCGGTCGACTACTCGTACAACCCCATGGCGCTCCGAATGGCGAACACGTGTTGGTGGTATTACATCAGCAAGTTCACCGAGTTCTTCGATACCGTGAGTACCTTACCTACCTTTCGCCGCCTCTGCGCAGCCGTTCTCGTCATCGTTTTTGCCTGTCAACCAGAGTAGACCGGTTAAGCTTACGCTTTCCTCGCGTAATCGGGGATCGGCGACACGAGTCCGGGCAACAACGTTTGACGTCCGTTTGTTGGAATTTGAATACAAAAATATTACGAAGCGAAAATTAAGCGAAAAACCAGCTTTCTCTTAACGTGTACTCTCTGAAGGGTTTCTACAGGAAAACCCAAGCCATATCTGGCAATTTAGAAAGTAGGAAAAGGTTATGATACAGAACAAAGGGGCTAAAGGACCCGGACAGGGTCGTAGGAATTTCGACCACTGCGTTTGCCAGTCCTATGATCAAAGCTTGTGAAATTCAACTTGTAGAGTTGCACCTTCCTCGTGTCATATAATAAAGAATTAACCCTTTGCACTACGAATTATTTTTCAATTTTATTTCCAATGACTACCTAGCATTTTAGGTGTTTTATTTGAAATTTACTTCAAAGAACTCATTTTAAACGACTTTTTTTACTTGTAAATTTTCTACATTTTTTAACTAGGAAACAAGACAATTTCTATGAATAACGGAAAACCAGTGGTGAATGTGACTCGACATAGGAGTTACTGTGATAAAAACTGACGTCAGGTCACACTCGACAAAGGAGAGTGCAAAGGGTTTAAATATTTTAAATAAGAGCTTACTTTATTTAGTAATTTTAAGCTCCATTTCCAATACCGTTCGAGAAGGCAACAAATATTTCGTCATCTATTACTTTTTTTTTCTTTTTCAATTTTGCCAAGCAAAAATTATTCGCTCGCAATGCAACGTTTCACGTTTGAAAGAACGAGGATTATGATTGTTTTTCGTTAACCCTCCCCGTCTACGGACGAAAGAGATTCTGAATAAGAAGCGACCCGGTTAACGGGTTAATTGTTCGATTAAGATGCCAACCGGACTCGTGACCGTTTGTTCTTGCCTAATGCAGCGGCGCTACGAAACCGTACGTACACAGTTGACTGTGTGTACCGTTGCATTAGGCCGGATTCTAGGATCCCTATCTCGCCTATAGAACCGATCGCTGCTGTTGAGGTTGCTTATTAAACGGAGACCATGTTGTTTGCCCCCGTACAATAGCAAAATCGACTGTCTTTTGCCCTTTCGACTAAATGCACCCGTTGCAAGGAAAGAGAGCAATGGATTGTAAACGCAGATGTTGAACATAAAAAGTAGGCCACTCGAGGTAATTGAATAACCGTTTCAAAATAGTGCATCCTGTAAGAGATATTTCTTAAAAAAGATCTTAATCTCATTTTATTTTTTGTTTACTTTATTTTAACTGGTCAAACCCTTTAAATGCAATATTAACGAAAAAATAAGAAAATGATGATATGTCTATGTAAGTTCTTAAAGTACGTTACGATACAGACATTGTTTGAAGGTTTGTGTAGATGTAAAAATGTCGTTCGTTTGTGTGAACTTATTTACATTAATAATTAAACTATCTATTTCACTTTGCTGTCCATGCACAGAGCGGTAGAATTCTTGACTAAGAAAATGACTATTTTTTTCTTAGTTTTGGTAAATGCTTCGTTTCCTGTTGAATGCGAAAACAGTGTATCGATTTACTAGCACAAGTTTTTGCGTACATACTAGTAACGCCAACTTATTTGCTATGCTTAACTTCGTAGTACCAAAGGGCGCGATATGATCGCAGGTACCTCGAAAGACTTTTACCAGGGGCGTGTAGTAACCTCGAGTAGCCTATTTCTTTTGCCCCTGTTACGCTAACGTAAGACAGAGATAGCACACTCTGTTAGCGTAGGTCTTCCAAGGTTTAGCTCAAGGTTGAAAAATAAGCCTGACGCACAACTGACCGTGTGCTTGCATTTCTTGTTTCTTTTTTTCATACGAAACCGGTAATACGAGCGTAAGCGACATTTATGCAAGAAGGTTCAGATGTGTAAATTCCAGCTGATCAATTTTATCTTTTGTATGTAGGCGTTCGGTGATCGCGGTGTATTAACCCTTTGCACTCGAATAGGTGACCGTTAATCGTTTAATGATACTTCAAAAATTTTCAAATTCGAAATATTCACTAAGATTTGTCTATATTAACCCTTTCGCATCGGCTGTCCAGTCCGCCGAAGTACCGTCACTTAACGGAAGCACGCGTCAGAAATGTGCACAGTGCGCGTTTTTGTAAGTCTTAAATAACAATTGTGCTGAATAAAACAATCGCTGCTCTAACGTAACAAGTATATTTACATTTTTGTAGAAGATAAATTATTGATTCTTCTAAGTTTTAGTAAGGGTCTGCGCAGGGAATCCGCGAGAATCTCGCTGTTTCTTTTACGGAAAACGGAAAACGAATGAATCGTCGCACACGTCTGACGATCGAGCTCGCGCGCCACATGTAAAATACGACCCTACATTTTTAATATGAAAAGGCTTACAAAATTATTGAAATACAGAATTGTTAAAATATAAAATTATTAAAATACAAAATATATTTAGATGCCGCCTATAAGCGGCGCTCGTACTCACAGGTCATCTCGTGGACGCCGCCTATAAGCGGCGCTCGCAGCGAAAGGGTTAAACGTCATTTTGTTTAGTTAAGTGATATACTAAAGTTTATATATATGGCTATTTAACCTCTGAGTCTGGCTAACAAACAAACTAACTAAAGTCTGAAAATTTGAGAACCTATCATTCGGTGACTAATTGTGTTGCAGTGAGTGGAAGATCGAAAAAGAAACGTATATGAAAATGCTGAGTATTCCAAAGAGCAGGGATAGCGATTGACAATTAGAGAGTAATAACAAACTGCTATATAGAGAAACAATACTTTGGTAGATTTTGCCAGACGCATATATGCGTCCATAGCATTCAAAGGGTTAATAATGTACCCAGTTTAAGATGGCGAACGCCCTAAGCTAAAGCCAGTTATTTCTGTTATACTTTTTGTTATCCTTTTGTACGTTATGGTTTATTGTACTCCTTGCTTTATATTATTTAATTGTTCTGACACAATAAGCGTATGTTACAAAAAAAAGAAAGTGGTTAAAGCAGTCGCTCGGCAAGCGAAAGGTCCCGGGTTCGACTTCCGGTCTAGGCAATTCGCAAACGGTCGATATATTTATTTTCTACGAACGCGCGAAGTTTCTTCGCTGAGAATAGAAGCGTTTTAACGATAATCGTGCTTTTTTCAGCTGTTTTTCATACTGAGGAAGAAGAATCAACACGTGTCGACGCTCCACGTAATACACCACGGTATAATGCCGTTCTCGGTGTGGATGGGCCTGAAGTTCGCACCAGGTGGCCACAGCACTTTCTTCGCCCTTCTGAACACCTTCGTTCACATAGTCATGTATTTCTATTACATGGTGGCCGCGATGGGCCCCGAGTATCAGAAGTACATCTGGTGGAAAAAGTACCTGACTACCTTCCAAATGGTAAAAATCCGTCGAACGCAAGTACAGTACAGTAGCCAACAAAAGTTTAAGACCAAAGAGTCAACGAAATTAAACTAATTTATAAGGAATAGCACGACAAGCAAAATTTGCATTCCGTGCTAATCAATAAATTGTATTCTGCCATAATAACGATAAAAATGAATGTACAGTTAATATTTGCAGACCATAAAACTGTATTCTACATTGTCCTTCCATTTTAAACTCTTGTCCGCTACTGTATTTACTGGCGATTACGATAACGGTCTAAATCAAACACTTAGAAAAACTTGTTCCATCGATCGAATTCCATCCGATCGTGGTAAATTGCGAAAAATAGAAAATACGAATTGTAGACAAATTTGTTGACCCGCATCGCTCTCGCAATCACCCACACGCGTATCAGGTTCATCGACGACAACAACAGGGTTCTATCTCTCTTTCAGGTGCAATTCGTGTTGATCATGAGTCACCAATTCCAGCTGCTCTTCACAGAGTGCGATTATCCACGTAGCTTCATGATCTGGATCGGTCTGCACGGCGTGCTATTCCTGGGCCTGTTCTCGGACTTCTACAAGACGAAGTACGTGGACAAGGCGAAGAAGCCGGAGAAGAGGAGCTCGCAGAACGGCACGGCCGGCCTCTGCATGCCCGTCCTCGGGGACTCGTCGGCGCCGCGACAAAATGGCGTCTCGTCGTACGCGACGATCTACAACAAGGAATACAACAGCTGTTACAGCAACGGGACCAACAACGGTTACGTTGCCAACAACAACATGGAGAAGAAGCTCGCTTAGGACATTCTGGTTTTGGTAAACGCTCTCGTAAACGCTCGAGACACCCAAATCATCACACGATACATTTAATCATGCGTTCGATCCCTCGCGGGCCCGCACCCTCCCCCTGAGGATCGCCGCAAGCGGATCCTGTGCACGCGTGGCGGCACACGAAACGCGACGCCATCGACGCGGTGCGGAGACGTGTCGTCTCCTCTTCTTCCTTTGACCGTGCGTGGCCGCCATATATACGCGAAGAACAAACTGTAATGCTAGTTGCAATTCGTCGCTGAGTCTGTGTTCAAGTTCACGCGTGTAGAGTCGTCGACGAGAGATGTTCGCAGCCGCGCGCACCTTCGATTTCTCCCGCTGACGCTTTAAATTATTTCACGATCACGAAGAACCGTAATCAACGAGCCCGGCCGCACAACCGTGTTCATTGCGTACGGGATAATCTGTTGGGGGTTTATCACACGTATAGGGACTATTTTACCGATAAATACATTTATTATTGATAAGGAATGGGGCTCCTCTGCACGTATCCTTGTGTATATGTTTTAATAATTATATATATATATAATATATAAAGTCGCGTCCGCAACCGGATTGCGGACGACCGCGAAAGTCAGCTGTTGTGGCTCGTCGATGGCTTTACGGACACGAATCGCGAGAAAAAGGAACGAGACGAACGACCGAGGGATGCGAAGAGACCACAGAGGAGGAATACAAGCGGACAAGATTAAAACGCGCACACACGATGAGCGAATCGACGATCCCCGATTCCTCATCGAAACATTCTGTTTTCCGCACGCGATCGCCCGAGAAACAGACAGCGAGAGAGAGATAGATAGATAGAGTGTGTTCCGTCGCGTGCGTTGCGTATGCGTGTATGAAAGAGAGTGTGACCGTTTGTTAGTTGTACGTGATTACGTGGCATTTTACATTGATCGGGATGCACCAGGAACGATCGTCGTGTCCCCCTTTACCGTATTCCCTTATCGTCGTCCGACTCTGTCTCTCTATTGCCCCGATTGTGTTCAAAGCTTTGGTGTTCGTCGTAGAAATTAAGCGTTCGTCGATACGGCGCGTTTAAAGGAGAAGCCGCGGGTTACCAACTCCTTCCTCTCGAAGCTTGATTCTCGTCGTGTACCGTCTCCTACCGAACGATCGCGTCAAGTTTAGGCAAAGGGCCTCGTGGCATCGTCGCCGGAGAACGCGACGCTTGGACAGCTTTTTTTATTTTTTATATACATATGTATCTCACGATGAAGCAGGCACAACCGCGACACTATTCTTTCAAGTCTAATCCACGGCGCGAACATATTTTACGCTCTTAACCATCTTAACGATCGCGAAGCAACGGAATCAAGCTTCCGAGGAGTCGTCAAAATTCACTAGACGAAATTTATCTGTTGTTCGCCGTTCGAACCGGTCGAATTTGAAGGGAAAAAAAAGAGAAAAAGAAAAGAAAGTCGAATGCCAATCGTTCGCGGATATACGTATATGTTATATAGATAAACGCATAGAGGGAAAGAGAAAACGTTTAACTAGGAATCGTATGAAAAATCTCTTGTTAAGGTTACAAACTTTTGTACTCTTTCTATTAACGGAAAGATAAAGGTTTTTATTTATGACCGCACAGAAATAAAAGGAAATATGAGGAAAAAAGAAAACAGAAAAAGCAATTCGGTCCTGTATAAATTTAATGTTGTATATTTTTACAAGAAAAAAAGAAATAGATCAATCGCATAATAAAAAGTAACGTTGACGTTAACGGTGTCAAAGACGTGCTTTCTTGTGAAAGTATTCATGTAACGAAAATTTATTATCGCTAAGTTTTAATAACGTATTAGAGAGATATTTGAAGTAAATGGTTTATAATAAAACAAAGCAAAAGAAAGAGAGAACAACAACAACAACAACAACGTCGGCAAGACTGTTATAACGTGTAAGTCGTAATACGCACGTGCAAATATTATTTCCGGATCTCGAAAGACATACTTTTTATCTCGTGGCTGATACACACACATACACACACACACATACACATGCGCGCGCTCTAGCTTTTATCGATACGTATTTACATATTATGCATTTCTTCAGTCAGCAAGGCTGTCTGTGCTCTCAGTCCTTGTTGCTCGTTTCCAAGGTGTGCAGGAATTGATCTTCGAGTTTACGATTTTTAGCGAATAATTTTATACCCTCGACGCTCAAAATGTTACTCCCTCTTGCCCCGACAACTAACCTCTTCCGTTTGTTCACACAAAATCGCACACCACGTGTATTATTAATTCCTAGCTATGAGTGAAGTCGATCGTACATTGTTAGCGCACCACGATGAAATGGATTTTTAAATGCTCGTCCTTTTCTTCGCTTTTTTTGTAATTTTTTTTTTCTTTTTCTTTATTTACCCCCTGGCATACAAATAAAACGGAATTTGAAAAATACCATTTAATTTGGCTCAACTGATCGATTATGTGCAAGTTTAGAAACGGAACAGTTTATTTTGAAATTTGCATTGCTGTATAACGTTTAATCAGGTTGATAAATAATGTTAATGGACAATAATTAACGACATAATTAAGTAACATTATAAAACATTTCAAAACATTCTAACGTCTCAGAGACGTCGAAGTCTATAATGACATGTGAAATGAATGACGTCTGGGAGACGTCATTGTATGTCAAGGGGTTAATGCGTGTAAATTCGCAATGCATCGTTTCTGGTCGGGGCACACGATCGATGTACGAGCGATGATGGTACATTCTCAACTCTTGCAACGTCGTGCAAACCGACACGGATCGCGAATGGCATTGTGTAAAGTTAGATTTCTTTATTGTTTCTGGTGTTTCGTTATCGTCGTGTTTGTAAAAATATCTTTAGCGTAGGAAACAAAGCAATTTCGCACCTGTTAAAATCTCGCAAAAAAAAAAAAAAAGGGAAAAAAGAAAGACCGTATTGCATTTTGAAAAACGTAAAGGAAAGAAGTAAACAATTCTGTCAACCAAAATAACTCGTGTCTGTCAATCAGGACAATAAGTCGCGTCGACATCGCGAGGCACGACCTTAGAACGTTCCAGCGGAAGTTCGTAATGTGTCGTGTACGCATTTGTACAAAGGTGTGTCGTTTATTATCACGGCTCGAAAATCTGCCACGATCGACCGTGGCCGATGAAGCATTTCCTTCGTGTTTCTTTCGATTAAATATACAAGCAAACAAATGAAAAAAAAAATGAAAAAAAAAAAAAGAAAAGGCTGCTTCTCAATGTACAAGTTTCATATTTTTCTAAAAACAGACGCGCGTGCGAGTATAATACCTTTCTGCCTTGGAAAACCATGCACTTTTTCTAACGAAATTTCACCTGGGTATTACTAGATCCTAGCAAATATGATTTTTCAGTGAAATCTCTCAGAATCCTTGAGGCTTTCACGACCACAAGATTCTTACGATTCATCCCGTTCGAGTATGCTTTCGTGCCATTTGGAGAAACGATGGTTTCGTTCGCGTTAAACCTTGTTTTCTTTATCTTGCATCTATTTACTTATTTATTCGAGGGGTAAACAGCCTTTATAAAGAAGCAATACAATAGAAATAAAAGTAATTAACCTTTTGAGTGCTATGGACGCATATATGCGTTTGTCAATTTTTTCGATCTTTCGTTTACTGCAGCGCAATTGTCACTGTACGAGTAACAATAGTCTATCTCCAACGATAGCGCTCCATCCCTTCGAAGCACTTAGGCCAAGAGTAATCAGCGCTCAAAGGGTTAAAAAATAAAAGTAAAAATAAAGCTAAAAGGAGCACAATTTCATACAAGCTTATACAGGAGGATACATTGTTCTACATCGTAAAAATGCAAAAGGAGGCTGCGAAGTACTGCAGTGCTTATAACCGAAGATTTGTAACCTCTAGCAATCTGATTACCTCTAGCATCTAATAAATTAGCCACGACACGAACGAAACTTTCGAATCGTTTCTCACGAGGTCACGACCATGTGTATTCGAGGACGCCTTCGGCGGTGTTTGCTGCAAAACATCTTTGTATCAGACTGAATTCTAATTCGAGGATCTTGAATGGGGAGTGCGAATGGTCGACGAAAAAGGATGAGATTGATTTCTCGACGCATACATAAATATGTGCTTTCGTTTCTTCTTTTCCTTTCAACGCGTTACTCGCGTTCTGTACGACACCAAGCGGGTTATTAAAGTTACCTCGCTCTGAAGCCAACCGATTTTTCGTTCCTCTGCACGCGTACCACACCAAAGTCGTTGAAGACGATAAAAACAAAAAAAAAACCACCGAGTTCGCATGACACCATAATAAAATAGGTTCAATCGGTGGACGGATGATTTTTGTAGGGAAAAAGATCACAGGCGTGTATAAACACGTAAGTCGAGATGGTCGATCGTCTTTCACTTTCGAAGAAAAGAAAAAAAAAACGAGAAAAAAAAGAAAAGAGAAAGAAATACTTGAGCCGCGTGAAAGGTGTCACAAGACGACTTCACACGAGGCCGAGGAGGCAAAAGCACACACACATCGTCATGTACCTACCTAATGTTACGAACTCTGTAATGATTATTGATTCTCATTATATTTTTGTACATAATTGGGGAGAATTACACGAGAATAAAGTGAATTTAAAAGGAGCGAGTTGCCTTCAGCTATGAACACAGGGAAATCGGTGTCCTTTTATTTGATGATCGACACACCCCTTAAAAAAACGATTTGCACGATTGTTATTA
This sequence comes from Tetrapedia diversipes, assembly GCA_033822845.1. Lineage (NCBI taxonomy): Eukaryota > Metazoa > Arthropoda > Insecta > Hymenoptera > Apidae > Tetrapedia > Tetrapedia diversipes. Next base: position 323,707 of record JAOPTO010002109.1, on the reverse strand, counting down.
CGATTATTAAACAAACACACTTGAAGACATTTGAATATAAACAGCATAATTGCGTTATTAACCTATTTTGAATAATAGAATAAAAAGTGGTACGTAATTAATACATCACATTTACGTAGTTCCTGTTTACAATGCCCGCATAATGATATTTGCCTGTAAATTTTAATTACCTATTGACATAATGAACTTCATTAGTAATCCGTCCTATATTTTATCCACAGTTCGCTCGTCGAACATGTATAATGTTAACCAAATGTTTTCCCCCATAGAATTACATTATCGATATTTGCATAGAACAATTTAAATATTAAAATTTTAGTGAAACCTGGTACACTCGAAGGTCGTTCGAGTGTCACTAAATCACGATGGCAGTCAAAAGAGTTGAACAACTTGATTCGTAAAAATTAAAGGCGTGAAATGAAATTCAAACGTAAACAACGCTAACTGTCACGGCACAACACGGTAGGTTATGTTAATTTCAAATTGTGTTATGTTTTACAGCCGAACATAAATAGGTGGTGTATAAATAAATAGACATTGTATCGTTACGATTTTGGCAGGTTAGGTTTGTAAATTCAGATTTGAAAGCGATATCGATTTCAATCTCGATCGGCTATCGAGTTATCGATCTACGTGTCATGATTGACTATTTGAACGGATCGTGGCGTCGTTTCACATAGAACGTAGTAATGGAGACACATATTTGTTTTTTCCTTTTCTTAGAATCCACTTAGTTTATGATTTTAATAAGAACCGCGCGAATCTCATTATTGTTAAGGACGTTATGCTGATATGCAAACGTATGGCGTACCGCAAAACCACGCAACAAGTTAATATACACACACGAACACATCACAAATTGCAGCAACATACAGGTGCGTATCTCTGCAGTAGAGTTACGATGTTCTGAATCGTTAGGATAAAACATAGTGGTTTCTCCGAGATGTCTCCTGTGTTCACTCAGCCAGTTGATCGTGTTTGCAACACAGTTTTTATATAATCCATCATTCTGTAAGAAAGAAAGTGTTTATGTCGCAACGAAAATAGAAGTGTAATTTACCACGATAGAATATTATTCGGTGAAACACTTACATACATATTGCAACGGTTGATCAAATTAATTGCTTGCGATAATCGCGTAAACATTCGTTCGTAATATTTCGCAACGTTTAACATAAAATAGAAATGAAAACATCGGGATCGTTATCGATCGATCTACACAATTATGCAATCGTATATAAAATTCCAAACTTTCTTGCGATTTCACCGTCCGCTTAAATTACCGAAGAATTGCAAACGTTAACATCGGTACACGTTACAATTAAATTCATCGCGTAATCCTATGATTCACGTTAACGCATTCCGTTTATCATTTCTCAGCAAGTCGAAAATTTCAAGTACCGCGGGCTCCGCGGCTGATGGCTACGAGCCTGCCGGCGGTTCTCAGCGCAACGGCAAAACGCATAGTGCACGTAACGTCATAGGAGCACGAGGAAGATACGCGACGATTTCGCGGCAAAGAGGACGATGATACATCGCGTAATCGTAGCATAAGAGCAACGCGTAACACACATCATCGTGAAGGAAAGAATCGTCGAGTAAGCTCGAGCATCTTCGCCGAGCCCCGCCCTGTATATATTTTTAACCAGATCTATCGAAAGTGTCGTCCGGCCGGCGTGGCACATCGTTCGTTCCGCTAAAGTGTGGCTTCCATCAACGCATAAGGAAGAAACAGGAAAGGGGAGAGGTCGGAAAGACACGAACGAGGAACAGGACATATTCGTGTGGCGCAACAAGTGAGAAATTCTACGTCTCCCTCTCATTCGTCCTGTAACGTCACCGGTAAGTAATGTTCTTACGATCAGCTGATCATTCAATACACCGGCGTCCGAGGCACCATGATCTAGGCGTGCTCGCGTCTCGCAGAATCGATGCTGCGCAGCGGCTCTGCGCACCAATCGAGAGTCCCTTGCTGCAGACAACCATTGAAACGATCGCGGTGAAGCGGTTCAGATCGGTCAGGCGCGTGCGCTTCGCCATGCGTGTTTATAAACTATTTAGTGGTATTTAGATACTCAAGGTGTCGAGGTTGCTTAACGAAAAACATACTTTGCGTTGAATCGAAATAGTGCCTTGAAAATATGAATGCGCTCGAAGACGCTGTGCGGGCCCCTGTTTTGAAATTCCGAGTATTTGACGTTCAAAGGAAACTAGACATCAACACCTCGATTGTATATTACATTTGACAGCCTGAAAACTCATTAACCCCGAAAATAGAATCGGGGCAGACATTATATGCAATTGCAAAACTGAACGATGTAGTTTTTCACGGTTATTTGAATAACTTCATTTTTTATCGAGGACAAAAATTATGTATGGTCACGGATGTCACCTAAATACGTCACCGATAGTGTAATGTAAACGAAGCTTTTGGAATGTTTTTAAACAATCGTGCGGAAATATTAATTGATCACAATTCATTGCCAAACACAAAATACGATGCCAGAGAATATAGTTATTACAAGTAATGAAATTATACCAGCTGTACCAGCTCGCGGTAATTAACTACTCCGTATTATAAGCTACGTAACCGACGACACGCGTTATCTCCCGTGCGAGCAAGGACAAGTTCGGTAACTCGGTGATATCAAGAATACGAAATCAGCCAACGGCATAGATTCGAAAAATCGCGCGTGCACTCGTTGCGAAACACATGATCTATTCGCGTTTACCGAAACCGTTTAAGATCGTCGGGAGAAACCTCGGAACCTGACGACGCTGTCGTGCGCGGGTGTCGTAAATCGTTAGGAAAATCGAACGGGGGAAAGTCGATAAAGTGTAGAACGGTATTGACCAATTTTAGCGACAATAGAGGCCGTTTCGACAGCTATATTGCCGAAAGTGGCACGAGATCCCAAGCGGGGACGGTGATCCTACCGCGGGTTACGTAACTTTGTTTACACGTGGGTGGGAATCGCGAGATTAACCCTTTGCGCTCGTGAGGCGACAGTCAGTCATCTAATATTTATTAACTTCACAGATTTTTAACTGCAAAATATTTACCAAGATTCACTTATATTAAACTTCATTTAGTTTAGTTAAGTCATATAATAAAATTCACACGTATAACTGTTTAACCTTCAGTCCAATTAATAAATAAACTAACTAAAATCTGAAAGTGTCGCAAACTACGGTTTGGCGACCGACGGTCGCCTCTGGAGCGCAAAGGGTTAACCTTTAGTCGCCGAACCATAGTTTCATGAATTTTCAGATTTTAATCAGTTTGTTTATTAGTCAGTTCGGAAGGTTAGATAGTCGTATATGTAAATTTTAGGATTTGTCCAGTTTGGATGTTGGTGACTTTCCGTTTAGGCCGCGTGGGGGCACCCCACGTTACTGTGATTAACAACTTTGCCTCTGACGTGTACCTAATAATAAATATAATACAACAAACATCGTAGTTGTTAAAAGAAAAGGTGAAGAGTATACGATGTATCAAAAAATCAAGCAATAAGCGTATAGATGTCAGTATGTGACGATACAACGATTTTTTTTGCAAAGCTTTCTGTCTCGCAACGAAAACTCTATGGCTTGAACGGAAAGTTCAGTGCAAAGCGTATGCGTCGCGTGTTAACTAAACTAAATGAAGTTTAATATAAGCGAATCTTAGTAAATATTTTGCACTTGAAAATCTTTGAAGTTAATATTATTAGACGACTAACAGTCACCTTTCGAGTGCAACGGGTTAAACGACGGCCCCGAACAGGGTTAATCGCGTTAACCGATTCGTTCGACGACGATCGGTGGAGAAGAGGCAAACGTTGACGATCGTGTGGATAGCGATCGACGAAGGTCAACAGGATCCACTGTGACATTTTTGAGACCGTATTTACTCCGAAAAATTAATTTATTCGTTTATTTGATATACAGGACGAATCTTATTAACCTTTCGAGTGCTATCAACGCATATATGCGCTTGTCAATTTTTCTTTTCTTCACCTTATGACTTTTTCAGTGGTCATACATTTCGGCGTTAACCTTTTCAGTCTTATGGACGTATATACGCGTCTGACGACGGTTGCTGGTAGGAACCGTGGACGAATATATGCGCTTGTCAGTTTTTCTTTTCTTCGACTTATGACTGTTTCGACGTTAACCTTTTAAGTGCTATGGACGCATATATGCGTCTGACGAAAATTGCTTATAGGGACTATCGACGCATATATGCGCTTGTCAGTTTTTCGTTTCTTCGACTTATGACTTTTTCGACGTTAAGCTTTTAAGTGCTATGGACGCATACATGCGTCTAACGAAAATTGATTATAGGGACTATCGACGCATATATGCGCTTGTCAATTTTTCTTTTCTTCGACTTATGACTGTTTCGACGTTAACCTTTTAAGTGCTATGGACGCATATATGCGTCTGACGAAAATTGCTTATAGGGACTATCGACGCATATATGCGCTTGTCAATTTTTCTTTTCTTCGACTTATGATTGTTTCGACGTTAACCTTTTAAGTGCTATGGACGCATACATGCGTCTGACGAAAATTGCTTATAGGGACTATCGACGCATATATGCGCTTGTCAATTTTTCTTTTCTTCGCAAAATAAAAATAACCGATGTGATTAATAATAGCCACAATCGGCACAGATAAATATAAGAAAGCCTAACATTATTATAAAGATTATAAGATATAAGAAGACTATTATAAAGATTTAGTGCACGTTAAAGCTAGACTTTTAAAAATACCAAATTTATAAAAATCTATGCGATCGAAGTAAAACTTAGCGGTGTTAGACAGTCCATAAGAATGGGACGGTATTTAAGAAACGAGATGTATAGCGATGTGGAAAAGAAGCTCTAAAAACTCTGAGAAATTTCTCAGTGGCGTAAAAATTTACTTGACCAAATACCTCAGGACAATTCAGATGACCGCGAATGAGTTTATAAGATTAAATGGTATAGAAATCGTGTCCCTATAATTGGTCAACAAGAAAACCATCGGAATTTCACGGAGTGAAAAACCACGCGTTGACGTTGCGTTTGCGCGTGATTTTTATCCTCGAGATTCCTCGAATCCCGCGAAAGGCAGAATTTACTCGAACTTCGATCAAGTCTATCGAACCGGCACGAACGTTCGATACGTTCGACTTTGCTGATTGTTACACGTAACTTCGAGACCGGATATACTCCGTTCCGTTGATCGGCCGTGGAAAGGATAATTATACACGGTTATAGAAACACGATGCATTTTAATGCTCGTTTTAACGAGAGGCGCAAGAAAAACGTTGCGTGCGCTATCTCCGTGGAAGTCTCTGTTCGCGTTTGCATTTTCGTTTTCGCGTCAGGGGTGGGTTATCAAAAAATCCATCCGTAGTGGACGCCTACGTCATAAAAGGAACCCATCGTCCAAATTTCATGTTTCTAGCTTCGGTAGTTTAGACTCTGCGATGATGAATCGGTCAGTCAGTCAGGACGTGTCGTTTTATATGCATAGATTTACTCGAGTTCCTTTTCATTTCACATAACCCCCCCCCCCTTTCCTCTCAACACGAAGGTTAGCTTGAAACTTTTGCAGATCGCCCACCTGTTCGTATCTAGACGATCTACAATTCAAGGCACAATTTCGAACTGCTATCGAAACACGAATATCGGAATTCCTCGTCGTTTTGTAAAGCGTAATTTTGACAAGCTCACGATAAACCAACGCTCGTGAATCACGGCTGGAGAGTGCGGTCATTCGTGCCGATACCTTGGTCATTCCGATCGCGTACCCGTGAAGATATTTCCCCACATCGAGGTCGTCCAGGTATTCCTTGGACTTCGGAACCGTGAGCCGCGCGACAAACGAACTCGCTCCTCTTTTCCTCCGGTTTTCTTTCCCTTTTCCCTTCGACTTCGTCACGCTCCACTCCCTACCGGGACATGAAAAATAAATTCACCGAGGGGGGATCCCTCGTTCGATGGAATCGTGAAATTAGGCAACTAGAAAGGCGGAATTAACCCGTTCGCCACGAAACGCCGTATATGTGCGACGACTCGATTCTTGTATACTAGCACAGCATTGCATATATACGTCAGTTTATAATATAGTAATTGTTGGAAATTGAATATGGAAATATTACGAAGCGAAAATTAAGAAAAAAACCAGCTTTCTCTTGACGTACTTTCTGAAGGGTTTCTTTCAAGAACCCAAGCCACGTCTGGCAATTTAGAAAGTGGGAAAACGTTAAGAAACAGAACAAAAGGGCTAAAGGATCCGGACGGGGTCGTAGGAATTTTAACTACTGAGTTTTGCTAGTCTTATGACAAAGCTCGCGAGGTATCGTCAGAGTTGCACGTTCTTCGTGTTACATAATATATTTCAGATAAGGATGTATTTTATTTAGTAATTATAAAACTCCGTTTCTAATGATAATTATGCTGCATTAATTTCTTTACTTCATTGCATGTATGAGTTATGTATTTCTACTAATCTGAGCGCGACGGTCACCGATGACCCCCAAGGTACCCCCGCAAGTTGAGTGCCGGTCACCAGTGACCCCCATAAAAATTGATAAATATTGACATTTGTCCAAATTATGTATTTCTACTAATTTGAGCGCGACGGTCACCGATGACCCCCACGGCGCCACCGCCAAGTTGAGTGCCGGTCACCAGTGACCCCCATAAAAATTGATATATATTGACATTTGTCCAAATTATGTATTTCTACTAATTTGGACGTGACAGCCCCCGGTGACACCCATAAAAATTGATAAATATTGACATTTGTCAAAATTATGTATTCCTACCAATCTGAGCGCGACGGTCACCGGTGACCCCAACGGCGCTACCGCCAAATTGAGTGTCGATCACTGGTGATCCGCCATAAAAATTGATAAATATTGACATTTCTCCAAATTATGTATTTCTGCCAATCTGAGCGTGACGGTCACCGGTGACCCCCAAGGTACCACCGCCAAATTGAGTGCTGATCACTGGTGACCCCCGTGGCATTCGACGTGTTAATCCCACATAAATATCGTTCGACACCGTTTCTCTTTCGCTCCTCGAATCAAAGACGATGCGAACGAGCAATCTTTCCGCGCCCGTACACTCGTCTTCGTTGCTTTCAATTACAAAAACGAGGAGAGGCACGTTGCCGTACGATCGCGTGCAATCGAGCCTCAGCGTACTCCCATCCGAGATGTTACAGCGAGACGTCGTCGCGTAGAAGCGATTGCGAAAACTAATGTAGGTCAGGAGGTCTCGAGGCGCGATCCATCGGCTGGCTGAAAAAGAGAAAAAAACAGGACAACAATGTCGAGCATACCGAATCGCATTAATCACGATTCACAAACGGTACGAATCGCTCCATTAAAGCCGGTAGCCCGGGAAAGAACGACGGTAGGCACGTTCCTCGCGTTGTGCAACGGACCTAGCGACGCTCACGCTCGACTTTTCGTCGTTCGCTCGCCTGTCCGTGTCCTAAACCCGATGGGACAGTAGGCCAAGGCCGAATTCTTTGTGCACCAGCAGCGGTTCCTCTGTTTATCGGTCGATCGAGGAAAATCGAACGTGATACGCGCAGGCCTTTGTCCCCTATCCGCTGGTTTGCTCGACGAAAGTGTCGCGTGTCGCGTCGAATCGTTCTCAACCCTTTCGCTACCACACGGTCATGTTGTATGCCTTCATGTTCGAGAATGTAAATACCTTGATTATTCTTTATTTTACATTGGTACGCTCACGTCCACGAGTGACTGCTCTACTATTTGGTCATCTTTCCAGCGATATCAAATTGATATGTTAGAGAGAACCCAGCACCGGTTCTAGCGTTTGGTATCCCTCCGGTTAGGCCACTCCATGTCAGCTCACGATCATAATTATGCACCGACATGATTTTGGCGCCGCTCCTGTCTGTGGTCCAGACTTATCGGTGAAGAAAGGTGATTGGCGTTATTTAAGGAAGTGGTAAAATTAGAATATTTAACTGCTTGAGATGGGGGGAGGAAAATTGTTGAAAAACCTCCTATCATGAATAACAATTTGCAGGATCTATGGGAAGAGTTGTTTAGATTATTATGTTGTGTTCGGGGTGTGAGCAGGTTGTGCTACGCTGATGTGCAAGAGAGGTATTGGTATTTTGGTTGATGTCATAGGTGATATCATTCTTTCTGCCTCGCGCTCGCATTTTCCCCGTCATATATTCTTCCAAACGCTCGTTTCCTTTCTTTTTAATTCTAAACCTTTCTCACTCGATGCATTCGGTCACGTTCACCCAAAATTCCTCAGTCGCGACATTTTCTCAATCGCTCATTTTTCGTGCCTCAGAAACACTCTAGTCCAAACAATCTACGTTTACACGGCTATCGCTCAACTCATCGCTAGCACTCTTCACATTTTCCTAAACTTGCATCCACTCGATCGGATTCCTACAAATATAAAGATGTTCCAGCCGCGTTACCTAATTTCACGTTGGCTACGGAATCACAGCCAAGTGGGTATTACCGTAAACGAAATTGCGTAATTCTTGACGCAAAAATAATCGACCAAGCACGGGATACACAGCGATAGAGCGAGTTTTCATTACTGTGGTTAAGACGTTTCCACCTGGGATAAACTTCCGTTTTATTGCCCGCCGACACAGTTCGCCTGGCACGCGGCAATTTTCCTCTCGTTCGTTTTACGAACCGCTCGCGACCTCTTTCACGATTCACTACGAGAAAGTTAACGCGATCGAATCGTGTCGTCCTGCAGTGCCATTGTGTATCTTAACGCTAAATTTACGGATGTTGATTGCACACCTATTTTTACTGAAGCCAACCAATTTGACTCGTACGACAAAATTGAAGTTTTGTGCCGAAAAAAATAGTTCCAAATTGATTTAAATGAAGGATTTATTATTGTTGTAAAATTGGTTTTATTTTATAAATTGTTATATTGGTTTTATTTTATATATTAAGTTTAATTGGGTTTATTTTATAAATTTTATTTCAGAAGTGTAAAATACAGAAATTATAGTGAATAATAGAAAAATAAAAAACATTAAGCGATAAGAAAAAGTAAATGCAACGATAATGTCAAGACGTTCTCTACGATTCTACCTACGATAACGATGCACCGAAGATTGAAAAAGCAATGGTGTAAAGAGATTTATGCAATATAAAACGTCTAAAAATAGGTACACGCCGTAACTTGTTTGTTGTATGTAATATTTCAACAGTATACGTATCGTATAATAGAAAATTCATCGTGACGCCACGAAGAAACCCTGTAATACTGGCGTGGCATTCAACGTGTTAATTTTGCCAACTTTTAATTTTAATGCTCTGCATTGGGAATTTTTCGAAGACCAAGAATCGCCTTTCGAACGCAAAGGATTAACCTCAATTGAGGTTCTCAATAATTAAATCAAAAAGAAAAATCGGTCTATCGTCGACCATGTCGACTGTCGACACGTTTTCCCAGGTTTCACTTTCGTTCGATGCCCGCAGAACTGCGGTAAGCTTCCTTCCTCCGAGTAAGAACGTCATCGAAAGATTCGATCCTCGATTGTCCTCGTCGAGCATCAAGCCTCGTACAACCGGACGCGAACTTTGATCGATCGCTGCTGCTCGAGGATCAACGTCACTTCGTGCTAATTAATGCAAAAAGCTGTCGCGTCTGTACGATACGCAATCGACAGTTTCCCCGATTCCTGTACAGGTTGCGTTAGAACGGCGAACGGAAACCGGAAACGTGAAAGAAAAATAGACGTTTGCCCGGTTTGTATATTTCCGTCGCACGCCCGACACGAAGGTTGCCCGTCGGAAGTGGCTCTCAAAATGAAATTCCCAAATAAAATTTTCCGTGACGAGAAACAAAATTTGCACGGAGCTTCGCGCGTGCCACGATGACGAAAGGAAAGGTGATTTCCAAGGACGGACCATTTTGGAGGTACCACGAACGTGTGTACCACCTAGAGTAGGAGAAACCGTCGTCCAGCCTCCGTTTCTGTTTTTCGAGGATCCTGTATCCTTGATCAATTCTTGCGAAACACTTTAGCACTCGTGTGCACTGTTAACTTCGTTATTCGTAACGTGTTATAACGTGTAACTGTTTATTTTTCCAAGTAGTACGTCGCCATTTGTTCGAAATAACCGAACGACCAATTTCCCATCGGGAAGAGAAAGAAAGCATTTATTTAATTATTTGTTTATTTAAATATTTAAATAGTGTGGCGGCACGAGAGATTTCATTTTTTAGAATTCAACCACCACGGTCGAAAAGGTTCGACGGTGCAAAGGGCATATGATCTTTCTCTTGCGAAACAAGAACTTACCCTTCGGCGACACACTGTCGACTCGAACCTCTCCCTTCGTCCTGGAAATGTTCCTTGTTTTTGGAGGTTATAGAACGAAAAATTCGGAAAGAAAGGGTTATTCGGTCTTTTTAAACGACATGGCTAGGTGCGACGTGCACACAGGTGGAAAACAGATCCGGGAAACATTCGCAGAATCCTTTGCATGTCCTCCACATTTCCCCCTCTCGACAATCCCAGGGAATATAAAAAGCTGAACTTTCCTGGGGCTCAAGACACAGTCAATCAACGCCTTACTAACATAGTGTATGATAATAACAAATAAATACTCTACAAGTAACGACAGTATTTATACCACAAAATAAAATAAGATATTATGAAGTGCATAGTGCGATAATGTAGTAAATTAGAATCCAGTGAAGAAATCTTACTCAAAACTGGTCTTTTCTGAAAGTGTGTAGATACAATTTACAGGATCGGTATTAACGTATCTGGTAGTAAACGAATGCAGTCTTCAGCATTCAGGACCAAGACTTTTTCTGAAAAACGACTTTTTAACATTACTTTTAGAAGCAAAATGATTTGCGTTCATACTTCTTCCATGAACATATTTTTAACTCAACGATACAATTAATATTTTTATATTACATTACAAAATAATAACTATAATTATAACATAATTTTGACCAATAATTTTTTAATAATTGATTATCAACACAGAAAAGCGAATCAATAGCATTTGACTTGACTTTTGGATATATTTTTGTGGTAGATGCTACCTGTACACGATGACTATAGTCAGCTGTCGTGTATAGGTGGCATCCTCTCACCGGAGACTATAGTCACCCCTCGTAGCGAAAGGGTTAAGACTTAGAAAAACGTATATACAAAAACTTAATTACTGTTATTTTATAACTAATCATTTGAATCATAGACTACGAATTAGAAACTTGTATATTTTTATATTTCCCTTATTTATCTCAAACAAAATAGCATAACTTAAGAGAAGCATTATAATATTTTATGTACGAGATAGAAAAATGGTAGAAAATTAGCGTTTGCAATCTTGGCAGATCTCGAATTTGTAAAATTGGCAAAGGTCGGTAGTCTATTACACAAATGTTTAATTATGTAATTATTAAAGGAATTCCGAAATTGAAGTCGATCGCTTTCTGGTACATCTACGTATCGCCAAATTTTTAAATTCTGCGATCCAGCGAAATTCTCCCGTCACTTTTCGAAGATCCTTTCCCGTTCTCGGTTACTCCTCGTATCCAGTCCCGCGACATTCAATGACCGCACTTCGGTGGATTGGACTCTCAAAACGAAAAGGTTCGAAAAATTGCATGAAAACGTTTGAACGTCGAACACGATATGAAGCAGTAGCAAGAGGATGGAACAGTCTCGAACGATTTCGAGTCGTTTCAGCTAGGAACGATTTAAAATTGTTGGCCAACAGTCCATAACTCTTGGATCGGGAAGAACTGTCGCGTAGGAAGGTCGAAGAGAAGTTCAAAGACACTCCGGGCTCGGATCCGCGTCGAATTTGAATATCCTGAAACGCCAAGAGCATTCGATCGAGGAGAGAGATGTTAACGAAGTCGTTAACAGTGACGCAGCGTGTAGCGATACGATGTCTGCGGCTCTAGGAGGATCCCTCGTGACCTTGAACTTATCATCGTCAACCGGCTTCGCTTCTGTTTTATGCAAATACCGCGCGGCATCGAGAGCCGAGCCACGTTGTGTCGCAATCTTCTCGTCTCAAAATACGCTCCTCGAGGTTCATAATCCTCGTCTGTTTCGAGCAGCCGCTCGATCTCGACCGCGCGTACCTACGTGCTCGATACGAGGAGTAACCGAAAAACGGGGAAAGGATCATCGAAAAGTGACGAGAGAATTTCACTGGATCGCAGAATTTAACCGTTTGCGTACCAAAGGGTTTTCAAAAAACACGATCGAAAAACGCCAAGGAGCGCGATCGCGCTCTTTCGATCATTTGTTGAAAAAAGCCGAAGAGCGCGATCGCGCTCCTTTGATTATGTGCCGAAATATTGTTTGTCCTTTAAATTTTTCATATTTTTAATTTGTAACTTATTATTTTATGAAATACTATTATATATATATTCTTATACTAGGTGATGGCGATGCGACGTACATGCGTCTAAAAGTTTGAGCGCATTTTGGCAAATTGTAAGCGCGCTGTCAATTGTCTGTATCGGTCAAATGCACTGGGTTTTCTCGACAGGAAATCGGAAGAGCGCGAAAGCGGCTCGTGGTACGCAAACGGTTAAAAGTTTGCCGGCACGTACAGTGGCTCCAAAAAGTATTCGTACACTGTATTGTAGGATATGAGGATGAAGGGGAAAAACACACGAGTCATGAACAAATAGAAACAATAGTTTATTAAAAGAAAAACACACAAGAAAGGTTAATTTATTTGAACACGCAAGAAAAAGAATAAGACTCTGAGCGGCACTGCTTTCCGCGACTCTTCTTCTTATGCACGCAAGAAAACGACTGCCGCTAAATTTGCCGGTCGCAACAAGTTTACCAAAAACAATTGACTATCGACACGGCGGCGAGCCGTGTCATCTTTGTAACGGCTATTTTACGGAAAAATACAATGTATCTCCAACGGTTATTCCGTGGAAGAATCCTACAGTATTATAAGGAAATTCATCTACTTCTGAAATTCTGATTTCAATGAAACTTTATGCGTGTACAGAGTATGGTGTGTCCTATGTGGAGCAATTTTTTTGGCGGCAAAATATCTTTTAAGGGGGCTGATAACGAATCTCAAAGTTTCAACGATTTTTCACGCTTTGAATACAAGCTTTTCTGTGTTCTTTTTTCACGACAGGCCGATAGGGTATTAAAAATTAAACATTTTCTATTTGAAAGGTTTTACTTCATCAAGTGTCACTACAAAGTTATCTTTAAAAAATAAGAGAAAACTCAGAAACTTCAACGCTGGTTTCACCCCTTTAAAGTGGCATTTAGATGAAAAGAAGAGATTAATTCATACGTATACTATTACGATCTACATACCCACAAAGTTTTATCAAATACTTCTATAAGACTCAAAATTTCAGGGTCAAACGAATTTATTTGTAACATAGTGTACGAATACTTTTTGGAGCCACTGTAGATGAACGACAAAGCGATCGACTCGAATTTCGGAATTCGTTTAACCCCAGATAACTAAACATTCGTCTTATAGACTACCGACCGACCTTTGCCAGTTTTACGAACTCGAGATCTGCCAAGATCGTTTAACATCTGCCAAGATTGCAAATATCGATAAGATTTCTAAAGAAATAAAATTCCTAATCTTTTACCACTTTTCTATCGTTTAATTAATATATTATAATGCTTCTTTTAAGTAACGCTAATTTGTTTGAGATAAATAAGGGAAATATAAAAATATACAAGTTTCTAATTCGTAGTCTATGATTCGAATGATTAGTTATAAAGTAACGCTATTTTTAGTTTAATTAACTAGGGTTAACCCTTTCATACGCCCCACACCGCACGGAACGTGTTATGAAAGATTGCTTTTCGAGAGCAAAGAGTTAAACTTAATCAACGAAGCGAAAGATCGATGCACGACGACGCGTTCATCGATTTCCTGTACATTTTTGAGCCGCGGTGCCAATCGGTTCGATGGACTGCTCCCGTGAGATGAGCAGAGAAATTAGAAATACGTAGAAACGCTTGGAAATTTCCAACCTGACTCGCCGCGCAAGGTTAATTCAACTATTCAAATGTCGAGGAAACGAAGGTCTCTCATCCGACGTTGGACGTTGCTACGAGAAGGAACGATAAAGTCATAGGTGAACGGTTCACGAACGACGACGATTCACGGCTGTATGATTTTATTAAAAAACGATACAAGGTTCGGAATATTTTTTAAATCGGAAACCGCGAGACAACCTCGGCTATCTTTCGTAAAAAAGTCCACCACAGATAACTTTCCAAGCGTGCTTGTTGTAGATGTTTGTTCCTTTTATTCTAGAGCAACCGTTGCGATCAGGTGCTCTGGATGAACCGTGAAAGAAGTTTACTACGATAATGATAGCCTCCTTTTCTAATAGCCAAATAATTTGCGATTCATACGTTACCCTTATCATAACATAAATTTTATTTATTCATTCATTCATTTAGTAATAAACAGGTCAAGGCCTTCGGAGTACAATGAGACTATAAATAAAGAATTATGCTAACAATTCGATAATGACACAAAAAAGACCGCAACGTTTAAGAACGTTTAAAAGATGCTAAATCACAGGTGAAAAAGTCAATTCCATCGGTATGCAAATTTTAGCCCTTTGCGCTCGTGAAACGACCGTTATTCGTTAGGCTAACGATAGTTTCTCAGGCTTTAGTTAGTTTGTTTATTAGTCAGACTCAGGGGTTGAATAGTCAATTAGTCAATTTTAGTATATCACTTAACTAAACTAAATGAAGTTTAATATAAGCGAATCTTTGTAAATATTTCAAATTTAAACATTTTTTAAATGGGCCACCTCATCACGATTCATGCCGTCCCGAAATTACGAACCGATTGGCTACTATCTTCTCGATTACTCCAGGGATCCAGACGTATGTCTTACAGATTTCTTAGCGGTCCGCAATGTGTTAAAAGTTGACTAATAAATAAAATGTATTAAAATTTATTTATATCGTTTTACTTCCACATCCAATTACGAAATAATACCCGCGGACATGAGATAAAATTTGAGTAAAATTGCCGGTCAACAACGAGTTAAAAAAAAGGCGGGAACATAGTTGTCAACCTAACAAATAAAAAATGCCTCGTTCAAAGATCGATCGATCCATCCTCGACGGTCGCTCTTTCGTTCGATCCCTTTGCCTCGGATCACCGATCTTTGCCCTGTCAAGCATTCGCGGAAGATAGGACACGTTGTGAGGGTGATTGCTAATTTATTGACGTGTGTATGTTTATTTGTGTGAAAGAGATTCTAGAATGAACGGTCAAGAAATTAGAATGAGAAGCAATGTATGAAAAACAAGAAGGATGAAAATATGAGTGAATGGAGTTGAGAATGAAAAAATGGAATGAGGATCGTGAGTGTATACCTTTTGTTTCGGAGATTGATTGAGAATAGGACGTGTGAATGGGATAAGAAAATTGTTACATGAAATAAATAAGTTTATATATATTTTTAACATTATCGTTTTCCTCAACACACGTTTGCACCGAAAATGACGCGGGGCAACGATGAAATTACGTCACCGACCGAAACGGCGTTTAGCTCGTTGCGAAAGAGGTTGCTCGCTGGATTTGGCGATCGGACAAAACCGCGCGACGCTGTTCTTCCTGGTAACACACGGGACTCCTCTTCGAGACGATGACGCGACCTGCTCGCGGAGAAAAGAGCAGCCGCGCGCTCGGCTGCGAGGTGACTGTCGGAGCCCGGCCAACGCGTGCAACTCCGAGGGAACGCGCGATATTTTTGTGGCGATCAACAATTCGAATTTTTGAGCGAACTGCACGTTCCACTCTCCTGAAGCGTGAATTTCGTCAGACCGAGGGAAAGGAAAAGCTGCTGTTCCCACCCTCCCAACTTCGGATATCCTACGTAACCTTTCGAAATGTCCGAGGAAACTGAAGTTCGATTCAATTTAGTCGTGTCGTTTGCAGAGCTTATCGGGACGACAGAATTAGATGATTGTTTATAGACCTCGACAAGGACCTTAGGACTCTCTAATTTTATTGGAAAGGCGAACAATGTGATGGAATTTCTTTCTGTTTTGTAAAGCAAAAGGTTTTCGCTCTACATGAAATAAGTAAATAAATTATCGGTGGAACTTGTAAACTTGAAAATTGACGGATAGGATGTTTCGATTTAGGAGGGCGGTACAGCGTGTACGTGTGTCACGAGAATACATCGAAAGTTTAGTAATCTTTCAGAAAATGCCGAGCGAAAGAAGAAAAAGTTGATTTCGTTCTATATTTATCCGTCTTGAATTGTTGTTAGTCGAATCAGAAATACAGGAGTGATCGCGCAATAAATCATACAGGCTTTGTTATGACCGCGCGATTCGTTAGAAATAATCTTTCCCCGTGTTGAAAATATCGTTTTCTTTTCAAAATACGAGTCTGAGTTCGAACACACATGTATGAGTGTGTGTGTGAGTGAGTGAGTGAGTGAGTGAATGAGTGAGTGAGTGAGTGAATGACTGACTGAGAGAGAAAGACAGTAAATGTGAGAGAGAAAAAGAAAGAGAGAGGGAGAAGGGGAGAGAAAGAGAGAATAAGTGAGAAAGAGGGAGGGTAGGAGAGACAGAGAAAAAGTCAGTGAGAGAGAAAAAGAAAGAGAGAGGGAGAAGGGGAGAGAAAGAGAGAATAAGTGAGAAAGAGGGAGGGAGGAGAGAAGAAAAAGTCAGTAAGTGTGAGAGAGAAAAAGAAAGAGAGAGGGAGAGGGGGAGAAAGAGAGAATAAGTGAGAAAGGGGAAGGGCAGGAGAGAGAGAGAGAAAGACAGTAAGTGTGAGAGAGAAAAAGAAAGAGATAGGGAGAGGGGGAGAGGAGAGAGAGAATAAGTGAGAAAGGGGAAGGGCAAGAGAGAGAGAGAGAGGAGACAGAGAAAGAGAGTGCATGTGCATACCTCTATTTTTTGCATACGCGCGTACAGGTACTCATGCCTCTAACCGGGTACTCCTAGAACGGATAATTATGCTCGTCGAAGAAAAATCGTGGCAGGTAACAGGTCGCGAAATTGCAAGTCACGGCGTAGATTGGTCAAGCGAGTTGAACGCGCGCGAATCGTTGCGTTTTTACTTTCTATACGCGAAACCGGACGAAAATATTGTTTTAAGAAACGAAACGCGAGTCGGCTAGTTGCTGCTCTAGTTACAAAGGCTGGGGAAGGTTCTGGAAAAGAGAAAAAGAAAGAAATCCTGACGAGTTCGAGGAGCGACAGGAATCGTTGCGAAAGGTGTACCGCGAAGCGGAAGACGAGCAGAAAAAGGAGAAGAAAGCTTCGCGTTCCTTTTGTTTTTGTTCCTTCCTTCGTCATCGTAATTACTTATTTTCCGGAGGGCACAAACGTTTGACGTACTTATCGACAGGCTGGGAACGGGTCGCGACGTAAATCCGTAAAAATCGCAGCGCGAATTCAAGCGTGCGTTAATTCGCAAACAAGTTCGATCCGTGTATCGCAAGAACAGGAATTACGAAACCGTGCATTAATAACACGTTCGATTCGATATATCGAGCGAACCCGCGAATGTCGAAATTCGAACGATAAACGAAACGAGCCTCGCGTGGAGATGGCGCGTAACGAAAGTTCCCCGGGAGACTAAAGCCGCGTCCACATAGAAGAGAACAGTTCGCGAGCAGCACATGAATTACTCGCGTGCGGTTCGCGAGCTGTTCGCCAGCGGAAAACGCAGCATATCCAGACTGGAGCTAGCGAACAGTTACAAGCTGTTCGTTCTGAATTCATAGGCAGTTCGCTATTAGCTTTTGCCACATACTGTGTTACAAACGCGTCCAGATATGCCGCGTCCACATAGAAGAGAACAGTTCGCGAGCAGCTCGCGGGCAGCACACGAATTGCTCGCGTGCGGTTCGCGAGCTGTTCGCCAACGGAAAACGCAGCATATCCAGACTGGAGCTAGCGAACAGTTACAAGCTTGTCCGCTCTGAATTCATGGGCAGTTCGCTATTAGCTTTTGCCACATACTGTGTTACAAACGCGTCCAGATACGCTTCGAGCTCGCGAACAGTTTCTTTGATGTACCGCTTCCCGAGCGAACACTGTTCGCTGTTCGCTGAGGAGTTCGCGAGCTGTTCGCGAACAGCAGTGTGGACGCGGCATAACGGAACGGACGGCGAATCGGATCACGGTGAGGCATTGGAGATTTATTTATTTATTTATTTATTTATATGGGATTAAGAGAATCGCAAGGAAATTATTACGGTGAGGTATGAAATATAATAATGGTAACAGAGAAAAGTAAAAATACACAAAATGAAGAAAAGCGTATAAAGGTAAGAAAATTTTACAGAGAAGTGCGATTTAGTAGTTGTTTTATGGAGTGAAAAGATTGACTGAATGGATCTAGGGTAGAATAAGTGTTATTAACGCTGATAACACTGATCGAATACTAACTAATAACAAAAGTAGCACTTTGTCGAAGAAAAACTGGTAGATCTCCCCGGTCGGTTGGCTAGGTGTTAATATTAATGATCATTCTATTGGTGCCTGAGTAGTATGCAAAAATAAAATACAGAAATGCGACATACCTTGTCTCGAAGAATTCCGGATAAAACGCGAACTCGTCGAGCCGCCAAAACGACGATCTCGGTTGGAATTCCAAGTAGTATGGAAGCTGTTCACCAGTGGAATTTACTTAGCGAACAAATAATTTTAATAGGCACCGACAGCGGAAGGTAGACGAACCATTTTCAACGAAGATCGTACACAGATTTCGAGGCTTCAGATGGGCCGGTTTTTCGTCGCACGAGGTCGGTCACATCGGCTAACACGAGTCAAACATTCGTTCGAGCTGTTGGACATCGATCAAACATCCCGATGATTTCGAACTCGTCTCGATTACCTTCTTTTCACGCCACGTCACTCTTATAAGACTCGTAAGATGATTTACATTTGCCAACGAAACTCTATAATAACCCTTCTTACAATTTATAACTTTATGCAACAAAATAAGCTATTCGTCGTTGCTTTTTATTTGTTTTGCTTCAGGCGAAAATCGCGATTACACTTGTTTGATCCTTCTTTAGCATATCAGACGCAACTTTCGTGGGGGGATGGGGGGGATTACGAATATATAATTCGTGACATGTTCCGGTAGCGACTTGACTTTGCGGCCTCGCTGTGACCCGCCCGAGCAACATTTTGTGCGTCAATAGAGCTGAAAATGTTCCACGGGAAGAAGAAAACTGTTTCTCAAACAAGTACACAAATAATCGTGTTCCTAGGAACTGCATTTAACCTTTGCTCTTAATATAAATTTTAAAGCGCTTCCGCTTAAAAATCCTAGCCACACTCTTAGGAAATGACATCGAGGAATCCAGGGGGAATGAGAAAACAGCAGACAAAACAAGGGGAAAAAAGCATAGCTTATGACGCACATTACGCTTCCGTTTAATACAATTTTCTTACTTTATAAAATAGCCGCCGCGGTTCTCTTGGCATAATAGGCTTCATGGTTACAACCGCTCGTGATTACAGCGGTTCTGCATAATTTTGCACCGCTTCGGGCGCAGTTCTAACGCGGTCGAACTATTTTTCTCTCCTTCGATTGTGCAATTTCTTTCTTTTTCTCAACCTTAACAAGCGCGTCAAACGCCGCTCCAATTATACGGTTTGCTCTTTATTTTGTAAACGATGCTCGAACCCAACAAGTCGATCGGGTAAATAAAATGGACGACAACGATAATGGAGGAGGCGCCGTTGTCTACGAAACAACGATGATGATAATAATAATAATAATAATTTATTTATTTATTTATTTGACAGGTAAACGCCTTTTATAAAAAAGTAATACGGTAAAAAAAAAGTGGAGGAAAAACTAAATGGAGCACAATTACATACTAATAATAATAATGATACTTATTTGTTCATAAGATCTTCAATAGTATGATCGACAATCCGAACACGTTGGAATTATTTAAATTTAACGTACCAACGAGAATATTTGCGACACGATAGCGACCGACACTGTTTAGTCAGGATAACCAAAAATGGCAAACGAATTATCATCGCAAATAAACTTTTTCAATCTCCCCATGAATACATTCGAAGCCTCTTGCACGTTTGTATTATCAACGTTTCACTCTCAAACTAATTCTATATCTTCTAATTTTATTTTTAACCCTATTTTTTACTTACAACGAGCACTCGACTCATCTTTTGTCGTTTTAAAATCGATGTAACGCGATGTTTGTAAAAGGACTTTGCATTCCGAATTATTTTTAAATTTTTCTTGCCAATAACTCTCTAGTATTTTAGGTGCATTATTTGAAATTCATTTCAAAGCTCAATTCCTCGAGTGGTGCTTATTTGTTTTACTAATTATATTAAACATAACTCTGAAGCTTCGTCGTAACTTATATCCGTTTAATTTCGTCCACGGTCTTAAACATTTGTCGGCTATTGTATTTAAAATGGCGCTTTAAAAGTGTCGAGTGTGACTCGACGTATGTAAGGGTTACTGCGATAAAACCTGACGTCAAGTGAGACTCGAGCAACGAGTGCAAAGGGTTAAGTACACAAAGAAAAAGGAATGGTAATAAGTAACGACGATTAACATGGCCAAAGGTAACGAAAAGAATATGGTGGTGGGCCAGCGCGCGGCGAGAAGGTCGCGGGTGACGCGAGCAACGAGATCCACAGGTGAAAAAATCGATAGGAAGGAAAGAAAAGCAGTAGGATCGCGAAGGGCAAGAAGAAGAGGCGTGCGACGAGGTGTTGTGTCCATGAACGCGGCCGGTCCCGCGACGAGAGTCGAAGGATCGCATACGGTAGAAGGGATGCGGTACCAATATGGCGGCTCGGTTAAAAGCAATCCACCGGCGTAACCGCTGTCAGTCCGCAACTTGGCTCGGCGGCAGCGTGTACGTTCGCACGAATCTTTAATCGTAGTCTCGTAAGCCCGAGCGCGCATCCCTTTTTTTCTTTTCTATTCTTTTCTTTTACCACCGCTTCTCATTCCGTTTCGTCTCGCGTGTTCCATCGTCCGTTCGCCCCGTCGTCGAGTGGGAAACAACCGCGGAGAATTATTCCGCGGATCGTCGCGTATTCGTTCGCAGTGCCTGGCCACACCGGTTCTCTCGTTCGTCTTCCGTGATTCGCCGAGCGATTCGCGCGCAACAGTTCCGACTGGGGAATTCGAGTTGAAACGAGGCACGAGCGAGCGAGCGGAACGAAAGCTTCGCCGAACGAATCACGAGTGTCACGGCACGAGGTAGAAGAACGGAGAGAGAGAGAGATAGAGAGTGTGTGTTCGATTGTCGAGGAGAGACGATTTAACTTGAGATAACCGGCTGCTGCCCTGTCGTCGCACGTTCGTCGTCCCGGTAAGTGGAGCTGAAAGTAAACCGCGAGCGCGCAAGAACCGCGCAACCACCTTGCATCCGGCTGTTTTTCCCTTCTGTGACATAACCGAATCGACGACTCGTCCGTTCCACGGAAACGAACGTTTCGTGCACGAGCCTCTCTTTTCGACTCGCTCGATCAAACGAGATTATTCCACCGGTGGTGCTGGTTCGTTAAAACTTGCACGCCTCGCGGTTCACCGTAACGCAAAACACGATCATCCAACGCTGTCACAGATTACGTTTCTCTTGTTGTTACGTTACCGTTGTTGCTGTTGCTTCCCCTCCCCCCTGGTTAAACACCTTTTACGCGAACGAGTTACGCGTTGTGCAACGGGCCCGCTCTCGAACCGAGAACGAAATGCTTCGATCGCGTCCCGCTATGTTGTGCGTTTACAAGTTGGTGTACGTGTATTATCTTGCAATTGCTCGGTAACGAGCAACGCGTGATCGGTGGTAAACGAAGCGATACGAGCAGCTCCTCTGTATCTACACGACACACCGTGTACAGGTGTATAATTGTCCGAAAAAATACGTAGACACATATAACGTGGACGCGCGTAGGAAAATCGAGTGAGCGAGCGAGAAGAGAGAAACAGACAGAGAGAGAGAAAGAGAGATACGCGTGACAGCATTATCTTTACAACTGTGTGTCTGCCACCGAGTGTTTACCTCGAACGAATTCGTGAGCGCGATATAAAACTGTGCCCGCGATATAAATGCGATGATCGTAGCGTTTTCATCTGTCAGACGGTGATAACGGTAACCGATTACGATGGCGATCGGTCGAATGGTTAACGAAGTTTACGGGATTTCAGACTTCATGAGTCAAATTTGCAATTACAATTACTATTATTCTCAATAATTTTTGTTGACTTTTAACGATGAACAGATACGAATATACCTTAATCTATTTCCTTCTCAGCTATGGAGTTTCAAATTCTGTATGATTATTTCTTAGGATATGTGTTATTTGTACATATTTAAAAAAACATGTCCTGACTGACTGACTGACTGATTCATCATCGTAAAGTCTAAACTATTGAAGCTAGAAACATGAATTTTGGATCATGGTTTCCTTTCATAACGTAGGCGCTCGCTAAGAAAGGAGTTTTTGATATTCCACCCCTAAGGGGGTTAAATAGGGGTTGAAAGGTTGTTTGAAAATCCGCCGATCTTGAAGCGAGCACTATAAACTTTAGTAAATATTTAACTTGCTGGTTAAAATTAAAGTTAAAGGTTGCAAAATTGGTTTTCACCATTTGGTATAAGATGTTTTCAAAACTCATCCCCAAGTACTTGCGCGCGGACAAAACCGCGGGCAACAGCTAGTTAGAAATAGATGCATAAGAATTGTCCGTAAATCTAGTGTAAAACGCGTAAACGCGTTCGCTCACTCTCTCTCTCTCTTTCTCTGTGTTCCTTTTTCTCTGCTTGATGTCATTTTTCGGTCTTCCTGTGACGCGACACCGGTGAATCACGGCCCACGTGAGCACCCGATTTGACTTCAGTTCACGTTCCATTCGATCGCGTCTCTGGCTTATTTAAGGCGCGTACGCCTGACCGGTTGTTAGGTGGTCTACGTCGAAGCGAGGCTTTCGACCGGCGGAATCTCGATTTCGATGGCTGAACTTCCACAGATCTGTGTTTCGTTTTCCAAAGAGTACTAAGTCTGATCTTTAACACGCTCGTTTTCGTTGCGAGAAGGAGAGTGAAAGAAAAGGAATGGGAAGGTGGTGTTCTTTGTCTGGGGTCTCCTAGTGAACTTCATCATCGGTAAGACTACCTAGCAGATCCATGCCTTAGATACAGGGATAGGAAGGGGGATGATTATTGAAGGAGTAACAGCCTCATCCGTGGTTGCATGACATCCAATATTGGACGCAGACTCCTCTCAGTATTGCTCCTGTTAGCGAAAGCCGACTTATCAATAGTCTTGAATTAACCCTTTGGTGTCCTCTCTCATGGGACATCGTAATCCTAGCATATGATAGTTTCGCAAATTTTCAAACTTTAGTTCAGATCCGGACGTTAAATAGTCATATATGTAAATTTTAATATACGACTTAACTAAACTAAATGAAGTTTAATATACGTGAATCATAGCAAATATTTCGAATTTGAAAATTTTTGAAGTTAGTATCATTAAACGACTAACGGTCACCTCTCGAGTTCAAAGGGTTAAGGTTGCTGTTAGGCTCGTGCAATTAAAGGGAATTTAAGCACTGATTATATAAGTGAGTTGAAAATTTTCAAAAAACCAGTTGGACACAGGGATAGGAAGGGACAGATCGGTACTTGTACGTATAGAAACCGTGACGGACTCTAGCACTTGCGAGAAAGGTTGTCGGTTGATCCCTCCTAGTGGCGAGAGCAGGAAGGTCTCCACACGTCGTTCGCAAATGTTTGCAGTAAAAATGTGACGGATCCATCTGAGCCAACAATAACGTCTCGATGATAATTCGGTTAGATTCAGAGGTCAGCTAGCCGGCTGACTGAATAACAAGCTGGTAAGTGAGTTTTGTGTTTGGTGGAAGATAAAAACTGACGGGCGATTAATTACAAAATAACTCTTCGTTAACTTGATACGCGCAATGTGTAGTTGTCGGAGACATTGAAAGTAGATTAGATACTGATTTAGTTACTTAGCCGCAACTCGTTATTTTCCACGAGTTTCGCGACGTTTTTGTATGTACTCCTACATTTTTCATATCGTCGACTTCGATTCAGATTGATACCGCGCTAATTACCATCTCCTCGACAACTCGTTAGTCATCGACTTAGTGCTTAATCGTCGCAGTGCTCGTTTCGCTCGTTCCATATTTATGCGCGTTAAAAAAAGAAAAACAAGAAAAAAGCGGGTGCAAAAACGGATAGGATAAGCAACAATGTAATTTATTTACAATTTGCATGGATAAACGTTTTGATCTTCGTATATTCCTTTTTTTACTATTAATTGATTCAGACGGTAACCTATTACAATCTTGCATTATACGTATGCGTTTGTAGTACCGTGATATTTATACTTACAGTATAATAAACTATTAATTTTAAAATAAATGCGATTTTCAATCCAGTTGCACCTTGGCCTTTAATGCGAATCATTCGTCTAGACATAGTGCTCTGATTCTTATTAAACTATTCGTGAAGCATTGTATCCTCTTTACGTCATCTACAGTCATTATAAGGGTCCTTATAATGATTTTGTACTTAACCGTTTGCGTACCACGAGCCGCTTTCGCGCTCTTCCGATTTCCCGTCGTGAAAACCCAGCGCATATGATCGATCCGGACGATTGACAGCGCGCTCACAATTTATATATGTATAATAATATATAATATGTATAGGAAATGTTCTATAAAATGTAGAACGGAAGATGGAATTCAGGTGTGAAAAATAAAAGTGAAGCGATTAAAATATTAATAACAGTATATTTAAAACAATTTAACAAAACAACTTAAACGACTTTACAACTTAGCAACTTTAACACTCTTTCTACGTTCACAACCAAACCTTTCTTTTACGTTAGTCAAAAAGCTTTCTGCCTCGCGCTCGCATTTTCCCCGTCATATATTCTTCCAAACACTCGTTTCCTTTCATTCTAATTATCAACCTTTCTCACTCTACGCATTCGGTCACGACCACCCACAATTTCTCAGTCACACTGTTTTCCAAAGTTCTCATCTTTCACGCCTTAGAAACATTCGAGCCCAAACATTCTGCGTTCGCACGACAATCGCCCAACTCAAGTACTCTTCACATTTTCCCAAACTTACATCCACTCGATCGCATTCCTACATATATTCCCATTGTCTTTGTTGCCCCCCACTCTCTCTCGCACGCTGTCTCACAGACTGTAGGCATAAGCCATCTTTTTCTGAACGAAATTGTTACTAACTATAACGAACAGGATTTAATAATAATACGATCATTTAATAATAATACAACTCAAGTACTCTTCAGACTTTCCCAAACTCGCATCCGCTCGATCGCATTCCTACATATGTAAATAATAGTATTTCATGAAATGATAAATTACAAATTAAAAGTATGAAAAATTTGAAGAACAAATAATCTTTCGACACATAATTAAAGGAGCGCGCTGTCACGCACCTCGGCTTTTTTCGACCCATAATCGAAAGAACATTTTTTGAAAACCCTCTGGTACCCAAAACGGTTAAGGTCATTCGTTCTGAATTCATCGTACATCAGACATTCTCCTATTACATGTTTCATCGATTCCCAAGCATTATCATTGTTCTTCGTATAACGAGAGGTTATTACGGATTTTAATTGCGAACAGCGAATCCTAATCGCTTCTCTACACGTTAAAACAAGTTTTTTTTTTGTATTCCCTCGATCGGATGCGCGACTGGACACGCATATTGATCGTGGTTGATCGTTTACCAGCGAAGATCCACAGCCGGAAGCAACGAATCCGGGATACGTCTAATTGCCGATTCGATCCTCGGAACCCGGCGTCCTTCACGGTATCTGACGCGACCAAGATCGTTGGACTTCCTGAGAAGTTCGACGAAGATTCAGAAATGTCAGGGATTCTCGCGGCGTCGAACGTGTGATCATTTTAAATTGCCTAAATCGTTAAGATCACAGAAACATCATCCACTTATCGTCTGTTCCTCTCGTCGCGAGCTAGTGTTAGGCGTTGTGTCGTCGTCGTGTCGGTCAACAACGACAGGTGTAGCTCGCAGAATGGTGGATTGTTTGTTCAAACTCTATTTCGAGGCCCGGACAACAAGAGTTTGCCTAGGCGCAGGGTTCAAAGTTTCTGCAAACAACCGCTTATCGGGACATTAATCGTGTTTCGCTTATTAAGCGACGAGATTCCTATCTTTTGCAATTAGCAGTAAAGTCTGAAGAGTAACGATCGGAAAACTTCGCTCGTTTACGTAATTATAGAGGGAAAAGGAAATACTTTTTTTTTTCTTTTATTGACTTAGTATATTTTACAATCGATTCCTCGCAGGGAATTGTAAGCAAAAACGATAGCGTTGGCAAATAGCATGAGAATGACTGCATTGATACGGTTCACGGTTTTATCGTAACTTAATATGTACATAATATAAGCACTTAACCTGAATAAATGTAAGTAAATTATGATATAATATGCCTTAACGAACGAACGCATTTTTCTAGAACAATGACCAGTAGATCGATGGATTTTTAAGAGATTAACTGCTTTATTTCCAGAGCGAGAAAATGTGCATAATTAATATCGCTTTATTGGATTTTATGGAAATTTTCAGTAATAATCAGTAGATAGATAGATTCATTAATTTCAGCCCTTAGGCACAGGAATGAATTTGGTTTACACAACTTCTAAGTTAGTTCGTCGCATTCATTCGTCATACTGTTGTTACTCTTTCTTCCCGATTCGCCTCTCTACTTCCTTTAGTCATTTAACAACCCCTTCGCACACCTTCCCCTCCACATTCGTTTACATTCTTCCACTAGGTGTTTTAACGTTCCATACTCTTTCACGTCGGTAATAATAAATATATGAACAGATATGTCGATACAAAAGGGTACTGAAGTGAAAATAACAGAAAACTAATAGGAATATGAAATAAACGAATAGATGTATGTGTGTAACGTACAAATTTGTGTACATTTGTACATTTATTTCTTATAGATTTACAATGTATTTATATAAAATTTCTTATATTTTTTTTCGGATGTGCTATTTCTCCTAACGGTCACCTCCTGAGCGCAAAGGGTTAACCTTTTGACTGCGACACGATCTTGGATTAATCCATCAATACGGACGGCGCGTTATTCGCATGTCAATCTTTGCGACTGGTTATCCACTGACTAGCACTATTCTTACCACAACCGGTCAAATGACCGTTTTTAAAATTTCTAGAATTTTTTTAGAATTTAGTTTTTAGAATTTTCTATATACAACGTAATTGAATCGCCTTTAAACTTTATACTTTTCCTCAAACATACGTATAATACATTTTTCAATATTCACTTCTGTTTTCATTGTTTATTTTCTGAGAAAAATTTATAGTCTGGCTTACGTGGAAATGTCGCGGTAGGAATAGGTGTACGTGAAATGTCGATAGGAATAGTGCTAGTGTCCAATGACTAAAACAGTATCCGGAGATTTAATACCATTCTTAGAATGTAAAAAATAATAATTGCAAATAAATTAAAGATATGCATTTTTCATTTGTTTTTAGTAGCTTTTCAAGTTATTTTAATTTACTTAACTCAAAACAGTAAAGATGTTATACTACAAAAATGCAGGGGGCGTATATTTATGCCTTTCGTATATATTGATAGACTTGTAGGGGCGTATATATACGCCTTTCGTAAATATTGATAGGCTTGCGAGATCGTATATATACTCCTTTCACACCCAAAGGGTTAATTTCGAATCAACGCCGCCAGACAGGAAAAAGTACCAAAAAAGACACCGCCCCATGACGAGAACACTAAATTCAAGCCCCATCGCGAACGTGTTAAATCCCTGGTATTCGTACGTACATTATCGTCTCGATAATTGCAATTCCTCGAACTCTTCGCGAGTACGACACTAACGCGTCTCCGAAAAAGCTCCGATTGACGACAACTTTAATCGCTCGACGCATATTCATGATGCATCGATTAACAATGCATGTTTCCCCTGTTGAGGCGGCGTGCGCGGAATGATTCGTGCAGTTGAGGTAGCTGCTACCAAAGAACAGATTAAGCGTCTGACCTCCGCGTTAAGAGAGCCTTGGGACGCAAACGATACGGAAGCTTTCGGCCCTCATAATTCGCGTTGAATTCGAAATGGCTGCTTTAAAACCCGATGCGCGTTCCCTCAATAGGTCGTTGTTGAGAACAGTATCGCGAGGTCCGATTAATCTCGATAAGTAGACGTTACTCGGAAATTAGTTTCAACAGCGTAGTCCGTTGATTAAAAACGTGAAACGCGTACACAGATACTAATCGGCATCGATTCTGGGTTATCGTTCCCGTAATCCCTGCGTATCAAAATATCGGCTTTTCCCGTTCGAATTTCGAGGAATACTCGCGGCAATAAACGTACAGTGTTACGGAGGCTTAACATACCAGAGTAGTCAAAATGACCAACTGGTGATTACTCGTAGTATCGGAGATTATGGGTTAAAAAGGGATAAATAAAGATAACCCTTCTCTTTAAGAATCTACTAAACTTTATTTCCAACAGAAAGGTATATCCTTTTTGAACCCGATCTCTTTGCAGCGAAAGGCAAGACTCGAATGAATAGAAAAGGCTAAAGGACACAATTCGTTAGGGTCCTCTGATTTTTACACACTACGTGGCGAGGGTAAAACAATTGACTCGTCCCTAGAACCTCTTCATCGCATAGCTCGACTTCGCGAAAATATTTCTTCGAGGAGATTGATTTTTGTTTATTCGTTAGGAGGTATTTTATTGCCATCGCATAGCAATCTTATAAATCACTGCGGTAAAGCTTCCAAGATTTACTATGATTTTCTGCATAAAGTATGAATAAAGATTTGTTTTCTTTGTATTCAATATTATTTCATGTAATTTTCAATTTCATCTCTTTCAAGCAAATGAGTGCACTTTAGTTGTCGGTAGTTCCAACGTTAAAACGTGTGCAGCGTAACGGCGTGTAACTTGCTACATTTTTTCCGGAAGTGTCTTCAAGCGCCAGAGAGCAAGCCCTTAACCCTTTCGCTACTACGGGTGACCATAGTCACCGACCATAAGCTGCCATCTATACACGAGTGAACGGACGTTGTACAGGCTTGGGTGAAACTTTC
Source organism: Tetrapedia diversipes (assembly GCA_033822845.1). Lineage (NCBI taxonomy): Eukaryota > Metazoa > Arthropoda > Insecta > Hymenoptera > Apidae > Tetrapedia > Tetrapedia diversipes. The sequence goes on along the minus strand of JAOPTO010002109.1, from coordinate 294,546 downwards.
GCAAAGTAGAACATACGTTGTGCCTAATTTATGATGGCAAACGAAGCTGCCACACGTGCTGATCACCGAAATTGATCGAGGATCAATGATTTCTCTGATACTATTTCACGCACGCCCGCTTGTACGGGCTGCGGCGATCACACGGCAGCATATATCTGCTTAGGTGTTACGTGAGAGGACGTTGCAACACTCGGCAAATTTTCTGAAAGGGACCGAAACGAGTTTTGCTTTCTCCCTGTACCTACTTCTTAAACTTTCCGCCGGATTGTTGAGACTATTTTCGTGTCCCGGTGCAGAGCGGAAAAATGCAGCGTCGGCACGTTGATTATCGCGTTCCCGACACGACGATGACGAAATCGTTTCGGACTCGCGGAAGAAACTTTTTAACGTGGACTTTTTAACGACTGGTCGACGAATCCCCCCCGTTGATCGCTCACCTGTCTGTTCGATACCACAACGAACCAGGGTCAGGTAAACAGGACAGTCTACAAGCGAGATTCTTTATTTGTGGGTAGAATTGAATGAATAACGTCTCAATTTTCGCATGTTCAAATTTTCGTTTACGTTATACGCTTGTTTCTTGTTTTTTTTAAATACGTAGAGCAAGAATTTACAGATACTATGCATTCAGATATTTAACACTATTCCTACCACGACCGGTCAAATGACCGTTTTTAAAATTTCAATTAAAATTTCATGTATACAACGTAATTGTATAGCCTTTAAACTTCAGACTTTTACTGAGATATACGTATTATACATTTTTCAATATTCATTTCTTTTTTCATTGTTTACTTTCTGAGAAAAATTTGTAGCCTGTCTTACGTGGGAATGTCGCGGTAGGAATAGGTATACGTGAAGTGTCGGTAGGAATAGTGTTAAGGTGCATTTTTGCTTAAGCGAAATCATTTCAAACCGCGTTTTCTCACCACCGATAAAATTTCTCCGTTGCGTCGAATTACTCCAAGTTTTGTGGGTGGAATGGGAAGAATAATATTTCCTGTTAATTTTGCAGTTTAACGTAGAACATAAAATCTGAACTTAACCCAAACTTTAAAGACATCCATTAACACGTTAAACGCCCAGCGTAAATCGGTGGAGTTTCTCCCAGGACCCAAACCCGAGACTCAGACTGTAAACAGCGCAATGTTATATTTACTTTATAATTTATTGTTACTTTATATCGTATATACTTATCATAATTGTGTTACAAATAAAATTAGTATAAATTATCTCCAAAATCTTCTTTTAACACATTGTATGCCGGTGGCATCTGAGGCATTTAAAACTGTAGGTGAAGAAAATATTTAAAATTTTATACATTATTGTAAAACACTAAAATTGGTTTGCATATTCATTATATGCAATTTAACGATAACGAAAAATAGAAACAAACAAATCGCCAAACAAAAGAATGTTGTATTATCGCAAACCCGGCGCTAAAGTAACAGACTTCCAAACCCGCGTTTTCGCGGGGCCGGCATACAATGTGTTAATTAGAAAAGTGTCAACCGTTTACAAGAAACATAGCCGTCACCCAGATATGGGTGACGTGGCGTTCAACGTGTTAAACCGTTAGCAGCGTTGGCGTGAATTAATGTTCGATTGTGGAATCCGTGATTCGTTCGATGATGTTCAATGTGGATTACTTCGATACGATCTTTACATAAGAGGATTCTCTCAAACCCCCCTTCCCCTTCTAACCAACATCCCGCCACGCGGTGCCATTAAAGCGTTATAGCGGCCCCAGGTTACTTGCAACTTCACGCAGCCATGCACTTTCCCTGCACTTGCTGTTGCCGCGAGGAACTTTGATAGACACAGCCGACCGTTTGATTTTGACGAGAAGGAAAAGAACTCGATCGGTGGCGAGCTCGTACATCTTCCTCGGTGAAATTCCAAAAGCGGACGAGGAAGATGACTCGTGGGAACCAGTCTGTCTTCTTGTAGGTTCCTTGCGCAAGTAGCACGCTGGATCAAATTATTTATTTATTATACGGGCAAAAACCCATTAGTGTACATGAACGAAAAAGGATAAAGGAAAGTCTACGGTCGAGGTAGAGAACGGTGCTCGAAGATACAAATACAGGAATATTGACATATAGGAAAGTTCTATGAAATGTAGAATGGAAGATGGTATTCAGGTGTGACAAATAAAAGTGAAGCGATTAAAATATTAATAAAAGTATATATTGGGAATGGGGTTTTATATTGCTAAATGAAATAAACTCTTATTTGTGAAATAATACTATGATATTTATTGATACTTTTATATAGCACGAGGAAGGGCAATTATGACCGCACCTAGCGAGGTTTGTCAGAAGACTAGCAGAACGCAGTGGTCGAAATTGTTACAACCCCGTCTGGGTCCTTCAGCCCCTGCAGTTCTGTTTCTCGATGTTTTCGAACTTTCTAAAATGTCAGATGTGGCTTAGCTTCTTGGAAGAAGCCCTTGAGAAAATACGTTAAGAGAAAGCTGGTTTATTGTTAATTTTTGCTTCATAGTATTTCTGTATTCAATTTCCAACAGTATATTTAAAACAATTTAACAAAAACAACTTAAACGACTTTACAACTTAGCAACTTCAACACTCTTTCTGCGTTCACAATCAAAACCTTTCTTCTACGTTAGTCAAAAATCATAAAAATCATAAAATAAAAATTTTTGCTGGTTTTATATTCTTTTACCCCAGTTTTCTATGCAACCGGATTTGGTCCCAATGAGAAACTTAGCCAAATCACGCTGGGCGACGAATGTGTTAAGGGACAAAACGGCCATGAAATCCGCGAGAAATGTCAGCCGTGATACCTCGAGCAACTGATCAACCTTCGGGTGTGCTCGTCGGATGAATTTTGCATCGCGAGGGACAAGCGCGAGGCGTGTCCTTGTCGTCTCGCGGACGAAGGCGAACGCGTGCACCGCTTCGAGCGTATTTGCCAAACTGTTATCGTCCCGTTCCCCGATAGCTCCGTGATGTAACACGGCCGATCAAACGCCGGGCGTATCGATGTCACGTATGCATATTTCGTTCCATTCGCACAAGATCGATCGACCGTATCACCCAGAAGCCGGCGCGTTTCGGCGTTCGCCAGCTACGGAGAAATGTGTCACGTAACCAGGCGAAATCGAACGTGCCTCGAGATCGAAGGTGTGCGATTCCTCGATTCGCATAGTCGTAATTTCGTCGCGTTAATCGTAATCGCCACGGACCCGTTCGTGTTTCCGCGCAGCGACTCTTGGTTGTTGACGAAAAACGTGATGTCACCCTTTAACGTGGACACGCGCCTCGTGATCGTCTAGCTACCGATCACAAGACTGTTTACTCGGCTGGAAAAAAAAAGGACATCCAACGATTGAATTCGTGGAAATGGCAGTATCGTGGTCGCGAAGTCGAGGTGAGAAAGGGGGAACGTCACTCTGAGACTCGCGTTATCGGATTCTTCAGCGATCGAACGATTTATTTGTTTATCTGTACATATAAAAAGACATGTCCTGACTGGCTGACTTATTCGTCATAGCAGAGCCTAAACTGTTGAAGCTAGAAACATGAAATTTGGACGACGAGTTCCTTTTATGACGTAGGCGTCCACTACGGATGTCACCCTTTAACGTGAACACGCGCCTCGTGATCGTCTAGCTACCGATCACAAGACTGTTTACTCGGCTGGAAAAAAAAGGACATCCAACGATTGAATTCGTGGAAACGGCAGTATCGTGGTCGCGAAGTTGAGGTGAGAAAGAGGGAACGCGTCGCTCTGAGGCTCGCGTTATCGAATTCTTCAGCGATCGAACGATTTATTTGTTTATCTGTACATTTAAAAAGACATGTCCTGACTGACTGACTTATTCGTCATAGCAGAGCCTAAACTACTGAAGCTAGAAACATGAAATTTGGACGACGAGTTCCTTTTATGACGTAGGCGTCCACTACGGATGTCACTCCTTAACGTGGACACGCGCCTCGTGATCGTCTAGCTACCGATCACAAGACTGTTTACTCGGCTGAAAAAAAAGGACATCCAACGATCGAATTCGTGGAAACGGCAGTATCGTGATCGCGAAGTCGAGGTGAGAAAGAGGGAACGTCGCTCTGAGGCTCGCGTTATCGGATTCTTCAGCGATCGAACGATTTATTTGTTTATCTGTACATATAAAAAGACATGTCCTGACTGACTGACTTATTCGTCATAACAGAGCCTAAACTACTGAAGCTAGAAACATGAAATTTGGACGACGAGTTCCTTTTATGACGTAGGCGTCCACTACGGATGGATTTTTTGATATTCCACCCCTAAGGGAGTTAAATAGGGATTGATTTTGAAGCAATCGCTATGAATATCGGTATATAGCTGTTTGGTTAGAAATAAAGAAATACGTGTTTCAACGGTTTTGGAAAATCAACCCCCAAGGGGGTAAAATAAGGGATAAAAGTTTGTTTGAAAATCCGCCAATTATGAAGCAAACACTATAAAAAAAAACAGGCGGGCAGCAGCTGGTTCAATTTATAAACGGACAGAGTCCATTAGTGTACAGAAAATATCGTTACAGTTAAGACTTGTAATAGAGGTTTTGCAGCTGAGTTAATTAGCAAGAATTTAAGCAAACGAGCTAATTTATTGATTTATCTATTTACCAACATAAACAGCTAGAATTTTCCTGTACATAAATTTCAGTATGTACAAAAAATATTTAATTAAGGTATTAAGAGCTAAGGAATTAAAGAACCAAAAGAATTAAAGAACTAAAGAACTAAGGAATGCTTCAAACACGAGTCTTTAACACGTTCCCTACCGCGTGGGGCAATTTCCTCCCACGCCGGAAAAAAGCCTTTAAAAAAAGGCATATTTTTAACAATATTTTGTCAAATAAACTCAAAAATGATTGCTTTTCTGGTTTAAATTTATAAAGAGATATGCCTTACTTTTAAATTTATGGTTTTAAATTACTGAAATATTGTGTATTATACCACAAAAAATATGCTTGTGTCAACCATAAAAAATATGTGGGGCGTATACGCCCCACGCTGGCCTGAACGGAAAGTTTTTAAAAAAATGTCCGGCAGGGAAAGTGTTAAATATATGCGTGGATATACCGAAGAAATCTAAAGAGCTATCTAACACCTATTAGCGACTATTCAATTTCTATTTAGCGGGTTTGGTAGGTCGAAAGCGTGAGGTATAAATATTAGGTAAAAACCTTCGAACCGGTCTAAGACTTCTCGATTTCGTAGGAAAGTCAAAATTCATCGTGACGTGTATAATCTCAACCTTGTCGTCGTTCCTGACTCTGCTTATCGTCTGGTCTCCTCTCGTTCCACGTGCTAGAAGCGCGCGCGTTCCTCTCCGCCCGTACACCGTGAACGCGAGCTCACACACGTTGCACGCAATAAAGAGCTGCTGCGTGTGTTCCATTTCGTTCGTCATACCGGATCGAGCACACCGTCTCCGATCCGCTCGAGCCTTTTACAAACACCGATCGACGCGCTCGTCGAAGGTACTCACGGAATTAACACGCGAATATCCGCGATCAGACTCCCTGCCACTTGTGATAAACAACGACGGTTTGTTTTGCAACGAACGCGACAGGTAAAGCTGTTCGAGACACGCGCATTTCGTAATGCCTCCGCGTGCATTCCTGATGAATTCGACTCCGGGTACTCGGTTCGAGAGGCTAAACCGGTGCCTCTCGATCTGTCGTCGTTAAACCGCGAATTTTTATGCAAATTCTTGTATTCCACCGTGTGTTGCAGATTATCGTGCGTAATAAAAAATGCAACGTCGAGGAAAATAAAGGACGGAAGCTTTTATTTTATAGTTGGAATGCATTCGCGTGTCTATGGTGTAGACGTAGGTCCTAAGACGGTCCAAAACTGCTGTGTTTTTTCAGGGAAGGATTCTTGGCTTTGCTGAACTTGAAATAGGGAGGTACGGGTTAGCTTGAGTTAGTGGTCAGTTAGGGATGAGATGTTAAGGACGAGGTTCAGAAATGACTGGTGAGAGTAAAATGAACTGGTTATCAAGGAAAGGATTTTGGGATGTTTACTGGAATTTGATTTATCGGGGATGAGTAGATAGCGTAGTCTTAACTTAAAACAATATTATGCGTTGACATACAACTAAATTTATTTATTTCTTCGTTTCATTAACCCCTTGACTTGCAATGACGTCTAGGGAGACGTCATCTACTTCATGTACTTCATTGTAGATTTTGACGTCTCCGAGACGTCAAGAACTGTCTATCTATTCCGAAATGTTTTGAAACGTTTCATACTTTACAGAACTATTGATTTATTATTTTATAACGTTACTTAACACTATTCCTACCGACACTTTACGTATACCTATTCCTACCGCGACATTCCTACGTAAGACAGATTACAAATTTTTCTCAAAAAAATAAACAATGAAAGAAGAAGTGAATATTGAAAAATGTATCATACGTATATGTGAGAAAAAGTCTAAAGTTTAAAGGCGATTCAATTACGTTGTATCTATGAAATTCTAATTGCAATTTCAAAAACGGTCATTTGACCGGTTGTGGTAGGAATAGTGTTAATATATCAATCTGATATATACATAACATTTAATTTATGCGTTTACCACAGTACGACTTTGACTTCTTTGTACATTAACAGGTTGTACTTCTCAAACGAATAGATAAATAAATAATTAAGGAAACGAAATCCAACTGAAGTCTCGCTAACTCTTCCGCCCTCCAAACATTACCACGTGCAATTTGCTATGGACGTCTTTTGTGTACCTTTGCATAATATAATCTAACTATGTACGCTGCGCTTTTCTGCGCACTTCATTTTTCCATAAATGCATAAAAATTTGCCGACTAATCGTCGTCGACGCGAGCTCTTCTTCGGTGAACGTTACGCCCAACAGTAACGATTCTCGCAGTACTTCGTGGTCGTGCTTGAATTCGTGGCGCGAAACGAAGGCATCGCCGATGACTAGGCTTGTTCTGTTTCTTTCCGCGTACGACAAAATTACGTATCTAATTAACGTTCTGAATACAGAAACTATTCTGACCTCGACACGGTCTCGTTCGACGATTTCACGTATCGCGATTTTGTTACGTGTGTACGTTTCCAAAGTCACGCTGATCGAGGCGCAGAATAGATATGCCACGCTTCACCTTTCTTGTGTCAACGAATCTATTAGCGAAGCGTCCGAATCTCTTACAACAATCTGCTACGTTCGTGAACGTCCCTTTTTTCATTCGATTACCGATTTAACGCTATAACTATCGACGGGTTGGGGTATACTTATTTTATTATTATTAGAAATGGAATTGAAAATTATATTTCAAAAATGCCTAATACAACGAAAGCAAACATTACAGTAAATAATCATAATGAATTTTTAAAGATGTAGGTATTACAATAAATTTACATAGTACGAATTGGTCATTTTAACCGGTCTTTTGATAGCTATGAGTGTTAACGGCCGCCAGAGAATACGAGAGGGGCCGTTAAATGGTCGTTCGATGAAGGGGAAAAACCATTGGTGGCCATTCCTCGTTAACTGCATAAATAAACGGCAGTTTCTCTGCAGAAACTTTCTTCTTTTCCTTCGCGGCGCTTATCTCATCGCGGTGTTACGATTCGCAATTAGTCAGGCGCACGCGGAGAATTCCACGATCTCCCGGCGATCTGTGCGATCCGCGATCTGAATGTCGGTATGGGTTGCGTCGAGAAGAGTAGCAGCGAACAGAAGTTTCGACAGCCTCTTCGAGTCACGATCAAACTTTGCCCCCGTTCAGAATTTCGTTCTGCGCGTCGAACCTCGGCACATCTCGTTTAAATAATAAACACAAGCAAATCTGCTCGTCCCACACGGTGCCATTATCAATATTTACAGGTAAACTCGGGGTACCATCCGTCACCGTGTATCCCTCTTGAACGACGTACGGCCAGCGTCTGTTTAATTAACAAAGACGCGCATCCTTGAGGTGTCAGAGCCACCGGAAGCGGGGCGGTCGAGGTCGTTGGCGGGACGATTCGAAAACAAAGGAGGTGCGCGCGTTCGTTGGGAGAGCGATCCGAGGCGGTGGCAAAACAATGACATAACCGAACGGGGCACACTCGTAAAACGTGCACGATAATCGTGTGTCGGCTGGAAAGCACGTCCTCCACTTTTCTCCGGGAGTACGCGGCCGCAATTTCTCGCGAGTGTCAACAACGAGGCATACACCTTTGCTCGCTCCTTTCTCTTGCTGCCCTCCCCTCTATACTTTACTCCCTCCCTCCCACCCTCTCTAGCTCTGTCTCTATCTTTATCTACCTATCTATTTATCTCGTTTTTATTTTAAATATGTAGCAAGAATGTCCTCTATTCCAGACAACCGTATCTCTCTCTCTCTTTTGTCAACTCTTCGCCATCTTCTATCTCTATCTATCCACCTATCTTCTTTTTTATTTAATGTGAGGGACGTAGGAGCAGTACGCCACCCCAAGTGGACTCCCCGAAACTGAATATCACCCTGGTATTACTTTCACATTTATTCGGAGTGATATTCCTATGTTTCCCTACATCCCCTGTCCTCCACAGAGATTAAGGGTTCATCTATCTACTTATCTATCTATCTCTATTTATTTCTCTCTCTTTCTGTATGAATGTGTATATCCTCTTCCCCCACCACTGTGTCACCCTCCTATTATTCTATACGTTTTTTCTCTCACTTTGTACATATGTGTGTGTGAGTGTGTGTACACGCGTGTCTCTCATCTCCTGCCACAACTTGTGCGTCGCCCTCTCCTTTTCTCCTTTCCCCGCTGTTTTTCTTGCATCTTTCCATGTTTCGTTACTCAAACGCGCAACAGTTTGCGTGTATTACTTAAGAGCACCGGTCGGTTGCGTCGCTTATAATAGTTACGCTTGCTCTTTCATGCCGGAGTCACCGAGCCACGCGCCTTCGACTTTCCCGCCGTGTGCCGTTTCGCGGGCCGCGGCTAGGCACTGCGCGCCGCTCGATACCGCAATCTCCGGTCCAGTTCTCTGTCTAGGAATTCTCTCTAGACCTCGGAAGGTCGGACACATTCTGATCTGCTGTGCGTCCCCGCTACGTCGCTTTGCGGTTCGTTTTCGTAAACCTTTCTTTTGTGCCTAACACGTCGCGCTTACGGTATTGGGTTGTTCAATTTTGACACGTGAAAAGACACTGCAAGCAAACCGACCGTTTCTCTTCCTGATGAAGATTTAACGACGAAAACATGGTCACCGTGTATAGTTGCGATAAAGGTATCTTCGATTCCTAGCCTACACTTCTTTCGCAGTTCGCATTCTAACATTGAATTCGAGCTTGCAACAGTTACAAAAAGTGTTTGCGTAATTTCGGTAGAACTTGGCAGAGGCTTGATAGATTGAACGTTGAAAAAGAAGATTTTGTTGGAATATTGCGGATTCAGCCCTTTGAGCTCGAGAGACGTTAGCGACTGTTAGCCATCGATTGATAGTTTCGTAAATTTTCAAACGCAAAGGGTTGTATAGTGTGATTTTTCATATATAATACTAATTTTAGTATGTTACTTAACTAAACCAAATGACGTTTAATATAAGCGTGAATCTTAGTGTAACTATCTTGCATTCGAAGATCTTCGACATTTGTTTCGTTGAACGATTAAGAGTCGCCTCTCGAGTGTAAAGGGTTTAGCACTAGGACGAAACGGTGAACGAAATCGTATATGTAGGTCAGCGGTTCGTTTAAGTTGCGTTGCTTTTCCATCGCAGTGTACGTTTGACGCTTGGAATGATTATCGGTAAAGCTGGAATTCTGTACGTCCTAAATAGACGATTGCCCTGAGACATAAATTAGTGCCCGAAGCGGTCACTTTCACGCGACGCGCTAGAAATAGCCGGGAAATTTTCCGTCTTCGGATGAAATGCCCTGAAACCAGGCTGACTTCAAACGCGAGCCCCGTTTGTTGCACGTTACAGCGTGCAATCTATTTTTACAATTTTTAATATCCCGCATCAACGCGAAATCTGCGACGCTTCCACGGCATTCGAGGCCTCGCCGTTTCATCAGCGAGAAGCTTTTTACTATGAACAATCACAAATTCATAAGATACTGGCTGTTGTTACAGCCATCATGCACGTATACGCTTCCCGGAACATTGCGTTTGTGTACTTTTTTGAAAAGACACCGAGAGATTTCAATATTTACGCATGACAGAGTGGTTATTCGAGGGAAGACTGCAATTAACGTACTTCGTCGTTCGGGTGTTAATTATTTGCGCTCGAGAGGCGACTCTCGATCACCAAACAGTACCGAATAGCACTGACGATCGTTCAGTTCAATTAGACGATTCTAAATTTTGCAAACACCGCAATTTAACCGTTCGCGATTGAAAATTTGAGAAAATTTCGTTTCATCTAAGAGCCGTTTCTTCAGACAAACGTTCGAAACCAACTCGTGAAATTTCAAGAAACATAAATTTTATGAAAGAAGGGGAATTAAAAGTGCTGATATCTCGAAAACCTTTTCAATGTGAAATCTACTAAATCAGAAGGTGTTATCGTTAACGTAATCGGTATCGAAGTTAAATCGATAAAAGATTTTTGAGAAATTTGAAACACCTGCGACTCTGAAAGTGATTTCAAGCTTTTCGTCGCCGGTTTACGTGCAGTGATCGAATAAAGAACGGATCGTCGACGAAATCTCGATCTTGCTGAAATCCATCGCCAATCGGTGCGCGTATCAAGGATAGACGCGAACGCGAAACCGCTTTCACGATCGTCTTGCCTCGGATTGGATATGTTCCAGTGACCGTTTAGGTGCCTCGAACTATTCCAACGGCTGTCCTCCCGAATTAACGTCTCGCGAATTTCGACGGCCACCACGCTTGTTCGTCGTTGACCGGTTTTCGCGTGTCCCAGGTGGACACGCGTTAGAACCGGTTCTACTAGAGTCCCACATTGAAGTACACCGAACCTCTATGTGGAATCCGATTTAATCCGGGTCAACCTTTCTGTTGCAACGCGCAACACTTTTACCGACTGTTTCATTTTGAAACACGATGAATGCCCCGAAACATTAATAAGTAGAACATTCTGTGATTACAAAAAGCGCAGCCATATTTTTTCGATGAAAACCTGCTTTCCCTGTTAGGCTCTGCGTTTTGTTTCTGCACTCGTGCCAAATCTTCGCAGTCATATAAAATTACTAACTTTAACCCGCGAAGTACTTTGATTTCAGTTTCAACTATTTTCAAGAGATGTCCAATTTTGCAAGCCCTCAACTTTAATTTTAATCAGAAAGTTAATTGGTTACTAATTTTTATAGCACTTGCTTCAAAATCTGCGGATTTTTAAACAACCTTGTAGCCCATATTTAACCCCCTTAGGGGTGAAATATCAAAAAATCCTTCCTTTGTGAATGCCTACATCATAAAAGGAACCCATTGTCCAAATTTCATGTTTCTAGCTACAGTAGTTTAGGCTCTGTGATGATGAATCAGTCAGTCAGGAAATATCTTTTTGAGCCGTAGAAAATTTAGTATCTACTTAAACCTTAACACTATTCCTACCACGACCGGTCAAATGACCGTTTTTAAAAATTTCGATTAGAATTTCACATGTACAACGTAATCGAATCGCCTTTAAATTTTAGACTTTTCCTCAAATAAACTTATAATACATTTTTCAATATTCACTTCTTTTTTCATTGTTTAATTTCTAAGAAAAATTTGTAGCTTGTCTTATGTGGAAATGTTGCGATAGGAATAGGTATACGTGAAGTGTCGGTAGGAATAGTGTTAAGTCTAATTAATCAAATATGCAAATGGTGTAGCGGAAGCTTCTTGTAGCCGCTGTGAACAGATGAAAGCCTTCTTTTGCATTATAAAAAACTCCAATTCTCAACGTATCTACACGGTTGAATCCATCGTAAAATTGTATAGACTGATACAATGAGGATTATTTCGAGTCATTAACACTAGAACTACCGACAATCAAAGCGTACTTATTTGCACGGAAGAGATCACATTGAAAATTACATGAAAAAATACGAAATACATAAGAAATAAATCTTTATTTATACCTTCTACGGAAAATCATAGGAAATTTTGGAAGCTTTACCACAGTGAATTTATAAGGTTGCTATAAGGAATCATCAACCAGTCATTTTGACTGCTGTGGTAGTTCTAGTGTTAATGCACCGGTATCGTGTAACGCGAATCTGTTGCACGGCGATGCTGCAATCGGGCGTGTTCGGTAAGTAGCATCGATTTCGACGTAAATCACGTTCCCTTCCGATGATCCTTCCCTCGTTACGTTAAGCTCCGAGTAAGTGGCTGTATATTTAGATATCTCCGGGCGCAAATAGACTCGCTGGCTGCGGTTTCAGTTAAATAAAGATCGCGCCGGCTATATCGTGCAATCTCAACGAACTCTCTCGTGCTATCGCGGCAACGAAGTCGCAACCTTAACACATTAAGGACCGCAAAGAAATCTGTATGACGTACGCCTGGGACTGCACATTTTTGGGCAAACTTGTACGATCTAAAATCAATCATAACTTTGTTATTTATGAAGCAATTTTTGCGAAACTGAAATACGTAAAGTAGGATACAATGTATCAAAGTAGGTGACACCTAAAAACAGCGTGTAGAGAACATGGGTTATTTCGTGATCCATCCGTAAGACGGAACACGAAATACGAGAAAACTCGTGAGCGGTCCTTAACACGTTGAACGCCACGTCACCCATATCTGGGTGACGGCTATGTTTCTTGTAAACGGTTGACACTTTTCTAATTAAAACAAGATTTTTGAGGTAATTTATACTAATTTTATTTGTAACACAATTATGATAAGTGTATACGATATAAAGTAACAATAAATTATAAAGTAAATATAACATTGCGCTGTTTACAGTCCGAGTCTCGGGTTTGGGTCCTGGTAGAAACTCCACCGATTTACTCTGGGCGTTCAACGTGTTAATGTGTTAACACATTGTATGCCGGTGGCATCTAAGGCACGCTTGTTGACGACCAATGAGTAGGTGAAGAAAATGTTTAAAATTTTATACATTATTGTGAAACACTAAAATTGGTTTGCATATTCATTATATGCAATTTAACGATAACGAGAAATAGAAACAAACAAATCGCCAAACAAAAGAATGTATTATTGGCGCTAAAGCGACAGACTTCCAAACCCGCGTTTTCGCGGGGCCGGCATACAATGTGTTAACCTTCTATGGGCCGAATTTTTGTTTTAAATATAAAAAGATTGATGGAACGGAAAATCAACAATTATAATCCTATATATGCAGATGAAAAATAATTTTCCAATTTAAACAATTTTACATTATAGAACATTATATAATTAATATGTATGTGCAATTTAATGAAAAAAATCAAATTATTTGTTAAAATGTCAATAAATTAGCATGTGACTTGAAAGTTACACGGGCCCATAGAGAGTTAACATAGCTCACGCTCTTAGGTTTGTCTTTATTTCGCGCTACACCACGATTCATCGTGGAAATTTTTCCTATCCCCTCGTTTCCTTCGATTCGATCTAACGATATCGACGCGACCGCGCTCGAGCCTCGGTTTCGGATCCGATTCTCTGCAGCCTCGACAGCCGTAATCCCCGTACGCAGCGTTATAATTACATACGCGCTTGTATATCGCGGATTACTTGTCGGTATAAATACCGATTGTGTCACTGGGAGGTATGAGCAGTGATCTCATATAGCAGACTCGAAAGCTTCCGAGAAAACGCGAAACCGAGAGTTTTTGCCGGTAAATCAACCTCGGACGTGAAAGTCACCGTTTTCGCGAAGTATACGCGCCGATAGAGATCTGTTAACACTAGGTTTGCGGACATTTCTTGCATATTTGTTTCCAAGTATATTTATACTAAGAAATAAGGTGTAACATGTGTAACGTATGTACAGTAGAGGACGAAAGTTTAAGACGACAGGACAATGTAGAACATAATTTCATGATTCGCAAATATTGTTCATCTATTCATTTTTATCGTTATTATGGTAGATCGCTATTTATTGATTAGCATGGAATACAAATTTCATTTATACTGTTATTTCTTATTAATTATTCTATTTATTGATTAGTAGCATAGAATACAAATGTTATTTATACTGTTTTTTCTTATTAATTGCTTTATTTATTGATTAATAGCATAGAATACAAATCTTATTTATACTGTTATTTTGTTATTAATTATTTTCTTTGACCGTTTAGTCTTAAACTTTTGTTCGTTACTGTATCTCTGTACGTTCGCTGTTCGCTGCCACCGCGTTCAAAACTTGAAACACGATTCTCCAAGGGAGAAACGTCGGTTCCATTCCTTTCCATATGTTTGTATCTCCTTGTTCGAATCGCAAATAGATCGCGCGCGCGCGCGTTACGTAACTCGATCGTACACGCATGGAGTGTGCGAATTTTTCGAAGCTGGCCCTTTCTTCCCCTCCTCGACGACGCGTTGCCCTTTCGTAACCGCAGAATTCCGACGAATTTCCATCGAGAAGGGAAATCACATTCCGAGACTTCGATAATCCCTGCTTGAATGATTAAAAACCTCGTTAGCGGGAACGGCGGGCTGTTGTAACGATTCCACGTGGAATAACGTAACATTCCACTGCACGCTTCTTCAGGCTTTCATAACTCGAACAGATATCTTACGCTCGGCGATGGGCGGGGAACAGGGGGGGGGGGAGATATCGTAGATAAGGTATCGTGAAAAGTTTAGAAGTCGTTAACGAGGTACAGAGAGAGAGAGAGGGAGAGCAAATGAAAGGTCGGTTGGAAAATTCTTCCATTAAAGAATAACGACCAATTGCCCGAGAGAAATGAAGTAAACTACTTTTCGAGCGGCGCTCGTCGAGGAAGGCGTCTTCGTGGAGTTCGCCGTACTCGTTACGCGAATTCCAACGAGTTAACACTAGATTTACGGACATTTCTTGTATAACTATGTCCAATATTTATTAATTTAATTTAATTTATTTAAAAACGTTTCAAACAAGAATTACAAAAAAAAGAATATACAATTATACATATACTAAGGAATAAGGTGTACATCGAACAGAATTGGAAATTGCAGAACTGAGAGGGAAATGGATTTGGGTACACTTGTATCGTAAAAATTGCTAGGAATGATAGTAATTGTTGTTGCAGACTTTGCTCGTGAAGCTCGAAACCCGTCAAATTGACGGGTCCCGTAAACCTAGTGTTAATAACTGTACATCGCGGACGGTGTACGTTTCTGCTCCAAAAATAAATGGGATTGTAGTTCTTTCGCGTTTGTTTGTTCGACCCGTAACGAGCAAACGTTTCGGTTTTATACGCCACCGCTTTTTTACTTATCAATCGGCTTTCAACCTTGACGGGACCCAACACCTTCAAGCAATTAACAGTCCATTATGACGGGTCACGTGTGCGGTTGTGCAATTACTTTGTAACGGTGTCACAGTGTCTCTGTGCCGTATCGATCATTTGATACACCGTGATTCCACGATGCTGTCGACAAAAATGAGGCTGGCGCGACAAACGGTGTTGCTCCATAGATCGTTCAGTTTTTCCACGGTGCTTCGACTGTTATTAATTATCGTTGATTTTATTGATGTATATGGAAACGACCCTTCGTTACGATAAAAATACAATACAATAAAATGGATAGATAAATCGATAGACATTTATTTCTTACTGAATACAGTTTAAGAATTAACTTCACCACAATTTCGTTTCAAAATTCCAGATTACACGTAGTCATAATGCAGAACAACCAGATATGATAATACTAAAAGTGTAATAAGAGGAAATAAGAAGGGAATTTTTAAATATTGTTGTGACTCGAGTACGATAAGAATATATGTATAATAATAAGACAAGGCGGAATATAAAGAAAATATAACAGATTTAAATTATAAAAGAGAATACAAAAGGAAGGTTAATAAGAATAGGAATAGTTAAGAAGAAGAATAGCGAACAGTAACGATGGTGAGAGTAGAGTGTGAGAAAAATGGGTACGAGATTTTTGAAAATAATCGAGAAAGAGTCTAATATCGATTTGCATTCAGTAGTAGACGGTTGGAACAATTATGGTAACCATAGAGCGTACGATGAAGTTCTGGGAGGAAAATAGAAATAAGTTTGATTCAATTTTTCCAAAATATCAGTACAGTTAATTAATCGTCGCGACGAATCGAACGCATTCGCGCAGCTTTGTTATACGTATCGGTTACCGTGCGCAGAGTAAACGTAAATAATCACAGTCGTTTTTATCATTAACGTATCTCTAGAAGTATTTTTAGAACTTTCTGCAGTTGCACAGCGCAAATCACACCGGAATGAGGCATTAATGCCAGTACCGTTTACGGAGTCTGCTCGAACGAACCCAACGAGGTATGCGTACACAGTTGAAACTCAAATCGCCATGGGTACCATTTTTTAATTAAAACAATCGAATCCATGCAAAAGTAACCATCGTTCACTCGATATGTTTTCCTTCACTTTCAGCTGTCTTTTTTGCCCTTAACACTTTACCGACCGGAATCGGCTTTTACATGCTTACAATTAATCTGTAAATTTTGTAATGCTTCCTTACACGAAGGTGACTACTTCCAATAATATCATAGGTATACTGTAAAGAGACATTAAACTATCAGTTACGCGAAAAGGATCATTGTAATCAATTCATTAGCGATGTATCCACGCCAAAATGAGCCGATCGGGAGTGCGTATGCAATAAGTTATGCGGTCGGTAATGTGTTAACCCTTTTTAAGGCAGAGGCGATATATTTACCACCAACAAAAACTTCAGCAAACTCAAATTCAGCTTGCATGTGACTCTGTTGACGGGCAGTGGGAATATTTTGACCACCTATTTTTCCAAAACTTCCGAAATAATTAGTGTTTTTCTTTTAAGTTTATTTTTGTTATATAAATAAAAACATGCCAAAAATATAAGCGCAAGTTATTTTA
This sequence comes from Tetrapedia diversipes, assembly GCA_033822845.1. Taxonomy (NCBI): domain Eukaryota; kingdom Metazoa; phylum Arthropoda; class Insecta; order Hymenoptera; family Apidae; genus Tetrapedia; species Tetrapedia diversipes. The sequence goes on along the minus strand of JAOPTO010002109.1, from coordinate 277,586 downwards.
TTACTCCGAATCCTTCTGCCTTATAAAGGGTTAAGTTATACTCATTTGCAAAAATTTGAATACAGAAAACAATCGTACAGCAATTTAGTGCCATTTTTTGTACACCTCGTAACCTCGCTCGTCGCGGATAATACGCGATATTGTTTAATTTTCCTTAAAGCCTCGTAAATCTTCGAACGAACAAGAAGTGTCGAAAAGAGAGACACAGAGAAAGAGAGAAGCAAGATTTATCGTGTTATCATTGAAACAGCTGATCGCGGGTCGCAATAAAGAAACTGGTTTTACCGCTCGCGACCGTTCGCTCATCGGCCGTCGCTGGTTTTATTGTTGCTCTCAGGTCGAAGATCGATCGAAGTCGCGAGAGGTCGCGTAGGTGAGTGGAGAGGAAAAGAGAAGTGGAGAGAAAATGGTGTAGGAGGAGAGGAAAAAAATTGGTCAAGTGTCTTCCAGCGTATGTAAATCGCGATATCGAGTCACCGACGGTGCATTAATTTGCAACGGTGTGCGTCGCCTGTCGCGGTTGTTGCCAGTGAATCGAAACATTTAGCCGGCGCAGATATTGAGGTCAGTGGTTTGTTCATCCTATCGTTAATGACGATTCCAGTGTCGAGACACACAGCTTCGAGCGAGCGGGCACGAGCGAGCGGATTCCTTGCGTAACCGTATCCGCGCGCGCGTTACGGCCGCTGTCGTTGCTGGCCCGTTTTCTGCGCCCGGCCCATTATAATGTATACGGTTTTCGCAATATATTCTCGAGGTATTTCGCTTGCTCGGCGCGTTTTCGACTTTTCGTTTTGCAAGCGAACGGGACGATCGGGACAGCGCGATCGCGATCCCGATCCACCGTCGCGGAGCCAACGAATCGGCCGGCCTCGCTCGTTTCTACTTGCCAAGAAACCTGCTTGGTGCCACCCTCGGAACAGGATCGGTACCACAAATCCTCTCTGCCTTCCGTCCCGTCTTATTTGTTTATTTATCTTCAACGGGATAAACCCTTTGTTAGGATAGAAGGAAGAAAAGTATAAGTAGATCGCACGAGTGAGATGAGCACGCAAAAGAACAATAAAAAAAAACAAAGAATAATGATAATTGTTGGAAATTCAATACAGAAATACTACGAAGCAAAAATTAACCATAAACCAGCTTTCACTTAACGTACTTTCTCAAGGGCTTCTTCTAAGAAACTAAGCCACATCTGGCATTTTAGAAAGTTCGAAAACATCGAGAAACAGAACTGCAGGGGCTGAAGGACCCGGACGGGGTTGTAAGAATTTCGACCACTGCGTTCTGCTAGTCTAGTGACAAAACTCGCTAGGTGCGGTCAAAATTGCCCTTCCTCGTGCTATATAAAAGTATCAATAAATTATCATAGTATTATTTCACAAATAAGAGTTTATTTCATTTAGCAATATAAAACCCCATTCTCAATAATAATAATAATAATAAATGCATAAGTTACGAGTTACGCACCGCTGTAACTGCTGAGTTTTTAAAAGAAAAAAAGAGAGCTATCGAAAAAATCAATAACCTTACAAAATTTATTACCGGTTACGAGTAGGCGGTTTAAGCAATTGTAATAACCGTACAAACACAAACACAGAAAAAAATACATTATATACGATATGTTAGATACCCGGGAACTTTCGTCGAACGATTCCTCGTCCTCGGCAGGCTTCGGTTGGTAATTGTTAGCGGTATAGAAAATATTGTGCAAAATGCAATTGAAGTGCACACGGGGGGTGGTTGAGAAACATTGTCTACGTGGACAGATTGTTTTGCTCGGATATGTATGTGCCGGTAGATGTGTGGTGATTCTGATACAGGTGACGGTAGATATGTATTGGTTCGCGGCGAGAGGAGTGCTAATGCAATTTTCGTCGATTACTTCGTGATTCCGGTTCGAATGTAGAACAGAAATCCGACGGATATACAGTAACGGACAAAAGTTTAAGATCAAAGAGTCAAGGAAAATGAATTAATTAATTAATAAGGAATAACAGTATAAATAAAATTTGTGTTCTATTCTAATTAATAAATAAAATAATTAATAAGAAGTACCTCTAAAAATAAAATTTGTGTTCTATGCTAATCAATAAATTAATTAATTAATAAGAAACAACAGTATAAATAAAATTTGTGTTCTATGCTGATCAACGAATAGTGTTCTACCATAATGACGATAAAAATGAATATATGAAAAATATTTGCAAACCATAAAATTATGTTTTACATTATCCTGTCATCTTAAACTTTTCTCCGCTACTGTACCTCGAGCCGTGCGTTTAACACTAGAACTACCGACGATTAAAGTGTACTTATTTGTATGGAAAAAATCAAATTGAAAATTACACGAATAAATACCGAATGCTTAGAAAACAAATCTTTGTTCATATCTTTTGTAGAAAATCATAGTAAATTTTAGAAGCTTTACAACTGTGAATTTATAAGGCTGCTATGAGTAATCACCAATTAGTCATTTTGACTGGTCTGGTAGTTCTAGTGTTAATCCCATTTCGTTACACGTTCGCGAAAACGCTGAAAACGTTGTCTTCTAACGAGACTCGCGCACGACCATGGTTCTGGTTCGCGTAACTCCGGGAGTGCGCGTTCGCCGCAGCCCCGTCAGCATCTATCGGTTCCCTGATACGATCTCCGAAGGCAGATCTCGATCTCTTGGCTTTTTCCTCCGACCGGACCAAGTAGGAGGAGGAGAAGGAAGGGCGAGACCGGCAAGGTAGTAGGTAGCCACCAGAGGCTCCGTGTACAAATCGGTGACCGGTGCTGGCCGATGATAAATGACGACACCCATTCAAGTCCCCGTTCTCGATTGGCCTTGACGAGAATTCTCTCGCCGGCCGAGTTGTATTGAAAGCGAAATTCAACGGGTTACCAAACCGTTCGCCGGCACACGGAGAGCATGGTAGGTGGACGACGTACCTATTTACACGCGTGTGCCAGGATACGTAGCTGGCCAGCGGGCTTCAGGGACGTAATTAATCATCCACGGTGCCCTCGTCACGAAAGCAAACAATGAATTGCGCCCTAACGCCGCTCTTCTTCCGCGTCCTTCGTTTTTGTTAAGGGGTTATGTAAAAATAAACGAAAACTCGTGTTAACACTATTCCTACCACGACCGGTCAAATGACCGTTTTTAAAATTTCGATTAGAATTTCACATATACAACGTAATCGAATCGCCTTTAAATTTTATACTTTTCCTCGAATAAGCCTATAATGCATTTTTCAATATTCACTTCTTTTTTCATTGTTCAGTTTCTGAGAAAAATTTGTAGTCTGTTTTACGTGAGAATGTCACGTTAGGAATAAGTATACGTGAAGTGTCGGTAGGAATGGTGTTAAAAATGACTGTATATATTTATTGGAAATGTATTGTTGATGGTGTCTATACGACGGGCGCACAATAGGAAGTGGCAAAAACTTTTATACCTGGCTGTATTAGCCGCGTCCTCGAATCCTAAAAAGACAACGTAAAATAGTCGGGGAGAGGGAATTCATTATTCCAAGTGCGTAGAGTTTTTCAGGTACAAGTAAATATTTTGTTTACCTCAACGGTTTTCGTTAACGAGAGATAGCTTCAACGAAACAAAGTCTCGACAGTATCATGAGTCGCTATAATATTATGTCGTTGAAAGATAGGAGGGTTATATATGACTTATCCTTTTTACATAAGATCATGAGTGGAGCCATAAATAAACCTACTATCGATTATAATATCCCAAGACCATCGATCAGATCTCCACTAATATTTCGACCTATATGACCGATTTCGAGATTTACTAACATGGATCCTATTAATCCTGGTTGGACGCCCTTTAGTTTCCTCATAACTCGTGAGAAGTTCCAGAACGATTCAACGTTAACCGAAATATTAAATTTGTTTGAATCATTAAACGGGGTAAATCTCCATTAATGTACAAGAGAAGATCGAAGTACATTATAAGATATACAGAAATGTATGTCGCATAAAGACAGTAATTGGTGAGACGCCTGTTTATAAAAGTGTACATACACAGTTTCTAAACGAATTAGTTAGCAAAGAAATCTAGCGTGGTACGAAAAGAATAATCGATGTAGCAAACCCGATGAACCGGATTGGAGTCAGTGAGGACGAGTAGTATTAAGGGAGGAAGGCTCGCAGAAATCGAAAGGTTCTTATGGGTGCATAAAAATTAATTTCCTGTGCAATTTCGTTTTCTACCACACGATTCCAAATCCAGCCCCGTTACTTCCACCTTGCGAAACAAGGATATACGAATATGACCGTGCGTCGAAAAATATCGCTCGTCCATATCCTGTTTTGCTCCTGAAGATCGTCTGATCCTCGAGCCGAAAGGACGAAGGGATCGCTAGAACCATCCAAACAGCCAAGGTGAAAAATATTCCGTGCTCGCGAATAACAAGTTGACAGCGGTTCGGCAACCCGTTTGCCGTCACGAGTTTTGGCTCCGATCACCGGTGAAATTCGACCGATCGGCCATTGGAAATGGCGGGGGCACGGTGGACGTGGTGGTTCAAGGCCGTTGCCGATTCATGGTCGGCCCGTGAGTTGCGCGAGACCATCCGTACGTGGCGTGTAACCCATAACAAAAATTGTGCGACCACTTTCGTAAGCGAAAGTACGCGGTGAATTTCGGATCGGGGCCCGATCTTGGTAGGGCGCGCGCGCGAAATCGCTTCTAATTCAATGCCGACGCCGAAAATCATGACACAAATCGGGTGACATTTATGTAACCGGCCGCGGTCATCCTCTACGTCGACGTTAAGTAATACGCCCTCGTTAGCGCGTGGAACAAAAGAACTTCGTTGGAAGCCGAGTTGTGTACGCGAATCAGCTGATTTCATGCGTTTCCTCTCCGTTCCAGTTTCGATTCCTCGCACCTTGTTCTCTGTCCTTTCTTCGACTTGTTCTACGGTTCACTTGCGCCCAACCTCTGAACACCTGAACCTTCTTTAACCGTTCTTCGAGATACTCTCCGTTCCAGTTTCGTTTCCTCCCACCTTATTTTTTCTATTTTCTTCGACTTGTTCTACGGTTCACTTGCGCCCAACCTCTGAACACCTGAACCTTCTTTAACCGTTCTTCGAGACACTCTCCGTTCCAGTTTCGTTTCCTACCACCTTATTTTTTCTATTTTCTTCGACTTATTCTACGGTTCACTTGCGCCCAATCTCTGAACACCTGAACACCTGAACCTTCTTTAACCGTTCTTCGAGATACTCTACGTTTAACCCCTTGGCATACAAATAAAACGGGATTTGACCTGTCCGAAAAATACTAGTTAGTTTGACTGAACGGAATAGTTATGTGCAAACTTGGAAACAGAACATTATATTTTGAAACTATTTTTGAAAGGGGGCAGAGGAGAACATCTTGGACATTCTAAACAAAACAGAATCGTCGCACAAGTGGAATAATTTAATAATTTAATGATATACTGAACGACGTCTGCTGAAGACAGTTTTTGACGTCTCGGAGACGTTGAAGTCTACAATGGTACATGAAACGAATGACGTCTCCCAGACGTTAAAGGTTAACGTTAAATCGAGCCACGTCAAAAACTTATCGAGGATAATCTGTTTGCAAAGTCTGTAGATACTGCGTTGCTAAAAAACACCGAAGCAGGAACGAGTGAGAAACGTGAAAAGATATTTCTGAAACGATAAAGCGCGGTATGTAAATGATCGGGTTGTGAGAAAAAGATCCTCTATCGAACGAATTAACATGACGGGGCGGTGATTGTTCTGGCGTGTGCTCGTCGGAAAGGCGAAACCCATTTCCTGTACACCTTTCCCTTTCTTAAGGACGTTCACAGGTTGATACACGCTTGTTCCCAGCTTGCGACCTTCCCCCCATCCCTCTCTCGATTCGCTTTCAATGTTGACCTTCTTCCTTGGGACTGACAATGACCCTTTCGTTCTCGATTGTTGCAGGAATCCGCGGATCTGGTTACAGAAGTCTGCGCCCTTGGTCTCGACGTCAGCAGGACATTTAAGAAAGGTCCCCTCAGCAACAAGCAACAAAAATGTCGATTGTAATGCAGTACGTGGACCGGCTCCACGAGATACTTGACAAACATGCAGGTAAGCCTTCTGCGACGGAACGACCTACAGATGCCTAATTTCCAATTTTTACGTAGCTTTACGCACGCAGGACGTAAATATCGAGAGTATCTCAGGGTTGCTCGACTGAAGACTAGACACGAATTTTTTAACTCCTTTGTTTTGTAATCACGCGATATAGATCGTTTAGTTTGAACTCGATAAATGCGATACTCTGTACTTGTATTAAAGTATAATTTTATTTTGAACTACACAATAGAACGTCGATTATTTAAATTCTGGTTACTCGAATATAGGCTGGGTCATGCATACATGTTTTTATTTTCATATTTATTTATTTATGAACGAAAATATCCATTGGTTTACAATGTTTATGTACATAGGTAGACGGAGAAGCCCCAATAGTGTATAAAGATATAAATGAACAAGACGTGCAAATATAGATTAGAATTAGAAAAGTTTAACAATAGTGTTTCTAAAAGTAGACGAATTGTCATCATAAAAGTCTAACAAAGTACAGTATGCATTCGCAGAGATCATTATTCGAGTTACAGAGTCGGGTAATACCCATGAGCTAATTTAACATTGCGAGTAGAAGGTCCGTGTGTATTTGATTGGTTTGGAAATATTTTAACCTTCCCATACAAAAACATTTAATTTACTTTTATATCGCGAATTTCTTATGCTTTCGCATAAAAAATATCCATATTTAGAAGCTATTTAATTTCCATTTGTTTTTTAATATAATCCAAAGTTTGATTCTTCAAGACAAATTTGTTTTCCAATTAATTCGAATAATCGACGTCTTATCGTATTTTCAGTTTGCAAGATGTTACGCGTAACGTTTCAACGCTTTGCGTTTGACACGATGTTAGTAAAATCTTGGAGCAACTGGTTAAAACGGAAATAGGATCGCGTTCGTGCTCCTTTCTCGGTTCCAAGCTTCAACTCCACAGCTAATCGAAATTCACGGTCCGTCTCTGTCGTAAGAACAGGTCCACCTTATTTCCATTAGAAGAGATAGGATCGATCGATCGAATAATCAGACTCGAGGCGAACCTCGGTTTTCCGGAATACAAGTAATGCAAGAAGCATTGGGCGATGTTTGCACAAACTCAGAATTCGCTTGTTCTTCTGTCCAGCACGTACGTTTAGAAACAAGGTTCACGGTTGACAAACATTTCGCGACAACGATTCGTGTATCTTTTGTTTCCCCGTTGTTTCGGATCAACAAGGAAGCCGTTACGTTTCATTAAACGACGATAACAATACCGATCGAGGTACATCACGTTATTCGCAATACGAAAAGCAATTACGTGCAGCGGTATATCTGGCATTGAATGCGTTACAAAAACGCAGATTGCAAGCAAAATATGCAAAACGTGATGCAAAACATTGAGGTGCACAACAAGTTGGCGCTTTTTGCTCGCAATAAAAAAAGGAACAATTTTATCGTAATAAAAGCAAGCGGTGCAAGTGTCATAGCATTGAATATAAATACGACAAAAAGATATGCATGCACTAATGTAACGAAGTACTGTTCACCGATCATCGCTGAAAAAAACTACCTATCGATGTAAATTTCCTAACGGTGAATGAAGGAAAAAACGGATGAAAAGAAAAAATGTCCTTCGACGTAGTCGCATCGTATAACTGCACGATCGACTTGATTCCGAGATCAAAGCAAGGATCGCGAGTGGTTCACGGTTAAGAAGAAGAGACTGCTACAAGAATCTTTTGAACCTTCCGTCTTGAAAACACGAATCGTTCGCGTGTACGATGTCGTCGAAATTTTGTCCAGATTGGTCGACGGTTCGACTGTGTCTTGCAGAAAAACATTCATCGAGGTTGCGCAAGCGTGACCTTGCGCAAAGATGATTCTCCTCGACGAAAACTCGTGTCTGCGTATACGCGTGAGCAGACGCTTCCTGTAACAGCCTTCGATTCCCGTCAATGGTAGCAGATCGTTACATAAGAGAAGTTTCGTTCGACGATCGAATTTCTGACGATTTTAAACGACAATATCCCCTCGACCACCTCAATCCCCCCAACTTGTTTCACGATGACGCGCGAAATGGTTGTCCTTTACATTTCGCTCTGAACCACAATGGATTACAAATTCCCTTTTATTAGCTACAACCGAAACGATTCTCTATCCAGACATAAAGACCTTTTGTTCGCAATTGCTGAAACTAAATCGAGTAGAAACTGATATTTACGCAACGTAGCCGGGAATTAATATTCAAATTAAGCTCGCCGTGCGAGCACACCTGTGCGAAACGGTAATTCACGGTGAGATCCGATATGGTAATATCGCGAAGGATCGGTGATAGAAAATTCCAGAATTCCAGACATCGTTGCTGCCCGTTGCGCGCTTGGCAACAAACTCTTCTAGACGCATAGCAAAGAGGGGCCTCCTGAACGTATCACCTGCAACGTGCATTTATTTTTAACGCACCGACGGCATGACAAATGGCACCTGAAAATACCGACGACTTCGCTTCAGCTTTTTCTCTTTTAAAACGAATCACACGCAAAACGGGAATTTCAAATGTCCACGTTCACCGGCAAACGATTCGATTCTAGCTCCGATTACGTCGAACGTCTCGCTGCAGCGAACGGAGACTTGGAGATTTTTTGACGAGCGCGCGAGCAGAAAAGAAAGGGTAAAATTATGTGGAATTTCATTGCGGTTAAGCGAACGTCATCCGTCGAAAATGAATTATTCATTTCGCGTGACCGAGAGAAGCGGTCGCCGGTTTCGAGGAAGATTTTTAAGCTTCCTCTGCCTAACCAAAATGCGCAAATATGAAACTGTGCGCTCTTTAGACCGCGAATGTTCGGGGATACGGAGTCTCGTCTGATTTTAGAAATTTTCCACCAAGAAATCTGTTGATGGAAACGTTCGATTCTCGTTTTCGCCGCTTCTATCTCTCGAACCCGCCTTCTTTTCGCGTTTACGCGGCGAATCTCCTGTCGAAGAGCCATTAAACCGCTTCGAGATCTTAAGGCCGACAAGGGACGAGTTAATGAAACGGATTCTGCGACTGGTTTCGACGGGATGACGCAGCAGCAAGTTGAATGAACTTACGAAGGACGGGAAGGTTGAGGAGGAAGGATATCGCGCACGGGGAAACCTCAAGGTCGAGGCTGTTACACTTTTATCGTCGTTGCACCGGTTGCACCAAGGTGCCCGGCCGCGAATGCATCACTTGCGACCGGTTGGAAGCCGCCTCGAGCGGCAAAGTTTCCTCTAGAACGAACTTCTTGTCTTGTCTGTTAAACGATCGATACGAATGCGGTAAAATGAAAGCCAGAGGAAAGCAAGGGACAAGATTAACACCTTGGCGTACTTCGTCGAGTTTGATTGGTGATAACAATTTTGGAGCGAACACGAACATCATGAGTCAAACTCGTGGAATCAAATGCGCGTCGAACGTGAACATGACGAGTTTGACTTGTGGAATGAAGATCATCGGGTTATGTATAATAAAGTTGTTTGATGGGGAAGGTAACGATTGAAACATTTGAAACCTCCCATCGGTTGGACTCGGATTTCGTCGAGTTGAATGACACGGCAAGGGGTTAACACTATAACTACCAAAGCCGGTCAAAAATGACCAATTCGTAGTTTTTCAAGGAACCTTTGTAAATTTGTAATCATTACTGTTTGTTTCCCTTGTATTAGGTATTTTTTAAATATGATTTTCAATTTCATTTCTTCGTCACAAATAAGTAAACTGACAAAAGATGACTGTCGATCAGGTTTCGACCTCTGACAGGTTCGAACATCGGTAACGTTTCGCTTTTGCGCTCTTGTTTTTTCAGATCAGAGAACAACGAACTGGTTTATGATGAGTTCGCCGTTCCCTACCCTGTTCATCTGCCTGAGCTACGTGTACGCCGTGAAGGTTCTTGGGCCGAAGGTGATGGAGAACAGGAAGCCGTTTCAGCTGAAAAACGCCCTGATATTTTACAATCTGTTCCAAATGGTGTTCTCCGCGTGGCTTTTCTACGAGGTAACGTCACCCTCTTCCGACCGCGTGGCCCGGCTTCAGTTTTTCTTCCTCCTTTCTCTTTCTTCTGCTTTCTACGTTCATGTTCCTGTCGAGTATACGTGTTTGTCCGACAGTCTCGACCGATTCGAGAGATGTATACGTAGCAGGATGCATGAGCCCGTGATCGTATTGTGTGTGAGCACAAATGTCGCTCGTGTATCCAACAATGTCCGATTGAACGATCGCTTACATACGAATCGTACGTGTGTATAAGCGTTGCTGGACGTTCGGAGTCGTGTGCTCGAACGATTTCTGCGAAGACACCGAACGTCCGGCCGAGTCATCGAGTTCGAAATCGTGTATAACCGGTGTATCAATGGCGCTGCTTAATTAATATTTACAAAACGACTGAGCCCGTGAGCGTTTACGTGACCATTCTGCCAATACGACAACTCCCGCCGCAGAGGGTTACGAGCTTCGGCCTGCGGCATTAAGCCGAGACTCGTTCGATTAACCCTTTGACTACTATGGACGCGTATATGCGTCTCTGACGAAAATGGATTATGAACGCGTATATGCGTTTGTCAATTTTTCCTCGTTCCCATTTGGAGCAACATAATTGCTAATTGAGCATTGTTCACGCAGACCACTTCTACCGGGAGTATTTAGCAGTCAAAGGGTTAATCGGCAAACTAGTCGTCGCGCCGGGATAATACGCGTCGAGAAATCCCCCGGCGAGGTTTCTAACGCTCTTCGAGCAAGACGGGCAGGTTAAAAATAAACCGCGATATCTCACGGCGGATAATTTGTTAATGTTAGAGGAAACGCGTTTCGAGCTCGATCGGTTAAGCTTTCGATTAATGCAGAGGAAGGCGCTAGATAAAACATTAATATTGAAAACAAAAAAAAACAGAGTCTGATGGGCGGATGGTGGGGCCAGTATAGTTTCCGTTGCCAGCCCGTGGACTATAGCAACAATCCAACCGCGGTGAGGGTAAGTTTCTGTCATTCGTAGTCTCTTCTGCAGATGGATCAACGACCGCCACTTCAACGAGACGGACCTCAACGAATGCCAAATTTCACATTGTTCAACGATTTCTATATGCGTATACGTGCGACATGCATGTTTCGAGGAAATTTTAGACCGCTGCTTCAAAAAGGAAGAAAAAAAAACGCGTCACTTTCATAAATTTGATCGAATACGTTGAACGATGTATCGTTACGACGACGTATACGCATATCTTGACGATAACAACGTTTTACGTTTTCAAGGGTACTGGATCGTAGAAGTTTGAAGAACGCTATTCGCTGCGACGTGAACTATCTTTTTGCTTTGTAGATCAATCGACCAAGGGAGATATCCGCTTCTTTTCCTTTTCTCTGAAAATCTGTATTCGCTTGGATTCTCTTGTTCCCGTACAAACGTTGTAGTCCATGTTTCTTTGCTAATCGTGTACGACGGAATGCATGCATGTAAATTCAAGGCTTAACAAACTTTTCTTCCGCTAAAGTGGATGAATGTGAAGTAATGATCGATCGGCGGGGAGGATCGATCTGTCGATCCGTAAGCTTCGTTACTTCCAAAAATTAAGAAAGAAAGAAAGAACGTCCGACGAGAAATAACGAAAATTGTAAAATAGGTAAGAATTGAAGTTGCGGTGCGTGAACTGCGCACAACGCCGACGAAGACGCGTTCTTACTCGGCCTCGATTAACACACGCACGTAAAATATTTATTATTATTACCTCAGCATTGCCACGATTAGCTTTCCTCTTGGAGTATGCACACACACGCGCGCTCGCGCGCGCCCGCTCCTTTCTTTTCTATGCCTTTCTCTTTCATTTATTTATTCTTTTCATTGATTGGAGGAATGGCCTCTGGGCGGTTGTGGTTGCAGATAGGAATGTCCGGATGGCTGACTGGCGACTATTCTCTAAGGTGCCAACCCGTAGACTACAGCGATCGACCCCAAGTACTAAGGGTGGGTGATATTCCCCATTAACACGCAAACGTTACACTAAATCGTACACATTTTCAACGCATTCCGTTGGTTACGTACAACAGTAACGAAATAATTCGGATCAACGCGAAATTCGAAGATTATTCGGTTCAAACGTTCAAATTCAACCGTTTCGTTTCGAAATTTCATTCGCGTACGCTCATCATTTTCGACGATTCTCTAAACGATCATTCATTTCATTGGACACCGTTCAAGATTCATGTGTCTTCCTCTGTATCTTTCACTTCTTTTCTGCCAGTTCAATTTATTATACAACACTCTATATATAACAGTATCATCCCCTCCTATACGCCACTAAGTTTCCAGTAGTATTTGAAAATATCGTAGTTAATTCAGCAAGCTAACACTTCAAAACGGCCGCTTCATGCAATTAACTAACACCACTTAATGAAGGACTACGAGCGGAAAACAAAAACCTGACACCAGACACTTACACGACGACTTAAGTAAATTACATCACTTACAGCTTATCACTCGATAACTATTATACAGAGATACACTGAACGATGCACCATAAAAGTTTACGACTGTACATTGACGCAAATCCATCAAGGGCAAATCTTTGGAACGTCCATCGATTGCGATTTCCATTTCATCCCTAACCGCCTAAGGTCTTCTGTCGTTGAAGTGCCTATACCGTTTTTACACGCGATAAATGTAAACGCTGTACATCCAAGGATTTGCTTCTCTAACCATGCTCTACGTGTCATAAACAACGTTCGAGGAATTATCTAATGGATCTTTTGCAAAGCGCAGATGGTACACGCTTGTTGGTGGTATTACTTCTCCAAATTTACGGAATTCATGGACACGGTGAGTAGTCGGTACCATATAAACACCAATGGAACGATACAGTTCCATCACTAACCGTTCATCCCACGTTGTCCCATTAGATCTTCTTCGTGCTGAGGAAGAAGAACGATCACGTGTCGACGTTGCACGTTATTCACCACGGTTGCATGCCGATGTCAGTGTGGTTCGGCGTTAAGTTCACACCTGGTAAGCTAAGCGACCATCGCTCTACCCTCGCGATCGGGATCGTTTACATCCATGTGCAGATCCGTTCTAACTCTGCCGTTTTGCTTTTCCTTCAGGCGGACACTCTACCTTCTTCGGACTTCTGAACACGTTCGTGCACATCGTGATGTACACCTACTACCTGCTGGCTGCGATGGGTCCGAGACTGCAACCGTACCTCTGGTGGAAGAAATACCTGACCGTCTTCCAGATGATCCAGTTCGTCGCGGTGATGATTCACGCGTTCCAGTTGCTCTTCATCGACTGCAACTACCCGAAGGCGTTCGTCTGGTGGATCGGTCTACACGCGACCATGTTCTTCTTCCTGTTCAACGAATTCTACCAGCAGAGCTACCTGCAGAAGAGGAGGCCGATCGCGAACGGCGTGAAGAAAGACCATCATCAGCAGAATCATCAAACGAACGGCGTGACGAACGGGGCGGCGATCAGCAACTCGCCGGGACGAAGGGACGCGGCCGATTATTACGTGAAAGGCGACAGCCTGGCCGCGTCGGAGCTGAACCTTCGAAAATCGTACACGACGACCGAGTGACCTGACCGCGCTACGTCGTAGCCATCATCAATTCATCTCGTCTTTCACCATCGGCCCCGCGAGTCGCATCCAGGCTTCGTTCCTTCGCTCTTCCAGTCCGATGATCCTTCGGAATCCGACGGAGGGAACATTGAGTACAAAAAAATACTCCTTACTTGCGAGGCCACGTTAACGTGTACTTCGTGAAGGGAGTTGGGAAACGTGAGAGAGGGAGAGGGAGAGAGAGAGAGTGTGTGCGCGCGTGTGTGTATGCGTGTGATAGAGCGAGAGTGAAAGAAAGAGGAAGAGAGTGATACGATGCAGATACACGTGTTTGTATACGATTCGCAGAGGACGAAGCAACGTACAAAGGTACACCCAGGACAGGTTGCGACTCAATGTCACGGATCCCTGACATCGCGATTTAGGTATCCGTGTTACATACACTTCTTCGGTTTGCTGTACGTACACCTGCCACGATCGACAAGGTAACTCGTCGTCGAATCCTCTCGCTCTCACCTGTTTCAAGACAAGCACGATAAGCGAGAAAGCAAAAAATCGTTCGCGTCACCGTCGATCCGATTGTATTTTCGCGAGGACGTCGAACGGCGGACCGATCGCGCCGGTGACCCGATGAAATCGCGATAGAGCAGTAGGAATGTGGGAAAATTACGTAAAAAGCTTCGGTGTACGGTTTGCGTCGTCGTTGTTACATTATCGTCTACGAGTAACTCGTGGTTACATTACGATACACAGACGGTAATCGAAGAATAATTGTTTTCTATTGACCACGGTGAAATTGCGGAGGAAGTTGCCGCAACGCGCCTCCGGACCCGTAGATAAAAACGACTCTCACCTCCTTTAGGCTCGGGTGAAATTGCCTGCTTTGGATTCTCCCCCCTCTGTTTCATTAGACTTAGCTTACTATTGTTGGAAGGCATTTTTCAAGGTTTACATAATTTTCAAACACGCCGGGAATAGGAACCCGCAAAATGTTTTTTGCTGTCATCGGTTTGCGCGCGACTCAAACATTATATAAAAACAAGGAATTATATAAAGGAGTTAACGGTGAGTCTTGGATCGGGTTACGTAACAATGCCACCGACCGTTATTTTATTACATAATTCGGGAAGATCTCGTTTGCATTTTTAACCGTCGATCCATTGGGCGTTAGAAAATTTTTTGCTTTATTACTTATTCGAGAGAACTGGTGACCTTAATTGGGCCGATCTATGGAACACAGTCCGCGCACTTTCATACCAAGTTTCACGGTTACGTAAACGCCGCGGAAACTAGGCTTTAAATTCGCGCCTGTACATAGAATTTAGTTTCACAAATATTTAATCGCCAGCTTAGCAGGTAACTGCGAGCAAATAATTAAAAGGAAACGTAACGCGAAATGATCGTTGATACGAGAAAACGTTGATCAGTTTCTCGTAAACGTTCATCAATCGCTTCTCTTCGGTCGTTAACAATTTTAAGTATATTTCATGGTTTGTTGTCGTTGCAGAGCGACACGCTCTGAAACGTATTGAAACACTTTTAAAATCTTCGTAACCTTACGAATCGTTGCTCCTCGTGCGTACAGGGTGTGTCCATTTGCAAATGGACACACGAAAGTTACTTCAATAATGCGAGTCGTTGGCATGCGTATTCGATTTTGAGAAATACTTTCTCGACGCGCGGCAGTCGTACGCACAGCGTACCATATTCAACATTGTACATAAAATACGTCACCTATTCGATATGTTCGGCTCAAAAGCCACTCGGTTGGAACTAAAAATGGAGGAAACAAAAAAAGGACAAAAAATGACAAAAAACAAAGAAGGTAAGGGAGAAACGTGCGAAACAATAAATTGAGGATTTGTACAAAAATTAATCGTTTAAACTATAAGCTCGACTTACTAATCGAAGAGGATGTATAGAAGTTGTATAATTTAAGATTTTTCACTGATTGGCTTTTATGCCGACTATATTATAGGCATCGCGAAGCCGCGCAAAGCAAAGGAAACTCACGTTCTTTCGATTACCAAACGTTCAATCCGCGGAGGGATAAGAGAACGGCGGTCATCCGTGCCTTGCGAACAAACTGATGTGCCTTAATATCTAGGATGTTCTGACGATTATACGCGATGGCCATTCGGAGGAGCCACCACAACGCGCCCGATGATCTATCGACGAAGACTCGTTAACAAAAGCAAAGGAATTGTGTTTTATTTGTACAACACAGTCATCGACGTGAAAGCTGTGATTACCGAGATATTTCGTCGCATCACTTGTGATCTAGACATTAAGGTTTCAGCTCAGAATATACCATCTAACATGCCGAATTAATCAAGGAGTTTTTTACCATTTTTTCTACGTAGATCGCGGAATTATACAACGTTGAATAATTGTTGAACAAATTTCCCTACATCATTGTTGTTGAAATCATTGTTAAGAGCTAGGAAGATCTGCGAATGTTTATATTTTTTTAGCATAAAAGTCAAGTTCATGAACTGCGCACAAATATTGTTCTAACAGATACCTCTATTTTTCTAAGCGAATACTCCAAGAGAGATCTATTTACTTAGATCGTTCGTTGTGTCGCGTAAGTCGGTGTTCTCTGATTCTCCAATTTTTGCGTATCTCGCGTACTTGCACGACATAACATACGTTCGTATGTTACACTTGCTCATGCTGTCTAAACGGGAGCCTCAAACGTATTGTTTAAAACAGCCATCTTTGTACGTCTACACCTATACAATTACAACGATTAAGATACGATCCCCGAACTTTGTACCGCAGATACGATTGGGTAGTACGATGACACGATTGGTATGCACAGAATATCTACTTTGTGTTTCGTTCGCTTTGCACGTTTCGTACACCCTGTACATAGGTAGAATAATTTTGTACTGTTGTAAGGAAGGGAAAGAAAAGAAAAACAAAGATTGCAATAACACTCATTGTGCTGCGCGAGAAAGCTCGAGAGAAACGAGAACTGTAGAAGAAAGAGCAAAGAATAATGAAAAGTCAGGTACCGTGAAAATAATCGTGTGCATAATGATAATTTATATACGGATTTACATCTAGATATTACGAACAAAAAGTTGTTTAAAAAAATAAAGTAAGATAAAAATGTTCACCGAGACGATTGTTTTGTAATCGCGGCTATGTACATAATACTTGTAAAACAGCGAAATGGAAGTAATGAGCATCTTATTCTTTTTTTAAAAGGAAATAGTAATACAATTTTAATTAGTGTGGGCGAGGAATCTGAAACTTTATTACCAGTGTTTCTCGAAACACTCTAAAACATTCCGAGTATCTGTTTTTCTCTTTTAGCAATCATGTTGTATTTGATAGATTTATCAATTCAAATTTAACACCTGCCACGCGATTGATCCTTTGTGAAAAATAAAGAAAATTCTTTACAATTTATTCATAATTTTAATCTCAAACTAAAAATCCGATAATAAGTGTAATAAGCAATATTAAGTGTAAAATTAAACGTAAACAACAACGAACACATTTTTAGAACCAGAATGTACACTTCAAATTGTATATAATTGAAAGTAATCATCCTCTGTGTACAACGAAAACTTAATTCTATCGTACCCCCTTTTTTCCATGCATAGATAAGAAGCGAGACTACAATAATCTTTACGTAATCATCAAACAACTAATATTGTCTCGTAAACCAGTGGGGCATAAGCTATAATTGAATGATATATTCAACGGCAATATTAAAAATTTTAAAACGTAAATTGATTCAAACGTATGTACAAATATCGTGTAAACTAACGAATAGTTGAAAAAAAGATTAATTTCATTTTTAAAGTAAATTTGCACGTTTGTACAGTAGTTGTATTCATAATCGATTATTGTAATATTTAAATAATTATAACACCAACTATATAAGAACAGTAGTGTAACGAATAAAAATATGATTTATAACATCAACAATTGTAATCAAATTTATACATGAAAAGATTAACGACAGTCGGAAATAACCAGTACAAAAATATTGATAAATAAAATAAATCGAAACCGAAGCTGAGAACCATCAAGATCATACACAATATATGTACATACTTACGTAGCAACTTGAAACTGTCGAGAATCAGCAACCATAACCACCATGCATACCTCTACTAATGGTTGCAATTGTTTTCCAATGCTATGATATTTTATGTTCTATAATTTTTTATGAATAATAAAATAAACTCCAACCAATGACATAAATAATAAAAGAAATACACATATGTATTTCCATGAAATAAATACCTTAATCGTATAAAAAATATTACATAAATTTAAATTTGTACTCATCCAGTGCAAGCTTTTATTACAGTTGGTACAAGATTACATCTTAGAAAACTAAATAGAGGTCGCCAAAGTGTTCTGATCAGTGAATTGTTAATTAACTAACGTATCAAAGTATAAGCAACATCAAGTTGAGAACTACTGTATCTTCTGCTACACGTCAATGCCCGAACTGTCAAGATCTCTCAACCATCATCCGTTACTATCCACAATAAGCTTGTTTTGTGAAAGTTATTAACTTTCCAGGAGATAAATCTGTGTTTAGCATCTTGTGACGTATCGCATATACACATACCATACGATTAGTCAGCGCCAGTCATTGACTAGCGTGGTACATACCTCTGGAACTGACGGACTGACGTCGTACCCGAGTGCAAATGACTACATGTCAAAGCCAGTGAGCGGCGTACTTTGAGTGTACATACTACCGGTGGAACTGGATTTCCTCCGATCGAAGAGAAAATGTTGGCTCTCATTAATCGAATTTTGGATTGGTTTAAGTCCCTCTTTTGGAAAGAGGAAATGGAACTTACCCTTGTTGGTTTGCAGTACAGTGGTAAAACCACCTTCGTAAATGTTATAGCGGTACGAAAGTTTGCTTATATTACTATGATTTAATAGTCAATATTCTCTCATATTTGATTTTATTAAATATAATATACTGTGAATATACATTTTTTCGTTAACAATCGGTAAAAATTCACCGTGATAAAAATAAAGAAAGTTCATTCTTTTGGTTAGATTCTATATCTTATTCTAGGTAACTTTATTATTCGTGTAAACCTTATATCCGCCCAACGTAAAAACGTAACAATTATATATTTTTGTAGTATAGTTTTCGAAAAATAAATCTTTAGTTACAGTTATTTTTAAAATCATAAGCAGTTCATTGTTTTGTAACATCCTTTAAAGTTATGTTTTCAATACATTTTTTTCATGTTGTGTAATTAAACTAGTATTTACATTTTTTCATAAAACATACCCTTTTTCAGTCAGGACAATTCAGCGAAGATATGATTCCTACTGTTGGTTTCAATATGCGTAAAATAACAAAAGGCAATGTCACTATTAAAGTATGGGATATTGGTGGTCAACCAAGGTTTCGATCTATGTGGGAAAGATATTGTAGAGGAGTAAATGCAATAGTATACATGGTAGATGCTGCTGATTCTGAAAAAATAGAGGCTAGTCGCAATGAGTTACACAATTTATTAGATAAACCTCAGTTGTCTGGTATACCAGTATTGGTTCTTGGCAATAAAAGGGACTTACCTCATGCTTTAGATGAAAATGGACTCATAGAAAGAATGTATGTATATTACTTTAAAAATAAGTAAATAATATGTGTAATATAAACATTTTTTTTAGGAACTTATCTGCTATTCAAGATCGTGAGATTTGTTGCTATAGCATTTCATGCAAAGAGAAAGACAATATTGATATAACATTGCAGTGGCTTATAGCACATTCTAGAAGTGGTGTTCGTTAATACTTGTAACTAATTTTACGTTCTTATACATTCTTATTGAAAAGCCCAAAATATTGATAGAATGGGGATCAAATGTACAAGGGAGTGTTCAGTAATAATTTTGTTCTGGATTGATTAACTGATTATTGTAGGCAATTTTTTTATATCTAAGCTTTAGCTATTATCTGTTCCATCATACAAAATTCATAGAAATTTCAACGAAGGAGAAATGAAGAAATTTTGCTTAAACCAAATATGCTCATGGGAATGATAACAAAACATACATCCTGCAGGTACCTTAGAAATAAGTAACAGTTTTTATATTGTGTTTTTAGATAACCACTTTAAGTAACAGTGCTGTTGTTCTAACTTAAAACCATCAGAAAAAAGATAGTATTTAATGATTAATGTAGGGATGATGATAGCTAGTATGAATACAGGCGCAAAATAATATCAATTATCATATAGTACACATTTTTGAAACTATTTAATTAAGATTAATTACATCGTAATATAGAAATTATGAACAATTGATTGCTATATGTATACAAATATGATGCTGAGTAAACTTGTATAATTAATGGAGAATTACTAACAATATTATACCAATTTATTAAGATCCTTAAAATATGAAAGTTGTGTTATGTATATACACATATATATGTATAAAGAGGAATAAAATAATGTAATCCATTTTTTAAATGGAAGCTTACCTTTAACAAACTTTTTATTATCATCAAAAAAGTAAGAACAATAAAATATTGTATGTTTTTCAACCAAAAATGCAATATTTTAAACTATTCATGATTGGGCTGGTGAAAGGTGCATGAATTTAGCCTCTTCACCAATTCAATCTTCACGAAACCTTTCACAACTCCTCATTTAGTAATCATATTCCCCTCTCAAGGTAATTGCTTGACTTGGAATTAAACAGTCAGAGCCAGAGCCATCCATTAGAAGTTAGGATAGATTTGTATATTCGGAAACTCTGGTATTACTAATTTTATATAGAGTAGTTTCCTATAAATCAATGGCTGCAGGTGGAGACCAAAAACAGGCAAGTCAGCAGATATTCTTATAGTAGCAATAATTCTTTCTCATTCCAAAACTAATGGAAAGATAGATAGAGATAGGTAATACTTTGGAATTTCTCTTATCTTCTGCTTGCATCAAACACTGCATTAATGTCACTATGAAAACTGAATTAAATATTGGAGAAGTTCTTCACAAAAATTGAACTGTGTATAAAAATAATAATGTCAGAATTCCCTAATACAATCTTATATTTACTCTGGATAGATGGGCGTTTACTGTTTAATCCAAAGTCAAATGGTAAGGCCGGGAGGGAAGTACAGCTACCAGACGGGAATTCATGAAGAGGGTAAATTCTTACACCTTCTTTCACCAGCGTGGTTGTAATATCAAACATCTTATTGGTCAATGTGTATGACGTCATAACAGGATCGATAGTACATTATGTCGAGAATCGATTTATTATAATAAAGTTGATTCGTGTTATATAGTTTGTAACGCAGACGTAATTTGTAAAGGTGGTGTATAAAATTAAAACGCAGTAATTCTTTAAAAATTTACTATGTCACCAGTAACTGATGATGATCCTTACGCACATACAGCAAAAGGACTTTTAAAGTTAAAAAATGATCAAGGTGTGAGTAAAAAGTATGTGCATGACAGCCTCTATTTTTAGGTTAATGTTAATTGTATTCAGTGATAGTTACTACATAATCGATAACTTATTTGTTAATGTTTACAAATTTTTATCACTAACGTTGCTATTCAAAATAGGAAAAAAAATAAAGAAAGCAAAAAGAAAAAATTAGTGGAAGTTACGAAAATTGCAGAAGAAGAAAAATCCAAAACTACAGAGATTAAACGAACAAAAGCAGAAATAGCATTTCAAAAAATGCAAGAGAAAATGGTAAGTAATATTTAATTGGAGTACTTAAATTATTAAATAATTATATTTAACTTTATAATATTATTTACAGCAAACAGAACGTATAAAACAAAAAGCTTCAATGACACATAAACAGCGGGTAGAAGAATTTAACAGACATCTAGACAGCTTGACAGAGCACTTTGACATTCCAAAAGTCAGCTGGACAAAATAAATGCTTTATACAAGTTCTTTGTTTTATTTTTATTTAAACAGGTATAACATAAACATAAATAATGTAATATAAAATTAACACCTCATCTTATATAAGGTTGTATTTTATTGCAAATGTTTACAAAGACTTATTACTCTAGTTTTGATTGATATAATGATGTTTAAATCTAATATCAAACTTTAAAATATAAAAAGGCACATTCTTTAATGCACTTAATATTGTACAATCTACAATACATATATGCATTATGTAAACAGTCTAATAAGTTTAATTGAATAAATCTAGTTAATACTTTACTAGTATCCTTCAATAAACTCAGTTATCATAATAAAAAATGTTAAATGATATACTATATGTAAAATTAAAGTTTTTGTACCTTCATTAACATATTTTGGTTCCTAAAATTACTGAATTCTAGCAGATTTAATTAAATACATCTAGCTGATACTTTCACTAGTATCTTCAAATGAATGTAATTATCAAAAATAAAAAAATGTTAAAAAATATACTATGTATTAATTAATAATACATAAATTATATTAACTATTAAACACAAGGACGGATATGAGAATAAAGTTTTTATACTTTCATTATCTTTAAATGAATGTAATTATCAAGAATAAAAAGATGTTAAAAAATATACTATGTATTAATTAATAATACATAAATTATATTAATTATTAAATACAAGGACGGATATCAGAATGAAGTTTTTATACCTTCATTATCTTTAAATGAATGTAATTGTCATGATAAAATATGTTAAAAGAGATACTATGTATTAATTAATATTATATAAATTATATTAACTATTAAAAACAAGAATGGATATGAGAATGAAGTTTTTATACCTCCATTACCATAATGAAATACTTCTATGTAGTTTTCAGCTATTACCCAAGGATTACTTCCATCGTCAAAATACATTGGACACTGATCGCGTTCTCTCTCATATTCCTAAATTAAAAAATTTAATTATAAAATACATTTGATTGTAAAATAAATCATGTTTAATGCAATAAACAAGTTAATGGAATTCCCTTTTATTACCTGTAGTTCTAATGCAACTGCAGCACCTTCAGTATAATTATTACTTGTAACATCCTGCTTAAGATCACAGAATGGTCCAATAGCTTCAGACATAAGAACTTTATTTAAATCTGCTCTTTGATATACCCAACAACGATATTTGCTGAAGGGATCTAATTCATCATACGTTATTAAATACGATTTTAAGTTTTCTTTCCAAAATCCAATACATTTCATTTTGTAATCCGGTAAACCTGTACAATTAGAGTAAAATGTATGAGCATATAATTTTTTTCAACTTTATCATAGCAATTTAAACTTACTATAAATATCTACAGGTCTTCCTAAATGATCTACTGACAAGCAATAGTTTTCGTCAATAGCAATTTCCTTTTGATCAGTATCACATACAGAAAAATCAGAAATGTTTTGTTTACAATAAATGTTTGGACGAGGAGATAATGTAACACCTCCTAAAATTCTAGTTTCAAACAGGACATCTCCTGTCTGAATAAACATATATTTGCCGGCAACAGGACAGCGTACTGGTACAGGATTCTTCGCTGAAAGTATAATAAGTGATGATAGAAAAAATTAAATACAGATATTTGAAGAAATTATACGTTATACTCACCTAGAAATAAATCATATTTCCAGGCTTCTTTATTAGGAAACTGAACCCAAGAACAAACTGTATGAAAATTGTCTTTTATAACTGCAACACCACGTCGATATCTTATGATATTATGATGCCGACGTACAAAATCAAAACAAACATAATCCTTTTGACTGAAAATAAAAATTAATTAATTATTGAAAGATAATGTATGTCAACCATTTTAAACAACCATACCATCCATCAACAGTTAATCTAGCCATCATTACTCTAGAATCTCTTGATTCGCGGCAAACATAAATTGTACGTCTATAACGGCCTTCGTCGGGATACCAAGTTTCGATTATATGTGTTTCGTTAATGAAAATATCTGCATCAATATTAGCAGTGTTTATCCATTGTCCACTCATATCCTCTGGTAATCTGCACCCTGGCTCTACCACCTCTGCTTTAACAGGAGTTACCTTTAAACGTTCCGGACTTTTCTCAACTGTTTTTAACGTATTGCATTCCGCAGTAATAGATACACCAATAAAAAGATCATCATCCCGATTCTTTAGAAAACATCGGTATTTTTCATCTTTTCTAGATTCTTTTGTATTTGCAACCGCGAAAAAGTGATTTTTGTCAACAAACCAATCTCCCAGACAACTATATTCCACCACTGAAATATTATAAAGAAGCATTAAACAAAATTTGTAACTCATATAATAAAGAGCTTATCAGAACAATAATAATATTACCTCCATCAAAAGTGTTCTTCATACCAGGACACTGTTTATATGTTATATTAAATTTTTGGTTGGTTATTAAAAATTGTGTTCCTGCAGTCTGACATGATCTAATTTGTGCATCTGGGTGATTACACTCTCCTGTAAATCTAAATCGATTCTGTAATAATAAAAAGATTTAATTTGTATCACATATAGTTAATTTTGTTATGAAATATATACCTGGTAAGCAAATTGCCAAACACCTTCAAGGGATGATCTACAATTTACAGGAACATAATTCTCTGAAAATAATGTTACCAATTGTTGATCAGGTCGTAGTCCTCTACATACATTTTGTACTGTTGGTTCGATACCATTGGGCAAATTTACACAATATGCTGAAATGTAGTATTAACATTAGTTTGTTATATACATACTTCTTTTTTATTAATTCTCTAAAACTTGTTATAATTAATTTTACCTTCAAGTTTCTCCAACACATTCACTGTTCTAACAATTAATTTAACACAATGATAGCATACATTATGTTGAAATACAAATGTATAATTGACATGATATTCTTCTAACATATTAACGCAAGTTCCACGATCTGTCATTGTTTCAGCATTTATTTCTGTTAAAGTATTTCTACCATTTTCCCAAGAAAACCATGATCCTCTTATGACTAATGGAATTTGACAAGAGTTTGATTCTTGGATGGAATAAGTAACTAAGAAAAACACATGAAAGTAATGTAAAACTACATAATGTGCATTATTAAAATATATAATTCAGCGAATAATATATTTCATAAACTACATTTCTTATCTTTCAACAGAGTTACTCAGTTTTTAATTTTTCAATAAAATATGAATTAAAATATAACAACTGTATACATATTATGAGCCACCAAATATATAAAATTTTATAAATCACTAAGCTTACCTTGCCACATAAAATATATAGCACATAAAAGTAAATGCGGTGACTTAATCATTTTGTTAATAAGTTAAATTTTATGATTATAAACAAGGAAAAAATTTTAGTGTAATTTATTAAATAGTGTATTAAAAAAGTTTATTCTGAACGCCCATCCCATTTATGAATCATACCTGTGCTGCCATCTGAAACATTGATAGCATTTACTTATATATGTATCTTGAACGACAAGTGTGAAGATTTCGTGCGCCCCTTATGCATAGAAAAATTTACCATAGAACTGCTACGATATCTTTTGTGCATTCGATCATTTCGCATAAACTACCACAATTGAAATATATGTGCTTATATATGTAATATATGTAATTCATTTCACATAAAACTTTCCATATAAGTTTGTGTTATTAGTATATAAAAAATCAATGCTACTCACTGTTGAAACGAAATTTATATTAATGTTAAAAAGATTGTTTTCAAATAGTATATTTCTTAAAGTTTCATAAATTTATTTTTAAAACATGTAGTTTTGATGTGTGGTTCCATACAAGAAGAATCAGAGCAATTTCTTTTACAAAGAACAGGTTTATCCTATCATATATGTTTCATAACTGAAATGAAAATTTAATGTGAGTATTAATATTATTGAATGATATAAATTGTTAATGTAGTGATATTTTCTTTTAAACTAATTTTTCTTGTATGGGACAATTTATTTAAACAATTTTGTATATGTTTAAAAAACTATAAACGAAATATTTATTCTTAATTATGTATTATTATTTTATTGCAACTAATTACTGACAATTTATAGCTATTTGTTTTTGAATAAATTTCAAAAATTAAGTGGTCATATAATAAACTAATTTACAATTTTATTATTTTAACTTTATGGTTATTTATTGTGAAAACATAAATTTCATAAATTATTGTTGTATGCATCATCAAGAATAATGGCAAATATAGAAGTTGTTGAAAATATGCCAATTTGGGAACCATTACGGTTGACATATATTAAACCATCATTTACTAGTCAAGAATTAACTCTAGCATCACGTCAAGATCTGTGGCACAAATTTATTTTATATGGTATAGGACAATATAAAGCAACAGAAGTATTAAGAACTATTATTGTTGCTTGTGAACCTGAAATTATATTACCTGTTCTGTACAAAGAAGAAACTCTTAATAAAAGTACTTTCTTGGCAAAATGCAGTTCCACTGCTATCAAAAATCTTGTAAAACAAGGTTTATGTGTAACACTGTCAAATGGGCAAGAATTACATATTGATATTGTATTAGGATATACAGATTCTCAGGGTTTACAATTAAATCCTAATAGAATTATAGCACAAGCTCTTTATTATAGATATGAACCTACAAAAAAAATACTGAATCTTGATGACTTTGAGAATGAAAAGTCTTTAGGTTCTATATATTGTCCCATATCTTTACCTAAAGTACTACATTTTGTTTTGAGATGTACCAAAATGAGAATTTTAAGCAGTAATCGTGATACACGATTACCTGTTAGGGAGCTGAGTTTAAGATACAATCAAATTACAGGCATTATTCTCTTTGAAAAATTCTTTAATTATCATTTAACTAAATTGGATTTACGCCATAATCAGATTGTAGATGTAGAATATTTGCGTTACTTCAGTGAATTTAAAATAAGTGAACTTTGGTTAGATGGAAATCCATTGTGTGCAAAATACAACAAGTGTCAAGATTACATACAGGCAGTGAAAAATGTTTTTCCCCACTTACAGAAGTTGGATGGAATTGTAATAGGCATGGAACAAAAATTTGTCCCTAGTATTCAAAATAATTTTCTAAAAGATGGTACAAATACTTGCTTAATCAAACAATTTGTTAAGCATTATTTCACATTATATGATCAAGATGATAGACAATCAATGAATGGATTGTATGACAGAGATGCACTTTATTCTATGACACTAGGGCCTGTTTCAAATTATGTACATAAACAATTAACTAAAACGTTTGTTACAAACAGAAATTTACTTAAATTTGTTGATTATGCTAAGTGTCAAGAATTTTTATTACGTGGCCCAGAAACAATCATTTCTGCATTTAAAAATCAACCTCCAACAATACATCACTTCAGATCATTTCATGTAGATTTATTGTATGAAGGAGAGATCCATCTTGCAATTTCTGTACAAGGACAGTTTTCATTTCGAGAAGTTTCATGTCCACCAATGTTTTTTGACAGAACTTTTATAATCATGAAAAAGGAAGATAATGAATACTGTATTACTAATGACCAATGCTACCTTGATGGAACACCAGCTAATAATAATTTATCAGGAAACAGTGAAACAAGATGTGAGTCAAAAACTGTACCAAAATTTATTCCAACTGTGTTCAGCATTTCTGAAAAAGAACAACTACTCAGATTTTTACATGAATTGACTACAATGAACATGAGATTCTGTCAGCAGTATCTTGAAGATGCCAATTGGGATATAAGGACTGCCATTACAACATTTATGAATATGTACACAGTTAACAATGTACCACCTGAAGCCTTTTTATAATATGTTTATAGCATGTTTATAGCCTGATATATATGTACACACGCGCTCATGCGGACACACACATATATCATTATTTATAATATACCTATGTAATAAGAAAGTCATGTAACTGTATAAATAGAAATTATTGTAATTATATGTATGACATTAAATTAATGTCATCTTTTAAAGATAAAGTTTGTAACTTGATATAATAATTTCAACAATGTTATATAAAAAATGTGTTACAATCTAAATAAAATAAGTGCCAATTGTATTTTTTAAAGTATTTTTTTTTTATTTCATTTTATACAAAATATAAAATTACAATTTTTGTGATATTAACAACCTTGTTGTATGTTCAACAAAGCAATGGTTTTATTTATATATGGTGCAGTATTCACATTTGAATTTATTCCTAATTCAAAAACTTTCTGCATTAATGGTAAAGCATGTTCTACAATGGAATATAATGTATCAAAATAAGCATGTACCAATTTTAATACATATTACTAAAATAGATATTTGAATAAATAAAGGGAAAGCTTACCTTGCATACATAATACAATTTCTGGTAATTTTTCTAGAGCCGACAATAAGATATCGGCTTTAGAACTGTCCAGACATCTCTGAAATGCGGACAAAATATTTGCATTTGGCGCAGGACGATGTTTTAATGCTCTTGCGAGTAATGTATGAGCAAGAGTTCTTATATTACCTTGCGGGGATACAAGCAATTCTGCTATATTTTCTGTTATAGGTTCCAAAACTGCGGGTTTTCGAGATGATAAATGCTCAATTTCTTGAAGAGCATTAAATACATCTAAAATATTATATTTTTATATTGCAATTTAAGAAAAAAATTTTAATTCAAGTTAAAACATCTTTTGTAGCCATACCTTCACCATGCAATTTGGATAATGTAGCTAACAGTGATGACCAATGCTGAGGGATAGTGGATTCTGAAGGAAGTAGAGTTGAAGGAACTGTAATTAAAACCTCTTCTACGTCTTCTCCTTCTCTTGGCAGTGGAATGCCTGATACAAGTGTTCTAAGAGGAACTAGATTTGGATAGTGCATCTGTAATTCACTATATGTAAGTGTAAGCTGAAATCTGAAATTCATTAGAAGAAATCAAAGCTATTACTTACTGAAGAAGGTGAGCATGTTTTTGCAAGTATTTCAATGCTCTTTGTGGATCATAAGAGACATATGCTTGTAGTAATGTAATAAATCTATTTAGAAGTGGTATCAATTCTTTTATAGGTGCATAATTCTGAAAATAAAACATATTAATAGTCTTTAATTTGGTATATATTAATAACATACGAATTTGTATATATTGATATGTTCCTTTAATACCTGGAAGCACTGAAAATAATTCTCTAATGTATCTTCTAAAGCAATCTGGTGTTCTTCGCTAAACAGATGTGGTTGTAGTAATTCTAACAACCCCATTATTTGTACAAAAAGATTTAAATGGTGACCTGATCTAAATTGAGAAAAATCCAAATAACACCTTCCCATTAGCGACGACGCTAACATTGGGAGTTGCCGTAATACTAAAATAGGATGCACAGCAGCCATTTTTCGGGCGCATAATTCGAAGTCCTGAGACCTGGAATTCCATAACTTTTGTCTCGGCGTTGCTGCTAAAGCTGTTAACAAAGAATGACTCATACAATCCAATACAGAACCCGTCCATTCTGTAATTTTTGCTTCTCCAACAAACTTTTTAGTCTGAAATGTGTCTAAGTAACATATCACTTTAGGTATCTTCATATACATGTGTAATAAAAATTGATGAGCCATATCGGAATCAACTCTAAAAATGAAAATTAGAAGTATTTAAAAAATTGTCTAAAGAAAAAGGATAATACTATGCTAAATTAAACGTACTCTGAATTATTCATCATATGTTTAGCCAAATATTTTACAACACTAGCTATTAAATAATTTTCTGTAGAAACGCAGTGTAACAATAAATCAAGACGAGAATCCATTCGAGCAAGTGCGGTGCTTCTGTTTTGACAATTACATATAATAACACCTTCTGCGACTATATACGCTACAAGTGTTAGTAACTGTTTCTGATGTAAAAGTAAAATATTTTCTGGGACATAGTGTTTTGGTGTAAATTTGTCTCTGCCTTGCCATAGCTTTGGATTACAAGTCAATGCCCATAAAAAATCTAAAACAGCCGTCGGATCATACCTATAAAAATAATACTTTATTGTCTTAGGGTTCCTATACATTTGAATTATCCTTTACCTACCCATCATCACATTTATCTAACAAATGTCCAACACATTTGTACAATGTAGCCCAACTTGCTCTATGTGTTAATAAAGTTAATAAGTAAGGCCTAAATGAGTGTGAGCTCATTACATTATTATCAATTTTCATTTGTATCTTTGTTTTTCCAAACAGAAGTTTCATTTGAAGAGTAGGACATATGCCAATTAATTCTGGTTCTACAGATGCTAACCAGTCTATCAGTAAACCCGTTCGTGGTTTTAAAATACCTTCATTGCTATCATTTACTAATAATCTTGCCATAGCTTCAACAAGAACATCAGTTTTCTGTTGTTTAAGACAAATATCTAATAGTTTACGTCCCACTGCTTCCAAGTTCACTGAATCCGTGCTTTCCAAAATAGATCCAGGATCTCGATTTTGCATTAACACCGTTAGTTCCATACTTTTTGGTGTTTTAGTCAGTTGTACATTTGCAAAATCTCTTAAAATTGATAAAATTGGTGCTTTTACATCGCCTATCAGTTGTATCAAATTTAAACACATATTACGGGCTAATTCAACTACTTGTTTCGAAGTAGATGATTTTTTTAACGGCAACAATATCACCCGCATTAAAGTGCACGAATACTGTGACATATGAACAAGCGAAGCTAAAAACTGTTTAACTTGCATCGAGCTTAATACACTGCATATATGTTGTATTGCTAATACAATAGCTCCACTTTCTTTGGCAGATTTCTGTAAGTCCTTCGCTAAAGTTTTATGTAATCGTCGATAGGCGTCTACCTTTTGATTCATTGGTATATTCTCGATGAATAATCTGTTAATTAAATGCGGGACATCTGTTTTCACAGAGCACTGTATAACAGATTGTTTTTGAACCATAGAACACAAAGGTAATGGTTCCTGTAATTGTCCAACAGTCACCGCATTTTCATCGGGTAACTGCGGCTCCATCAACTGCAAAACTTGTACAAAGACTAACCCACCTGTTGCCCCCCTTCTATGTTGAACTTCAACTAATTGTGCCATGTAGATCTTATCTAGTACTGCTTCGCCAACTGAACTCGGATCAATTTGTACACCAGCATCTAGCGTATGAAGTAATTTCGTCATCGAGGGTACAGGAATACCAAAGCTTTGAATAAAAAGAACCAATTGTTGCGGTTCTAAATCTTTGAGAGCTGCATCTATTAAACGCGGTACATTACTTCTAATCATTCTTAGTTTTAACCAGTCTGGTATCAACAAAGCTTCTTCACTTGTGTCAACAAGGAAAGCTTTTGGTGGCTCTGTATTCAATGGGAACCAAGTTTCAAGTAGCACATTAAACAATACATCATCATCAGAATCATATGTTAAGAGAATTATCATAGCATGAACAACTAGAATATGCATTGTACATTCTTCTCCTGTACTCCATTGTACTAATATTTGATCTTGACTCTCAGACCATGTATACTCTTCTGCTCTTGGAGATCGAGCTTTTTCTAGATAATTACAAAAGATTACCATGAATGCGTGTAAAGTTTGTTTAGCTTGCGGATTATCAAATTCCGACTGTGGTAGTATAGCTGCTATAATTGTACTCCGTTCAACAACCAACTGAGATATTTCATTAGCCAAATCAATTAAATCAGGTAAATCATCATCTGTAGTGTGTGCAGCAAGGTAAGATATGTAAGCATGTACAAGATCTGGATTGTTTTCAACTTGACAAGCACTTCGAAGAGCAGTAGAAACCAAAGATCGTACAGATAAAAAATGAGGTATGGAAGGTAATTTACGAAGAAGCCAAACCTCTCTGCAAAAAACAATTTACATTAACTCTTAGTTTGATACGATTTTATTAAGGATAAATGTATTAAATTACTTTTCATTTTCTCCATCTATATCCATAGGCTCTTCTTCAGTAGGTATTGATCCGAGAACCATTTTTAAACCCGTAATCGCTTGAAGACGACTGCCAGTTTGTTGGCTGCTCAATCTCCGTAAAAAGTATTCTAAAACTTCGTAAGCATGTTGCCTATCCTGTTTAGGATCGGTTAACAACATTTGTAAGTGGGCTAATAATTGTTGCTGTCTTGGTTGCTTTTCTACAGCTTGAGTACTAGTAGATAATAAAAATTCACAAAGGCATTGTACAGGTAATTGACTAAGGGATCCTTCGCTATTTTGTACAAGATCTGCTAGCCATGGCATGCTCTGAGACGAACTTTGTTGCTGTCTTTGTATTATATCTAATAAAAAGTCTGGTTTACGAGATCGACACAGCAAATGTCCTAATCTGTGAGATACATTCAATGATTGTATTTGTTCTAATACCGCTGGAGGTGGTCTCCTAGCAATACCAGTTGGTTCCATGGTTATTAATTGTGATAACAACAAACTATTTTGTTCCGATATTTGTATTCTTGTTGATGCAGCAGCTAAATGTGATTCATATTCTAGTATTTCTTGTTTTTCAATAACTTCAACTTGCAATTCTTTCGAACGTTCTTGCTCTATAATTTCTGGTAATGCCATCGTCGGTGGCGGATAAGAAAAATGACTATAAAACAATACTATATTAAAAAAAGATACATTTAACATTAAAAAATTTCTTTCTGGAAAAGAATTTAAACGTACTTCGTGATACACATTTCCATAAGAGTTCGTAAAATAGGATACCGTTTCCACGCAACAGCGCCAATAGTAGAAGGATTATGAGCAGCTAATATTAATAACATTATCCATCCTTTCCAATATAAGTTTGATATCGCTAAAGTAGGCGGTACGTAGCTAAAAAAGAAGAAAATAAAAATTAATATAAATTTGTATTACATTAATTAAATTTATAATATTTTAATATTTGTAAATACTTCGACGGTATATTTATAGTTCCTGGTGGTTGATAAATACATAAATTAAAAATAAGTTCAATTATATCTAATTTATCAGCCTGTAAGGTTGGAAAACTTTCGGTCGAATTAGCCGCCGCTCGTCGGATTAACTGATCCACCAAATCTAACATTTCTGAATGAGTAATGCTGTTTTCCTGAAATATAAAATATAACACGCTTAAATTAAAATACTTAAAAAATACATATTAGAAAGATGAATTTATTACCTTAGAAACGTACCTTTGAAAAACCAATTAATAATAGTCTTAATAATGTATCTTGTAATAGAGGAACATCTGAGATAAGACGTAAATAAAATACTTTGTCAGATTCAGGCGGCCAATTGTCTAATTTATAATATTGTTCTGGAGGTTCAAGTAATAAAATTTTATGCAAAGCATGAAGAAGCTCATTTTTCCCAATAGCATACATTTGTGGTGCCGAATTTTGTAACCATAATACAGCTTCGAATTGAATTGTTGCTACCATATTTTGAAATTGATGTAATAAAGCTATATCTTTTTTATCGCCTCTTTGTGCTAATGCTGCGGCTTCTTTAACTAGTGGACTTATGGCTAGTAACATACATAAGCACAATAAATCTGCAATTGAAATGAAGACTCGTTCTTTGAATTCAAAATTAAGCAACTGTTGCGCTATATCCTGCCTTTCGGACATCAAAGTGCGCGCAAAGGTAAGCAAATTAATATCGTGTCGACAAACACGAACAATTTCTCTAAGCAAAGCACGCAAAGGTCTAAGGTAATCTTCTCGATTCATTAGTAAATCTTGAAATATTTCTGCAAGTAGTTTAGCTGCTTGTTCAGGTAAAGTTTGAAACATTACACCCAGCATTGGCATATTGTTTGGATTCCTTGCATTAGATAATTCGTTATAAATTGTATGTTTCAAGATAGTAGATAGATTTTCAGGATGTAAGCCAATTAATTCCTTTACACCATTTAGATAAAGGTTAATTACAGCTTTGGTTTTCAATCGCATTTTCACTAATTGACTTATAACTTCAACATCTCTTTGTGTATGAGAAGTACAATTATAACAAATATAACTCAGTAATTCTTGAGCAGGTCTCATTAATTTTGGATTATGCAAACACATTTCTAGTCTTGGAACAGCAATATTTCTGATTTCTACAAAGCCACATGCTGAAGAAAGTAATTTTAAAAAGTTCTTTGTAATTGACTCTGGTTGCCGCCTGTTTAGCTGTTCTTTCACGGCTTCAAGAACAATGCATTCTATATTCTCTATACAATGTGCATATCTAGGAGTCACTGGAAATTCTATCTTTTCCTTATCTCCAGAGAACTGTACAGATGAAGTTCCTGGATCTTCATCGTCAACTATAGATGGACTATGACAATCACGTGGCGTTAAGACCGATAGTTCTGGTTGTAAAACGCTTCTCGGTGGATGTCGCGTGTTAAATCCGGTTAAAATGTTATCTACAAAACCTTTGCATTCCTCATGGTCAATCCATACTCTTTCACCTAAAGCATCCTCAATGTACAACTGAAAAAAGAATACAAATTAATTTTAAATTAAGCACAACATATAAGATTAAAATAAATATTACTATGATCTATTTAGAAATAACCTTGACAAAAATTTCTGGCCAATTTCTTTTATCATGAAATCCTTTCATTAACAAATTAGCTGCAAGTACAGGAACCAATGGGTTTCCTTTAGTTTTATAATTATGTGCTTGATCCCGTTTCAATAGAGATGATAACGCATGTAATATACAGTCATTTGAAAAAATAGAAGGACGAATTTTTGCTAAGTATAATAATCCCATATAAACTAATATATCAGGTTTCCATTTCTGATTTTTAAGTGTCTTTATAGCACCACATATAATCCCTATAACTTTATCGCCTTCATCATTATCATTAGCTTCTAAAACCATTGGAACAAAATCTGCTGGATCACTATCTATTGCTACCAATTCCCAAGCTTCAGCACTTGAGAATGGTGGTCGCTGATGTGAAACATGTGTTACAAGTTTAGGTTTTTTTTGTGGAATATATTGAAAAGATTGAAGTGATCCTGATGGTGCTTCTTTTTTTCGATCATTTCCTGCACAATTTTTCATACATTACATAGATTAATGATACCAATCATTTTATTTAAGTTATTTTAAATTTGTTTAAATGTATACTAAAAAATAGTTGTATTTACCAGAAGTCGAAGAACTACTAGTTGGTTTAGAATGAATAACACCTGGTCTTTTAACATCAGAACTCTCATTACGTGAACCTTTGGATCCAAGTGCAAATAAATCAGAAGGATGCTGAGCAATCTTACTTTTTGCACCTCTACCAATTCCTGCCTTGCTTCGATCCATTATATTTGTGTCTTTCAAGTTCAAAAAATAAAAATGCAAAATTAATATTCATTGACAGTATTTATCATTTAAATAAAATAAATATATAAAGGTAAATAGTTTCATTTTTAATTTATATTTTGTTTCAATAACTTTTCTATGTATCACAAAAAATTAAAAAAATGTTTTGTACTAGGCGCTAACCTATTCAACATCTATAAAGTAAATTTCCAGAGCATGTTCTTCTGGAAAATATGTTTAATGTAATACATTACTAATAATATTACATTTATAAATTAACTTGTTGCAATGAAAAATGTAGATACAAGAATATTTTTCTACAACAAATTAATATTTTACAAACAGAACGGTATCGATTAACAACAGTAGCAGACACCGTTATCGATGTCATTCTTTTGGAAATTCGTAGAATCGAATCGATAATCGAATAAGGCAATCTTAAATTTAAATTAAGTAATAATTTAAAAGTAATATGAAATATTAATGGTATCCTTTTTTCAAAGTTTTAATTAATATATTCAAAGAATAAAATATATACTTACATAAAAAATCAGTAATTTATTTACATCTTAAATTTTAATTCAGTGTTTATAGTTCTAAATTTATAATATATTATTAAGAAAGCGTTAAGTAAAATATTAAACACATAAACAGTTTTAGAATATATCATTTTCAAACATTTTTTAATCGTATAAAAGATAAATATTCTTAGTCTTATCACGTTCTTGTTTATTACATTGCATGCTTAAATTAACCAATCGGATTGTAGAAAATTTAAATTTAAATGTGTGTTGAAGCAATCGTCATTTTAAATGGCAGTTGCAATCCATAAAGCGGCATGTAGTAAAAGTAGTAAGACGCAGTAAATAATTTAAAAACGAAGTGGCTACATATAAAAATTTCTACGCTACTTCGTTTAAGATACTATATGAAGAAAAATGTCAAGTAATGTTAAGGTTGGAATTAAATTTAGACCCTTGATCGAACAGGAACATGAAAATTTATCAATACAATGGATTGTAAAAGGAAATTCAATTGTTTCTTTAGATGAAGAAACAAACAAGTTGGAAAACAATGATTTTCATTTTGGTATGTGTTTAATATTGTCTTAATTTATATAATAAAATTATACCAAGATATAACCTTATGTGTTGTTTTCATCATTTGACACACATCTTCCAAATATGTAAATTAAGATTTTATTAGCTATATTAATTAAAAGAATTATTTTTAAATACATTTTATTGTGTTAAATATTATTATGAATTACAGAACAACTAATTTTTATTCATAAATACGGATGTAATAGAATAATAAAAAATACGTAAATAAAATAACAACTAATTTACTTGTATAACCATCATAAATATAACACATATAGAGTTTTCATTTGTTAATTTTTAATATCTTATTTGTAGATTATGTTTTTAATACCAATTCAACAAATTCTGATGTATTTGACGGTATTATAAAACCTGTTGTTGATGCTGTCATAGAAGGTTTTAATGGAACAATATTTTGTTATGGTCAGTTTAATTCTGGTAAGACATATACAATGACAGGTACCTTAGAAGATCCAGGAATAATACCACTTATTATTAAATACATATTTAATATTATTTCAAATACCATTAAGCGTGAATTTTTGTTAAGGTTTGTATTAAAAAGTAGAATTAAGATCATAAATCACATCAATTGTTTAAGAACTCTTTATGCTTTTCAGAGTATCTTATTTAGAAATTTGTGATGAAAAAATAAATGACTTATTAAATAAGAATCAAATTGACCTAAAATTGTATAAGGATGACAATGGACAAATAATTGTTAATTGTAAGGAAGAGATTTCAAATTCGTCAGATAATATGCTATCTATAATGACTAAAGGAATCAAGAATAAAAAAATACAACAAACTAATAGGAATAACAATATTGGTAGCCATAGTGTATTTCGAATTGTAAGATTACATATACTATTTTATATTTTTAGTTTTGAGATCTTAATGTAATAGATGTGTTCTTTTTAGATGATTGAAAGTCAAGAAATTGAAGGAGATTCGAATAATGTACAAGTATCACAGTTAAATTTAGTAGATCTGGCTGGCTTTAAAAAACGTGATTATACAGATGTTATTGAAGAACATCAAATTGATAAATCCCTTTTGGGTTTGGAATCATTAATTTTACAGCTGAATAAATCACAGGATGTTCAGGAATATATTAGCAATCAAAATAGTAAATTAACGGAATTATTGCAGTTATCATTAAGTGGCAATGCTTTTATAGCAATAATATGTACAGTGATACCTGTTGCTTTAGAAGAAACATACTGGACTTTATCGTTAGTATGCTACTGCGAAAATATTATTCAGAATTTTACATGTATCAGAATATTACTTTTAATATTTAGGTTTGCCTCTCAAGTCAAGAATATAAAGATCAAGCCACACAGAAATGAAATTATGTCTGATGCACCACTTCTGATACGTTATGCAAAGCAATTAAATAAACTTCAGATAGAGCTAGAGGTTGTATTATTAACTATAATTTACTTAGAAAATTACCACACTTTTATGACACTTATTATGTTATACTGGAATTATTTCATTAGAGAATACAAGATGGAAACTCATCTATAGAAATTGAGGAAGTAGAATCTAATAAGTTGCAACAGAAATATCAAATTAATTGCTTGCTAGAGGAACGTATAAAGTTATTAAAGACTCAAATTATTTCTGGTTGTACAAAAAATTATGAAGAATCATTTAAGCGTAATTCTAGAAGAAAACAAATTTGGTTTAGTCCAGGAGCTTTTAAACAGTACTTATCTGTATTTCATACTAAAACTGGTTTACCAACAATAAAAGAAATATCATCTGAGAAACCATATAAAAAGAACATTATGCAATCAGTTGATGTTTTAAATCGAAGTAAATTTATTATATCATGAAATTTTGTACTCAAAGTATATCTTTTTAATAATTTAAAAACTTAATTAGTTTTATATTTTCAGCATTTCAGACAGCTTTTACAGACTTCGAATTAGAATTGATTGACTGTACAACAGATTATGAAGCTAAAGAAAGTGATGATATTGAAAATGAACATATTAAATCTACAGAGAATATGTGTAACATGCAGTGTAAAAGTAATAATAGTTTTTTAACACCAGAAAAACAAGATTCTTCAGTACAAACTTCAAGGTATGTGTAATTTTTTAATATAATATTTATATTGTTTATACGGTTTTTTTTTTGTCTTTAATAGCAATCAAGCCTCTCCTTCTACACCAAAAAGTACTTTACGGAAGTATATTTTAGATCTGACAAAGGATCTTATTGAACTTCGTGAATTTACAACATTAGAAAAACAGTTACTATGTGAAGAAAATCACTGTTGCACACATGTAAGTGCAGTTTATATTTATATTTGTGTTTTAATATGTTCTTTAATTTTATATAACTAAATATTTTTCAAGGATTTGGAAAATCAAATAGCAAAACAGTCTACCTGCTCCAATTTTAAAAATGACAAAAATGATGATTATTCTTCGAATTTAATGATACAATTAGAAGAAGAAAAGATTAGGTTAACAGAAGACCTAGAATTAAAAATTCAAGAGTTAGATGAAATAAAAAATGATATTCAGAGTCTTAAATTAGATATAGAAAAATTGCAAAAAACCATTTATTTATTAACAAATGAAAATATGGAAATGTCAAATAAATTATCTGTTGAAAAAGAACGTTCAAAACAAGCTGAATTCAATCTTCAAAAAACGATTGATGAGCTTTATATCCGTATTTCGAAAATTACAGACGAAAAGATTAGTTTAGAAAGTGATATAATGGTTTTAAATGAACATTTAGAGTCACTTCGCTCAAAAACGACAGAAAAGTATAATGACGAACAATTAATTGCTGAGTATCAAAATAAAATTGATGCATTAAAAACAGAAAATATTGAATTATCAGCAGTTATTGCAGAAAAAAATAGGGAACTTGAAAATATTAAAGAAAGCAAATCATTATTATATGATCATGAATGCATTTATAAAGATAAAGTTACATTGCTTACAGAAAAAAATGAATGTTTGATAATAGAAAATAATGAACTTTCTACTGACTTAATAGACAAAATTGAGGAAAATGATATGTTGAAAGAACAATGTAACATTTTAGAAAGTAAAATATCTCTAATGAAAACTACAAATTCTGATGAAAATGATATAGAGCAGTTAAGAACAGAAAATAATATTCTAAAAGCTGAAATTATGGAATTAAAAATGAAAATAACAACAGTAATGGATGAAAATGTGAAGTTTTCTCATAATTTATTAGAAACTATGGAGGATCATAGTAATTCAAGCAATGAAAAATTGAGTGATAGTACTTTGCATTTGTCCACAATAATCGATAATCCTACACAGATAAATGAGATTGATTGCAAGAAAATATTGCAAGAAAAAAGCAATGAGGAACTAGTAAATAAAGTCATAATGTTACAAGATGAGGTTAATTATCTGTCTCGTTTAAATAAGAAATTAAGTGATTTGAAACTATCATCTTGCAGTCAATGCACGCATTTGAAGAACTTAAATGATAGTCGTAGAGCTACTAAACTTGAAGCGAAAATGTTAAATCTTAAATTAGAAGATTTACAAAAAAAATTCGATCGCAAATGCGCAGACATTGAAGTACTAAAACTTAAAGTTAATCAGGAACTAAATTTAAGTTTTACTGATGCATCTTTGAATACAAGTTTTGTAGATGGAATGAATGTAAGTTTCATAGAAGAAAAAGTTTATCATTTAAATAATGAATTACATGCATTAAAAGATGACCGTGATAAATTATCTATTCTATATAAAGAAAAGTGCGATGAATTTGAAAAACTTCATGATGAAGTAGTTGATGCAAAGAACATAGAAGATAATCATAAACCAAAGAAATATGCGTTTAAAAATGAAACAAGAATCGAACAAATTCAGAAAAGTATTGACCAAGTAAAAGAAGATATAGATGAATTAAAAAAAAATAATACGAATTTTACTTCTATACTTAGTAAATTTAAAATAGAAAAGGCAAGTTTATTAGGTGAAATCAATACATTAAAAAGTATTAACGGAGAATTACAACAAAAAGTACTGGATAAAGAGATACTATCAGCTACAGCTACAGAGAAAGCACAAATTCTTGAAAATGAATTATCAAATATGAGTAAAGAAATCGAGCAATTTTCTGCGAAAGAGAAAATGATGCAGACCGAAAAATTGATATTAGAAGTAGAATTAGAAGATTTAAAAGCTGAAAAAGAAAGTAAAAATGTTCTTATTACTGGATTAAATCGAACGATTGATGAATTAAATGAATGTATCTCATCACTGAAGAATGAATTAGATTTAATAACCAATCAAAAGAATGAGTTAACTATATCAACTGAAATGGTTGAACACAAATATAAAAATGAGTTACAACTATTAACAGAACAGTATGTTAACTTAGAACGAGAAAAACAAAAAAGCGTAGGAGCAGAAAAATGTGCAACACTACGGGCCAAGGAATTAGAATCAGATATAGAAAAACTTAAAGCGGATTTAACAAAACAAGAAAATCTGTATCAAGAACTTGAAAAAAAAGTTTCTCGGTTAGAAAACCTTTTACAAGAAAGTGAAAGTGAAAAAGAAATATTTAAGGAAAAACTGCAGACACTTGAAATTCAATTAATTAATTCTGAAGATGATTTAATGTTTAAGTACAAAAATGAATTTGAAACAATAACGAGAAAATTTGAAGAATATACCAAAGAATCTGAGATTAAGTTAAGTAAAATTAACGAAACATTAGATAAATATGTAGAAGAAAATTATAATTTAACACAAGAACTTACAAAACTTCGAGATATAGAATTAAAATTAAAAATCCTACAAAATGAAGATATATATGGGGAAGAGAAAACTTTAATTACTACTAATAAAAAATTGCAAGAAGAGTTAGGTACTGTTAAAGAATGTATGATTAAAGAACTGAAGTCATTTAAATGTAAAGTAAATTCTGTAGATTTCCTAAATAAAACTGCAAATGAAATTTTCATACTTTTTTTGCAAACCATTATGTTAAAAGAAGAAGAAATAATTAAAGAAGTGAAGGAATTATTTGAAAGAGACAAACAAAAGTTAGAGGATGGAAGGCGCCAAAGTGCGGATGCAGAGAAACGCGTAATGATATGGGCTAAAGAATTAGAAACAGAAATTGAAAAGTTGCAGACGGATTTAACAAAGAAAGAATGCTTATGTATGGAACAACAAAATAAAGTTTATCAATTAGAACATCTTCTAAGAGAAAGTAATTATGAAAAAGAAACACTCAAAGAAAAAATGGAAGCACTAGAAACTGATTTCAATAATTTGCAAAGCGAATTCGATAAACAATGCAAAATAGATATTCCGCAAAAGGAAGAAGCAATTATTGTTGCACAAAAACGAGAAAAAGAAATACAAGAAGCTCTTAAATCCAAAGAAATAGAACTTCAATTTAAAATAAAATCTGAGAAAAATCTATATGAGAAGAAAATAGAAGATCTTATTTGTACCATAGAAATCTATAAAACAAAAAATATGGAATTGAAAAATAATATTGAAGGTTTTGAAGCAAATGAAAAACAGCTGAAAAATATTATAGAAGTAAACTGCTCCGAATTGAAAATGAACAAACAAACTATACATAAGATGACCATTGATTTAGAACAACTTACTGAGGCTTACAATAAAGTAACTTATGAAGTTGAACAAAAAACGTCTAAAATTGAAAATATTACAGTACTTTTGAAAAAGAAATGTGATATGCTATCTGAATATAAAACTAAACTTGAAACTATTATGCCTGATTATGAAATGTTACAAAATCAAGTTAAAGATAGAAAGGAAAGCATAGAAAGATACAAAGAAGAAATAACAAAGTTGAAAATGGAAAGAGAAAATCAAATAGATACAATCAAAGATAAATTAAATACAGAAGAAATAAAATGTGTTGGATTAAATAAGCAGTTAAATGAATTAAATAACAAAAATATTGCTTTAATAGAAGATTTAGATAACTTAAAAGAAAAGTATGAAGAATTGCAACAAACAAATATAAAATTAGAAAGGAAAATCAGAAATAGTACAAGTAAAGTAAAAGTTGAAGAAGAAATGGAAGAATTAAGAGATGTAAATAAAAGATTACAACACAATTTGGAAGGTGCTAGTAATCGCATAACTGAACTGCAAGAAAATAAAAATAAAATGTTTAAAGAGTTAGTTAATTTAAAAGGTCAATATGAATTACTCTCACAAGAAAATGTTGAAATAAAAAAAACTTTATTATTGTACAGATCAAAACAAAGCATTTCACAATTGTCTCAAGAAGATAGTAAATATGATGCACTTATTCAAGAAAAAAATAAAATCGCATTAGAATTGGAAGGTAAAAAATTATTATTAACACAAAAGGATAAAGAGATTAAAGAAAATGTGCATCAGATTAAAGATTTAACTGCAACAATTAAAGAACTCGATAAACGATTAAAAGAATATACTGCTATTATACACGAGCGTAATGCAGAAATTTTAAACCTCAAAGATAAACTATCTGTCCACCAAGCTGAAAATAAACTGATTAATGGATTGGAGGAAAAATTAGAAACTTTAGAAGCAGAAAATAAAAAATTAAAAGACCAACTTAAAACATTTAAAACAAAATTATGGATCAACATAAGAGAAGTTGAAGATTCAAAACTGCATAATGACAAGGTTCTTCATACTTTAGGAAAGGAGAGTGCAGAATTGCAAATGAAACTTAATGACTATGAGAATAGATTAGAACTGAAAAGCAATAGTAGTAGTTCAAGATCTACTAGCCCAGCTTTCGAAAACAGCAGGAGAAGACGTAGCAGAAATGAGATGTTTAACCAAAGAAGACAATTAGAAAATATAGAAATTGATACAGATATAAATGCAAATGAAGAAGCAT
Organism: Tetrapedia diversipes; assembly: GCA_033822845.1. Lineage (NCBI taxonomy): Eukaryota > Metazoa > Arthropoda > Insecta > Hymenoptera > Apidae > Tetrapedia > Tetrapedia diversipes. The sequence continues at coordinate 234,682 of JAOPTO010002109.1, read as the reverse complement.
GCCAATTATTAAGAAATAAAATTCAAGAATTAGAATTGCAATTGGTGTTAAAAAATGGACAAATTGCTGCATTAGAGACTCAAATCCAGAGTGAAAACTTTCCTTATCAGCAAAAATGTAAAGAATTAGAAGAACTTTTGCTTACATACCGCAGAAAAGTATGTATATTTCTATTTTTTTTTTAAATAAAGTTAATAAAATGAATAAAAAGTAACATTTAATTAAATTTGTTTATAGAATACTGAACTTGGTTCTGAGATAAGGAAACTCCAAAGAACTTTAAACGATGTCAACTCGTGGGAGTGTGATACATGTAGACGATGGCGTGTTAATAGAAAAGATCAAGGTTGTCAAACGCAACTTTTTAGTACAAATAATGGAATAATTAAGGTAAATAGAAATATGACATATAATAATTTTCTATATAATCAACTGTAATATCTGTGCAGGATCATGAAAAACTAACAAAATTAGAAAAAGAAAAAACAGTAATAAGGAATATATGTCGTTCACAATATCGGCAAATAAAACATTTGCAGGACAAAATAAGAGAATTAGATGTACAAGCTAAGCTATCTTCAAAATGTACTGAATTTTTTAAAGAAAAATCTAATCAACAATATACTTTAGCTATGAATTTCAACAAACAATTTGATCTGGAGAAAAACTTGAAACTGTGAGAAATATATTTTTTCGAATGTGCTTTGCCTGAAGTTAAACTATTAAGTTTCTTTCTTTGATGCTTAATTATTGAAATGCAATTACTGCACTTTATTTATTTACGTATTTATTCATATATACAGTGGGCATACATATATCTTGTTCAGTGATATTAGAGAAAAGAGTAATGGATATTTATTTCTTTAGAACTAGCATTCAAGTGATATTGAAACTACTATATTTACTTGAATATAAAAAGAGCAATTGTATTATAGATTGAAGGAATATTTATACATTATGCATTAAGTTTTTGTATGCATTCCAGAATTTTATATTATTTTCACATGCATGTTATTAAAAATTTGCACGTTTGTTCTTTATTGCATTCTGCTTTTCTTTATTTTATTTCTTGAAAAGTTAAAAAAATATTTGGAAATTAGATTTACATATGATACATTTAATATTTTCTACAGAGCAATGAAAGAAAATGTTCCAGCCTATGCATTGAAGCTTATAAAACCTTCAAATTATGGAGGAAACACATGGAATAATTATTAACAGAAAGTCTTTCAGAAAGTATAAGTCACAGTATTGTTAGACATAAGAACTTTGTATTACCTTCATTCCTTTTTTTATTAAGACACTGTAAATAGTAGCAGTAATGAAATATTCACATCTGTGAAATACTATATTTTTGTACTTTAATAAAATGGTGCAAATAGGAGCAAAACTAGGTTTTATATATATTACGACGTTAAAGGTGGCTATATATGTATCACATTTTTTGTGCCAACTTTATAGTAAGATATGAGTGTGATTCAATATATATATCCACAGTTCAATTGTATAATTATTGGTGTATATATATATATAAAATGTGCCATAAATTAATTACTATTTGAAGTTCAAATTTAAATTATAAAACTTAATTATGACGTAAAGAAGTGCATTTATCAGATTTACTATTATAATAACTTTAATAAAAAATAATAGTTATATTGCAAATTCATATGTTAAAATTGTAAACAATACTTTTATTTAAATTATTTTCTTTTGTATTTGCAATAACACAATATGTAACAAATTTTTGTTTGTTTTTAGTACTTCCCTTATATTGTCATGTACAGAAATTCATTGTCATTGTCATGTCAGAAAGAGAAAAAATCGGTCACCTAACGTACTTCTTTTATCCAGGAATTTTTAAGACCCTCCTTAACATATTCATGTAACTCTCAAATATAATTTTCGTATTACCAATTTAGCTTTCAATAAAATGACAACACAATAGGATACAGTGATTTAATTTATAAACGACTCTATTTGTAGCATCTATCTCTGAATTTATGTTGTATCTAACTCGTATCGACTTGTTCCGTTCTCCACGTTTTCTGACGTCAATTTTATTAAAATCTGGTTTATAATAAATCGCTTTTTTGAATAAGTATCTTTATCACATACTATTGCTTAAAATAAAATTTAAGGTAACGGCAGGAACTGCAATTAATTACTGACATTTGAAAAATAATTTATATTTTATTTGTACAGTACAGATAGTTTACAAAACTTTAAATAATTAAAAAAATTTTCTTTATTAATGATCATGTAGTTATGATTTTGTAAAGGGTATTCAAATTTTTTGATCACTCATACTTTTTAAGTTATTAATAATGTATGAACAACTGTAATTAACTAATAAACATCTAACATTATTCAAATATTGAACATAGAAACAAGCACTAAAACTTTTTTAATCAATAAAAGAATACCTTTTACAGCATGTTTCTTCCATTTATTATATATAAGTTAATAAAATATTAAAAATATTACATCAAACAATACAAACGCAACCAACAATTCAAAAGCCATAAACAATTCTAAACAATTTAGTTATAATCGATTAAATACTGAAAATAGAATTTTTTCAACTGTGTGAACACTGTTACATTGTTGAATAAATTGAATGTAATTCCTAATGTTACCGCTCTAAATCATAAGAGGCACACTAGGATTTGTCACTTTTTACACGATCGGTATTTCAGATTGTCAAGTCTCATGATATAATAAGCTTACATTGTACCACAGGCGAGATATAAGAATAGACCAATCATGTAATGTATTTTTTCGGCCCGAATTCCATTACCATTTTAGCATCACTCACAACACTACTAACGGAATACAGGAATAGATGGTACCTCTTACTATAATCAAAAGTAAAAATTATGAATTCCATGGCAAATTATATGTACCATCCCGATTTTGAAATAGTAAAAATCTGAGAAACGATTTAGTACAGTGGCGAATTTAATTCTGAAGAGGCCCAAAGCAATATAAATTTCTTGAGTTTCATTAAAATAAATCAATTATCACAATGTACAGAATAAGATACTTAAAGAGTAACAAGATTATTCGTGTATTAAATTATTATAGATCTATTCTGTATTTCGTGTGTGGTGTAAGACTGTTTTGTGTGTCATTTGTTTTCATACTTCTAAAATTAGTATTTTAAATTATAGGTGGCGCAACAAATCATTCGTATTTTTTCGCGACCGGTATTTCAGTTTATACGAGTTAAAGTTTCTTAAAATGCTAAGTCTATATTACATCTTGTCTATGATAGGCAGCTGATTGCTCGTTTTAATCGATAAAACACAAAAATATTAATAAAAATTAATTAAAAAATATTGTCATGTAAAATGTATATTACAAACATTAAATTGTATTATACAATGTACTTACCTCGATAACGGGAACAACACAAGATCAATTATATTTGTGGCTCAGTGCTATAAAGAATGACGATTCAAGTCTGAGGTTTGCGCTTGGTCACCGTGGCGACGATTGTCCAATACTCGTCGTGATATTTTTTTACTCTTCTTTAGCTTTTATGAGCTATAATTTTATTTATGTTGTTAAAGTGATTATTTTATTTGTCATAAATTTTAACATGGCACAGATGCTTGTCTGTTTACGTTACTTTCTCATCGGTGGTGCTATCATTGTTGGTGTAAGTATATATTTATTATTTTGATTTCTAATAATAACATCGTTTATGGGGGAGGAATTATAATTTAAGGTTATAATTAAAACAATTTATTTTATTCAAGCTCTTGTACTACATAAAACGATATGGTTTCAGTTTAGTTTTACGATATTCTATTATTAAAAGTTTAGTAGTCGGTGACCAGTTTTCGATTTGTCTTGGAACTGGATGCCCGCCAACTTAATATGTTATTAGCATATTGGCTCTTCTCAGCATTTCTTTTATTTAATTATTTATTTCAGTCATCGTTGAATATTTTCAAACATTAATTATTTATTTTATTTCTTATTATTTAATAATTAACAATTAAATAACAAAAATGAATACTTCTATTATAGATATTAGGATTTATATATCTAAAATTTATATCATGCAATCATGTAAGTAATAGTTTTGTATCTTGTAGATAAGATTTTTATTGTTTGTTTATGATATTGTTATCGCATACATATGCACCAGATAATCTTTGCGATTATCGATTCTCCGTGTCGATATTACTAAAGACATAAATGCAAATTTAGGTAGCATAACATTCATATAAATTGGATATAATTAAAGAAAAACAAATAATACAATACACAATAGATATTAAGGATTGAAAATATATCGTCGCCATTATATCAATAGTGCTAAAGTATGTCAAGAACAAATTATCCATAGAAAAAGAAACGTTATCAAAAATATCTGTTGGTAACAAGATAAACAAAATGTTATTCAGTTGATAATACTGGTTATACCTAAAATTTATAATTATGTAACACGAAACATTTATATTAGACGAAAAGTTTAAAACTTTTATTACTCTATATTTTTCAAAACCTTCAACCTTACTTATTAAGACAACCTTACAATTAGTTAGCCTTTATTATATATATTATAACCATAAGATGCGTTACGTCTTTGTGAATGATACAAAATTTTCCTTTTACCCTTTATAGATTTGTGGTATCACCGAAAGTGTTTGCGCAGGCTATTTCATATATCAACTGTATGAATATTCTCCTCTCACCCCTAGTAACGTATGTGGTTCAGCAATATCTCTGCTCGTGGTGGGTTTGATAACGAGTATGATATCGTGGTGCGTTTGGCAGTTTTTAGATTTTAGGAATAAAGGCCAAGTCATAATTGTAAGAAATCATAAATCATTTATCTTAATTATCAATTAATAAGTTGCAGTAATTCTTCTTGGTACCAATAGTACCAATTCTCATAATTATTCATATGCATTTATTATGTCCGTTGTATCAATTTATATCGATTGATATGATTTTCTTCCTTATCCGATTTCGATAAGGTAACATGCGTTTTTTCGTTTAGTTTTCTGTAGCATTAATAATGGTAACAATTATCAATACAAGTGCCGGGATTTGGGCTCTTGTAAGACATGAGCAAGTGAATTTATTACCAATCGCACATCTTGAACAAGTGTTCAAACTTGCTATATCGGATGATAAGCCTCTTTGGGATCGCATGCATTCAAAGGTACATTTAGTTACTTAAAATTAAAAATTAAGTGTTTGAAATTAAATATTTATTCCTTCCTTAGTTACATTGTTGTGGAATAAACGGACCAGCTGATTATCGTAGTCAGGATGCAGTTCCTTGGTCTTGTTGCGATACGTCATCACTTACAAATTCTAGCGATAATAAAGGCGTGTGTACTACAATGTATGCACATGGTTGTCAGCATGTAGTAATAAATCGTACTAAATCAATTCTTCTTCATATTTTTTTACTTGCATTATGTACAGTATTATTACAGGTAATAAACTCGATAGTAATTTAATTACTGCAAATAAAATTGAGTTTTGTATGGTTGTGTTATTTTTAGGTCTGTTTCATAACATGTATGTTTTGTTACGTAAGAGCTTGTCGAGAAAGGATGGAAAGAAGAAAGGATATGATGATCGCTGCCGAATCACTCGTGCGAGCATCGAAGGATTTAGGAACGGACATTAATCTTCTTAATCAAGAATCAAAATATTCCAAAGCAGCGACTGATGTTTGATGATAGACCTTTTCTCACGCTCATAAAAAATAATTTCCTTTTGATACTTATTATTCATCCATTTTTTGCATCATATGCTTTCATTTCAATCACCATAATATTTATAGCCACGTATTACTTTGATACTGTGTATTAATGTATTTCTTAATTTTAAAGTATTATTTATAATGAATACATTAAATATATACATTTTTTAAATCATCATACATATATTTCAATAATATATGCCACACAATGTGTTGAAAACTTTTATGCCAAAAATATTGTGCCACTTTGGAAGGTGTAACAAATATACAGTTCCTTAACTTAAAAATACTTCACAATTGAATGTAAACAAATAATTTTTAATAAAAGATGAAGTTATTAAACATTATTTATATGGTGGTGCGAAATAATCTTATTACTAAATTTACCTTTATATTAAAAAATAAACAATGTCTGATTTTTAATTGTATTGTATGCATATGTATTAATACATTAAAATATAATTTTCACTGTGTACAAATTTTTACAATTACAATCAAAATAAATTTTTTGATTATTTATAAAATTTATAAAATCAAACAATAAGTTCTTACTTCATGATTATGATATGGAAACCATTTTCATCTGAAGTTTCTTAAATTGGACATTGATCAAGTGATATTTAATTGATAAATATATAATTGATCGATAAGTTTTATTGAAACCTTTAACGAATTTAATATTTTATATATCATTTTTTTAAACATTAACTGCATTATCAATACCGGTGTGAAGTTTACACAGCATTGAAACTTGCTTAATCTTTCCAGATAAAGACGGGTGCGGCGCTATAGTGCTCCATAACTGGAACCTGTGATGCTAGAAGGAGGACGGGAGTTCTCGAGAACACCCCCTTCCACTACGCACACTATCGCAGGAGACGCGTGTACGTGAGCTCAGTGTTTCAGCCGACTTCGGGAAATCGAGAGAGAAAATAAATGAAAGTCTTTCTCTCTCGCTCTTGAAGCGCTGAAATCCAACCAATGTGGAAAGTAGGCCTGCGACACGGGCCGCGCGAGATCTTGATTCCTCATTATTCTTATTTTTCGGCATATAAGAATGCTCTTGTAATGAAAAAATAGTACATTTTTGATAACTTTTTTAATTATAGTTGATCCGTGATAACTTTTTTTAAATATAGTAGATTTGTGGTAATAATTAAATATAGAACATATGTCGAAAAATGAGAATAGGCAGTTAAGATCCCGCGCGGCCCGTGTCACAGGCTTGCTTTCCACATAGACTGGATTTTAGCACTTCAAGAGCGAGAAATAAAGACTTTCATTTGTTTTTATCTCGATTTCTCGAAGTCATCCGAAACGCTGAGCTCACGTACCCGCGTTTACTGCGGTAGTGTGCGTAGTGGAAGGGGGTGTTCTCGAGAACTTCTGTCCTCAGTCTGGCATCACAGTCACAGTCTGGAACTCGTTCCGATTGTCGTATCAGTTGAACATGAAACGTCGGTGTGGCAGTTGTTGCTCATTTGATCTCTAACTTAACCTGTTGAGCGTCTCTTTACGCGTCCTCCGATTAAGTTCTGATATTTGAAGAGACCTGATTTTATTGAAACAGAAGTTGCTGGACGGAAAACAACTACCAAGATGAGTTGCGGAATGGGAATGATAAAATACCTGCTTTTTATATTTAACTTCGTTTTCGCAGTAAGTACACATTAATTTATCTTATTCGAAAGATGTGTTTCAATTTCTTACAGCGTAGTATTAGTTACATCGAAGAAAGTACATATTATCGTTTAAGTAAATATTGTTAAATAATCAGTCAGATTTGAACTGAAAAAAATATTGCGTATTATAATTTCAAAGCGGATGTTAAGGCAACGAAGATAAAGTTTGGGCGTGTAAAAGTGTTATTGCTTCTTTGTCATTATCCAAAGATATATTGGTAATTTAGTAAAGAAAATCACAACTTGTTCTATCGTGAAATATGAACAGTTTTTGCGCCATGTGTACATGATTTACATTCAGCAAACAATGCACGTAATACTATTTTTAAATACTGGTTGTTAATTTTGTTCAATAGTTTGTTTAAACTTATACTATTAACAATTTTTTTAATTTAATACAAAATTTTATTCATTCTAGTCGTTATAGGGTTCTAGTAAATTTTAATATTGCATTTTGAAAAAAAAATTAGATATGTACATATAGTGTATTTTACGTTTTCTTGATGGAATTCTAACTTTTCTTTTGGCTTCATTACGTGCTGTGGAAATTCTACGGTTAGCTCAACGCCTTTTCGTCGTCACTACGTCAATCAATTGTGAAATTCGATTTTTTAATAATTTTGACTATTACTTAGTATCTACATTTGAAGTACAGTAATAACTACGAGGGGGGGGGGTGTCATACAAACACTGAATCAATGTATTTTACAATATGTTTGTTTAAACATACGTCAATATAAGCTGCAGTGTATGAGTCATGCGATAAGAGGAAGCCGTTATGATTGAAAAATATTTCGAAAGTTGTCACTGTTAGACGGTGTTTAGCAAATCATGCATATAAAATATTATTTTTATTTTATTTGATATTTTTCCTGTTAAATATATGGTGAATTCTGAATGGTGATAGAAAAGGGGACAGATGTATATCCTTTTCGACTATTAAATAATCGATATAACGATCCTATTTATGTCAAGACTATAATGTACTTGATTTCTTACAGTTTGCTTAGATGTAATAGTTTACGTAAGTGGAACATCTATAGTTAAATCTCATTATTTTTTTCTATAATTTATTTGCCATAAGATGAGAATGGTTTTTAAATCCTTAATGTTATTTTACATATGTGTTATATTATGTAGCTTAAGAAATGGTTTTCAACATATGATCGGTAATCAATAATGACTGTACATCTCCCGGTTTACAAAATCACTGTCGATACATACTTTTTCCTTATGGGAATTCCTGTATGTGAATAATTTTTCTTCTACCTTTTATATTGCATTAATATAATCAAGTGTTTGTGTGAACGTTATCCTTAAGAAATGTATTCGCTGCAAGTGACGTAAACGCAGACTATTGGTTGCCAGAGAATTCCAAATGATTTATAAGAGAGAAGGGAGGGGGAGGAGAGAGAGAGAGAGAGAGAGAGAAAGAGAGAAATAGAATAGGTAAGAATGTTTCTCGTGTATTTTGGCGGACGTGTGCTGACCGCCGTGTTTTTAGTACTCGTAACACACTAGTCTCGTTCGACTTGTGTTTAAGACACTACGATCGTCCTTGCGACGTTTCGTGAGTTTCTTTTTTTTTATTGAACTGTCTCGTGCAATCGAATTGATATTGGATAGCAAAGAAATAAAAAATGAGTTGTATTTCGGACTGTATCAAATATTTACTCTATAGTTTCAATTTTATCTTTTGCGTAAGTAATTAATCAATCTTTTGATTACTAATAAGCTGTTATGGAGCAAACGATTGATTGGTAGGGACCGACCAATAAGTTCGCAGAATTCAAATCTGTAAATTATTTTACCCATTAAGTTTTTGGGATTTAATTAAAAGAAAAAACTCTGAATAAGTCTAACAGTTGAGCGATACTGCGTTAGTAAAACCAGACGGAAGAAAAGTAGGGAAGGGATTAGGGTTGGGGATGAAGTAGGTAGAACTGAGAAACTCTTAACACGTCTAACCGCCACAAAGACGCAGAGATGACATTGGTCCAGAGCAGTTTGTATGCTTTACAATGAAATGGCGTCATTTTTCCAGGGTCAGGGGGTACTGGGAGTAATTCTGCTCTAAATTCCCGCGTTTTACTCAAGGTTTGGTTAGACCGTTGTATCCTTGATGTTTCACGGCTCGTTAAGAACACACTTTTATATTTAATTTTGAGATATGTATAAAATTTAAACAACACGGGCGTAAAGATTATTTAACATTAAAAAATGGATCTTATTTCCTTCTAACGTATTTTGTTTATTTGTAATACGTATTATGTTGACAGTACAATTTTGAATATTTCAAAGCGTTACATGAAATTGAGTTTTAAAATTTACTGTATAAAATATAAAAGTTTTAATAAAAAATAATGAGCGGTAAAGGTGGATTAAAAATAAATAGTGAGTAATAACTGAAGATCGTATCGAAAACAGTGATATCATGTATATAAATCGTTACAAAGCAAAACATTCTCCGTGTAGTGCTTTGCTGTAGTCGTGATATTTCCATGTTAAGAGAATTGTATCGAGTTTCCTGTATTGAGTCACGTTACTACGAATTCACACGTTCTTAAAGTTTTGAAGTACGCTAGTGTGAAATTAAGCGCCTACCATAATTGAGCCCAGCATTATACGATGTTCAAATGTGATATCAACTGATCTCGCAATTTGTGCAACATACTTATCCAAGAATTACAGAGCATTCTAATTTGTTGATGTTATTCTTTGCGTCTATTTAGCTATAATAATATTAATATTGGTATTGGTAACGGAAATGGCTGTCCTAATATTATTTCTATTTATTTTTTTAGAAACATAGTTTTTATCGTGCATGTTGATAAACCTTAACAAAGTACATTCTTTCTCTGTTATTTTTTTACGTAACTTTGCAACTTTTTAGCTTACCATGAACATTGGTTACATCACGTACCGGACATAGTCGCACAATTATCGGTATACGTGTTTCCTTTTCTATCTTCGGTTGTTACGTTAGGGTACAACGTTGAATATAATGAGATTACGTTTTCACCGTGTTTAATATGACAAGATTTTGGCACGGGAATCTATAATTGGCACGTAGAGTGAATGCCGGAGCGACTAAGACTACGTCACGAAGATTTGAATGAACCGAGCAGCGATAAATAGTGCATTAAACTTGATTTATAATATTTTATATTATTCACAATCCGCTACTAACATGATTAAATTTGTACAAAATTTTCTACTTTCTATCCCCATACTTTTTCCATCATAACATCACAATTTATGCATGGTAAACAAACTTACATAAAAACGGAGTTGTTTGGAACAGCATTTTGGTAGTAAAATAACACTTAAAAACACAATAAGGACAGGATTTTAGTAATTCGCGGAAATTACTCCTGTAAAACGCGTGGATCGATTTGAAAGAATTTCGCGTCAAGATGCGTATCGCACGAGCGAGTGTGAAGTAACATGATTTCAGTTTCTCTAAGAATAGAAGATAAGAAAATAACGATCCGATGGCGAAATAGCGTAATACCAACCCCTGGCTTATTTTTCGTTATCTTGCACGCGTTGGCGCTGAGCGATTTATCTCTTTCCCTAGGACGCTCGGCGGTCCATTCATTGGCTTTATTGCATATGTATACATATCTACCCTCGGGGGGAGGGGGCTATGTTTTCATGGAAATGCGGTGAGTCATCCGCCATTTGCCTCGTTTCGGTTATTTTGCGCGCAGATTCAACCGTGCACGCATGCGCACACGCACGCGAGAGAGAGAAAGAGAGAGAGAGAAGGATTTTTCGGGAGAATAAAAGAAGAGAAAAAAGTTTTTTAACCAACGACGTTCTTTTATGCTGTGTGACTGAGTACACCTTTCAAGGCTTCGATGTTTCTTAAGCCGTGAACAGGTTTTGTTACCTCGCTGCAGAGAGAAACAGGGCAGCCACTTTTTCAAAGGTCGAAGCGATTTCGGTTACGTTTAGGGCTGGGAAGATCAAGTCGCAAGACAATTGTTCTCTTTTTTTATTTGTAACCGTTATATTCCTATTAGATATTTCGAGTTCGAATATTTATTCGTCGATTATCGATAAGGCAACGATCAATGTCTAATGATACGTCCTTGTGATGTTAATTAATAGTAACAACACGTCAATAAGAGGTACTTGTTAAAACTATTAATAAACGCAATAGGTTTGACTGTGAGCATAAATTTAATGGTCGAATTGATTTATGCACTTTCAGCTAAACCATTATTGGTGCTAGGGTATTCTGTTTTTAATCACTAATCAATCGAGCGCGGATTTGTATGCATTTGTGAGAAACTGAAATGTGTAAAAAAACACGAAACACCTACAAGATTAAAAAATATACATATACGATAATTGCTGAAATATTTGATAAAGTAATATATTTTCGCTTAGGTTCCATTTTATTTATCTGTGTATTATAAAGATATATGCTTCTATGAATTTGGCAATCTATCAATCAACAAATGATCGTATCAATATAAATTTCTTCGAACGGAACGTTGATTCTTCAAATTTCCAATTTATTTATTTTCTTTGAAATCGTTCCCGAATAAATCATTTTTCGTGCGATTGAACAGGCACAGAATGCTTGAAACGTTTTCGTGGAAAGTGACATAAGTGTCAAAAAGTAAATTTTTCAGGAGAAGGAAATAAGTGGGTATGATTTTTAATAATTGCCACATCCTTATTTATTTTACTCAAGTGTGCGAGTAAGAATAGGATAACCAAAATGCATAATGAAATTTTTTATTTTTCAAATTAATTCTGTGAAAATTCTACAAAAAAGGATTGGGTTCTGTAGTAAATCTCGTGTGTGGCACTTTTTAGTTTGTAGAGAGGTGCCAATGTCTAAACTTAAAGTAAACATTGTACGTGCCAATCTTCTAAAGTAGTAGAACAAAAAACCTGGCACATACGATTAATGTTATTATTTGGCCTGATTATTTTTACTATCAAAAAAGATTAAAATACAAATTACATACACACTGTATTCTCACTGGCCATATAACATTTAACACTAATCGTACAGACACTTTATACGTATCTATTCGAAATAGAGATTATTTTTATTCTAACGATGCATAAAACAATCTACATAATGGTAACAAATTATATGTTTTCATTTCTATTTTCAAATGTAGAACTTTAGATCAAATTTCAAGACCAAATTTTTTCAATGACACTATTTTTTCTAAGGGCACTTTATTTGTCCGTTTTTAGTAACATGCAACGATTAGAAGTAACGCATCTAAACGATCTCGTTTTATTTTCACGCTTTTAAACAATCGATCACGAGGGTGCTCGATCGTAACAAGCTGTGCTATCTTTGATTTCTTGGAAAACGTGTTATGGGACCGAATCACTCGTGATTGCTTCTATCAAGATCATACGAAGTACACTTCAAAGTGTAAAAATAATTAATCTACGGAGGCTCAAGATATTCTATTGTCTGTAAATCAAACGAATTGACGAGTTACCATAAATAAATGTAGAAAAACGTAAACACCTAAAAATGACGATGAGTCAAATAACGTGTTAAGAGGTTCCTTCCGGCTACAAATAAATTTTTATTCGCGTAACGGCAACCTGTACATTGAATGTTTGACACTTTCATCTTCGAACATCATGATAAATATTATTTTTGTTCAGCTGATAAAAGCGTTAGCTGATTAATGGTGGATCATCGTTGCATAGAATTCCATTTATATCGTGGTACTATAAGTGTCTAATGGAAAGAATAAATTTCTTCGTTGAGATGGTAACTGTAATGAAACTTTATTAACACATTGCGGACCAGACATTTTATTGCTAACCCAATGGTCGGGTATTTTTTTGCGTCAGATGTTTTTAAATTAGTGATGATTTGTTAGTAGTTAAAAATCATTGTCACGTGAGATATTTATTTTCAACAATTTTAAAAATGAGTGATTTTTAATATTTTGCGATAAGTAAAAATTTGTACAAACTAAAAATTTTTCAAAACATGTAACTAAGTGAAGTGAAAACTGTCCGCAAATATTTCTGTAATATTATTAATCGTTTTGTCGCTATTCATACTTCAGGGTTTCAAATAATTAATTCGCAATACAAATTATCAAGAACTGCCCAGCAACTGTGCGATATTTCCCCAACGGCCTCTAACGACGCAATATGAAAGACGAAATACTTCGTCAACGGCCCCTAACGACGAAATAGGAAAGACGAGATATCTCCTCATCCGTCCACAATATGTTAAGGCGCTAGAGTACAATTCTCAAGTTGACTAACTGAACTCTTCTAGAGTCACGAAGTTAGTCATCGTCATTAGCTCAGATTCGTGGAACTGATGCCCGCATTAATCCTTCCTCAAAAATCCGGATTGTATTTTCTAGACCCTCTCGTTGTATACATCGCTTTAGAAATATGAGCTTGGAGCGAGGAGGCAAAAGTTACGATAAAATATACAAAACGAAGGAAATTGTAACTTATTATTGCGTTACATGTAAGAATATATCGATAACAGTTACACTCGGTTTGTTTGTCTTAATTGTGTTTAATATCCGAGGTCGTCGAATATCGTCGATAAACCGAAACAGAAAAAAAAAGAAAGGAAATAAAATTTGTAGAATAATAAATTCGATTTTTGATCACTGTCCATCTTACATTGTCAAGAACAGTGGACGTTTCGAGATGGAACATTAGTTCATTCTTGAAAATGAATTGTTGCGTCATGACACTTTTTCTAAACACGGTTTCGATGAACAGGTTAAATATAAATATTACTGATAGATTCTTAATTCTTTGCACTTGAGAAACGGCGGTTAGTCACCAAATGGTAGTGTTCGCAAATTTTCTTTTAAACATTAAGTGTAAATTTCGACGTATCGCTTAACTAAACTGAATGAAGTTTAATACAAGCGAATCTTAATAAATACTCTGCACTTGAAAATCTTTGAAGTTGATATTACTGGATGACTCTTGAGTGCAAAGGGTTAAATTGTATCGCATCGATAAAACAAATTAACCGTTCTTTCCTATCTCGTAATTTTGTCATAAATTTTTAATAAAGTTGCGAAACAACCTACGTCTGTGTAACTGTCCTTTATTATTATTTTCGTTTTTCATTTAGTCTCATAGATTACATCGACAAACTTTGACGGTTAAAGCTTGGGGTACCCTGTACGTAAACAACGGAGTTCCATTGCATTTCGATTTCAAAAATAAAATCTCTATTAAAATGGCGTGGCCATTTCAAGCAGGTCTGAAATGCTTTTATTTCCATCGGTAGATTTGTGTTGGTACGACTTTAAAGGAAGTCGACTCTGTGCTGAGTTTATGCGTTGAATAAGGATGATGTCATCCAGTTTAGACGATCAGATATACATACATTCTACTGCATTGTCGTGTCTGCGAACCAGAGTACGATTAGACGTAGCGATTTCTCGATATAATTTTGAGAATTTCTAAGATCTCGTTCTGTCAGAACACAAGTATCACATGAATATAATTTTTGCCCTTCTAAATTAAAATCATCTTTCTGTTTTTTTTTCTTTCTTTCTTTTCTTAATACCAGATTTACGAGACCCGTCAATTTAGCGGGTTTCAGATTTCATGAGCAAAATTTGCAAAAACAATTACCATTATTCCTAGCAATTTTCGTTGATTCTTATTAATGGAGTGATACGAATATACCATAATCTGTTTCCCTCTCAGCTTTACAATTTCAAAGTCTGTATAATGTATACCTATTTCTTAATATATGTATATTAGAAATAGATATACGAGAAGGTAATATACTGGGTGTCGAAGTTGAAGGAGTCCGTCTAAATAATTCTGTCTTTAATAACATGAAAAACTACCGTGTAGGAAAAATTGTTTATACACAGGCAACAATTTCTTGCGAATTCTTTTTATGCAACTGAAAGCAAAGAGGTCGTTTGGTTGGCCTCATTTAACTTGGGTACCCTATATATTAAAAAAAAAAAGATTTTAAAATGTATAGGTATTTTTTATCGTCGAAAAGTGAAAAGGTACAATAGGATATCACCGAAGTATAATAGTTGATGAATAATTTATGAGACGGAGATACTGTTTCCACCCTATTGTAATTTCTCCTACGCGAGTGACATCATCAGATTATGATAAGCGGTCGGCCGCGTGCATTTTTATAAGTTCCAATTTTTCCACTGATAACGCAAAAACTGTGTAATTGAGTTTCATGCACGAATTTATTAAACGTATAGCATGCGAAGATATAAAGATACGTCGGGTGAATTACGTACGAGTTCCGATATTAAAATGATGACAAATTCCTATTTAGGCCCCGTTCTCTTTAGTTACTCTTGGAACGATATGAACTCGCATAAAAATTCGCGACCCAGTCGTAAGATTGTAAGCCCTAGTTATTCTTGTTGTTGAAAAATTCATGATCGACCTGTAAAAAAAGAGATTAGTTAGATGCACGGAGAACGCGACACGATCGAATTAACTGGAAGAAAGTACTCCAACAGTAAGTAGAACCGATATACAGTAGCGAACAAAAGTTTAAGACGACAAGACAATGTAAAACATAATTTTATGGTTCGCAAATATTGTTTATCTATTCATTTCTATCGTCATTATAGTAGAACGCTATTTATTGATTATGATACAAATTTTATTTATACTGTTATTTTTTATTAATTACTTTATTTATTGATTAGCATAGAATACAAATTTTATTTATACTGTTACTTCGTATTAATTACTTTATTCATTGATTAGCATAGAACACAAATTTTATTTATACTATTATTTCTTATTAATTAATTTATATATCTTCTTTGACCCTTTGGTCTTAAACTTTTGTCCGCAACTGTACAGGGCTGCGTAATCCACGAAGTAACTATTGTAGAGTCGAGGGTAGATTCGAAATGATAAATTCACTCGATGCTCTAAAAATCGAACAACGGACACTCGCACATGGTAAACTCTCAGCATCGATCATAATGTGCACCTACTTTCGAACGTATGAGAGGCACGAAGAAACTATATGCTCCTATAAAGTGTCAAGGATACGACGTTTCTAACGCATCGGTATGCAATTGGTTTTATTTAAGCGAATATTTCCTATTGATCTGTTTGCTCCTGTGAATGTATATCCTCACTCTCACGACGTTTCATCGTGGTAGATTAATTTTCTTTAATTGGTCATAGAAACGTGTATTCATCTGTATAACTTTAATCGTGTACGAAAGTAACTTTTATCGTGTAATAATATTGTTGCGTAGATACTGAGCATAACTTTGATCACCTATGAATTCTTCATTGTTTTTCACCTTTGGAAGGTGGACGGTTTCCGATGAACACGAGAGCCAGATGCAGGGTCATTTCTGACCCGCAATAGAACTTCTGTTACAAATTAGTTTCACGAAGGAATTATGTTTATGGATTTAATAACATATACTTTTTCTTTTCAAGTTTTCTTAATTACTTAATACATGAAATAATTGTATTTTTTGTACGAGTTTCACAAACAAATTTATTATAATTTCTGCTAACGAGAGCTAACGTGATTAGATATCGGTTTGAAGAAATGTTAACAGCTTCTGTTGTAATTCTGGCATTTCAAGAAATCGCTTGTCCAAACGAAACTTTCAGCAAATCAAGATTTCGTTTAATAACGTTTCCTGTTTCTCGTTTTTATCTTCTATCTTTAGCCGAACGTTATTCGATTCTCTTTTAACATTTGTGAGAACAATATCTTATCGTGTTCCGCGTTTACCATCGTTTCGTAATTTATGCTTTGCCGTAGTGATTCCAGGTACATACTTTTATCGTTGTTACACATTTTCACGATCACTTGCAAGATTCTCTGAAACAGTGCTTTAAGTATGATTGAGGATATTAATTAATGCTTCTTGAATTGTTCGGTACATTAATTTAACACAATCCCTGAGGGATTTTTCTATCTTTTGATTTGTATCTAAGATTTGTATCTACATAGAATTTTAGGAATAATGACATACAGAAGATCGACTTATAAAGGTTTTATATATTATCTGACGAATTTATCATCTGCTGTATGAAAAATGTTGAAAACTCGTTAAGCAGATAGCATCAGTATTGATTTGCTGTTTTATCAGTGACTCAGTGCGAATTAACGAGAAAATTCTTCAATGTAGATAATGGATTAGGCGTGTTGACTGTTACGGAGAAAAGAAGGAAGTTTTTACATCTTTGGTAATCATTTCTGCCAGTTAATGTAAATCATCATATGTATATCGTCTGTAATGTCCTATCGATGTATAGGCCACCTAATAAAATGTATGTATTTAAAACTAATAAGAATAAGAAAATTTTTCATTCATCCGAGATCTACGTGTTCTTTGTTAAATGTCCGTTGAACTACCACCTGGCTAGCACCTGGAACATGACCCAAATTCACCTACGGATTCTCGTAATCGCGGTGTACCGTCTACAGTGTGTTCAATGCCAACCGGTTAATATTGTGCAATGTGATGTAATAAGCGGCCTCTAACGATGGAGAATATAGTTACATCTTTATCTCTTCCATTGGGAATCTATGTGTACAAAGAAACTTAACAATGTTAACACTTTACCGACCGGAAGCCTATTAATCGGCTTTTTATATGCTTCAGTTTGTAAGTTTTGTAATGTTCCCTTACAGGGAAGGTGACTATTTTAAACAAAATCGTATATATATACTGTAAAGAGATGTTAAACTATTAATTATTCAAAGGAAATCATTGTGTTCGATTCATTAATGATGTATCCTCTGCGAAGTTAGTAAACTGGTAGGAAAAAATTGATTCACGAGCGGTCGGTAAAGTGATAAACCGACTGAAAATCATAAGATATAATATCTACCATACTCTTTCTCGAGGAGTTTCATTTGTTAAATTTATATCCGCGTCAAACCCTTGCTCATCTTTGAAACTGTTATCTGTTGCAGATATGTGGTTTGGCTATTCTAACCCTCGGTGTCCTTGCACACCTGCAAATGTCGGAGGTAACCGAACACATCGATACCAACCTTGAGTTCCCGTCGATAACGTTGATCGTTTTAGGCAGCGTCATCTTTGTAATAGCATTTTTCGGGTGCTGCGGTGCCATCCGGGAGAGTCACTGCATGACGATTACCGTAAGTGTATATAACTGAATGTCTAAATTTTACTTAATGTTTAATCATAAGGTATAAATTGATTCATATATTGTTTTCAGTTTGCCTCGTTCCTTATGTTCATTTTACTCGTCCAAGTGGCAGTTGCGGTATATGTATTCGTGGTTGTTAATAAGAGCGATGTTAGGGAAGAGTACACGAAAGTTTTCAATAATTATTCCACGGATAATACCAGCAAAGATTTCGTGGATTTAATTCAAAAGAATGTAAGTATTTGTATTATTGTTGCTATGTAACGTTGCTGTGATTAGAGTATCTAACTGAAGATCTGATTTTGCCATGTAAACATTAGGGTTTATCAAATTTTAAATTATTTTTGACAGTTGAAGTGCTGCGGTATTGATTCTTCACGAGATTTTAATGGTGAAATTCCTGAGAGTTGCTGTGACAAATCGGTTAGTCCGACTTGTTCATCTACGCCGGGTTGTGTTCAAACGTTGAAAGATACTATTTCTAAACTAGGAACCATACTTGGCAGCGTTGCTGTCGGCATTGCTGGTGTTGAAGTGAGTTTATCATCTATCGATATATTATTTATTAATTTTAATGAATAGTGATCGGTGTATTTATTAAATATCTATTTTATATAATTTTTTATATTATGTTTCAGTTGATCGGCATCATCTTCGCACTTTGCTTAGCAAATTCTATAAAGAATATCGAACGTAGGGGTTACAGAGTGTAAGAGTTTAAGTGTTAAAAAGAGCATACATTAAAAGTAAAAAGTAATACAATTGATAACACTACCATTAATTATTTGGTCATAAGATACGATAAGAGTTTCAGTTATTTTAATGAAACAAATTTAAATAGTTATACAAATGATGGATGAGCAAATTAAGAAGGGAGAAAGTATCTTTTCATTTTAATTTCGAACATCATTTTCATTTAAATTATTTTGGTGTGTGACATCGAATATATAAATACAGTATTTAATGTATTTTTAATTTTGATACACTTATGTTAAATTGGATTTATATTTTCTAATTTGAAGTATACAAAACAATAGTAATAAAGATAACAATCGATAATTGATGCGATACGGTTATAGAGGTTTATTAAGTTTCATGTTTGTTCTTGTTACCTAATTTTTGTATATGTAACGTGTAATTTATCATTTTTATGCACGCAAATAGGTAAGATAATTATTAATTATTCAAAGTAAAATTCTTTTTCTAAGTATAATTTGTAATTTGTCAAATTAAAGTTTATAAAATATTCTGATAACAAATATGCCTTATTGCAAAAAGTCATATTGCATTATGTAGTTTTGCGAATATTATAGGAAAGTATTTTTATAATAATATTTTGATAAGTATTACACATTGCTTACAGATGCTTTTATAAAATACGATTTGTATTGTTATTTGTATAGCACATATTCACTATACTTTTCAGAAATAATGTTGAATTATATATTTTCCTTGTAATAAAATCTATTCTATCCAAGTTTTTAAGGTTATTGATATATTATCTTTTCCCATACTAAAAGAAATGTTTATTTTTATGCAACTTAGTATATTTCCATTTTTCGTATTAATATTCGCGCAAGTAGGTATACATTTAATGTAACTATTTACATGCAAATTGAGACGTCAATATAATTAAATAATATTAATTATTTATTGAAATATTTATCTATTTCAGTGGACAATGTAATCAAGTAGACTAACATGTATATTAATGATTTTATAGGAACGGTCTTCTAGATTGAACATCGAATATGCGCCTTTCCATTCGTTATATTGTCGTTATTTATTAAGTTCAAGAGAGGATAACTTACATCTGTTGTGCTATAATACATACTATTTACAATATCCCAATCATGTGTTTTATATTCATCAATTGATTCTTTCTTTTCATCGGGATAGAGAATCAGTGCTTCAGTGATTGTATTTTCAATGTAATGCAACTTACTCATACTTTATAACTATGTTAAACGATTACTTTGAGACTGCAGGACAAAAGTTGTTTTCGTTCGGAACTTCTTCGTTGTTATTATTAAATATCAAAATTAATAACGTGACAGCATTCTGTGATAGATACTGTGTGATACAGATACAAACAACAATAATAATATTCCTGTTCAATATAAAATCGTGTAGTTTCTTTTATTCGCTTTTACATACAAAGAATAAACATACTATTTTAGTATATAGTATGTGTAATTGTGTGTAAAAAGAATTAAATTGTAAAGACAACTTTATATTCGTGCAGTCTCTGTTTCAATTATTGAAAATATCCATCCTGTTTAATATATATGTATATATCTACGTGTAAAATATTTCGATTTCTATCGACTTGATACCTTAAACATTATACGAGCTATATTACTCCTAATAATCTGACCAAACGCAAGTTAACCATTTAGAACGTTACGAGTTCTTGAAGTAGTAACAAATCATGTACAAATTACGACGAAGTATCTATTTACTTACTTGGTACGGCGTTTTGATCATAGCATTACTATTTTTCTGTTACAAGTTTTTACTTCTTTTTTTCTCATTTCTATCATCTACGAATCATGCGTCCATCGCATGTTAAATATATCTATTTGAATTTGAACTTTCTCTATTTTATTTTACAGCTCGTAAGGGATATATATTAAATATTTTTTCGTTGAAGACGGAACAAAGGATTATACGAATTTTTAGCGTGTGTATAATAAGTATTTAACACAAGATTTTACAGCATGTCTTCAACGTTTACCCATGATCGTTGACAAGAAAGAGTACAAATTCATATTCATATAAAATCGTCAAGTACTCTTATCCTAGTTTTTTCTAAGCTCAATTTCGGAAGATGATACGCGACATCGCGTTATAATTTTTATTATACGTTTCCATTCGCAAAATATAGAAACGGTTATTCTATCTAAATATTTTAAGGTTACGCTTTGTTCGCCATTTATATCATAACTGATCTCTTGAACCTAAATTTTTTATGAAACATATATGGAAAGTGTAAATTAAATTTTATGTGCGCAATAAAAGCAGATTTTATTAAGATCATCTGTTTTATAATCTGAAAAGATCATGAATGGAAGTACTATTTAAATATTAAAGTATACAGTAATAATCATAGTTCCAGTCTATGATATTCCTTTTATCATCATAATTCATGTGTACTGTACATATTACACATTAATAGAGTTTAGACCACCTCATACATAATGTTATTTATGTTTCAATGTTAGGTGTGTATAATAATTAAGTCTACCTCTATCCTGTGAGCAAGTGACCATACTTCAAATAAAATAAATTTTTTTTTTTACTTTTAATGTTGATTCAAATTTAAATTAACAAGAACGAATAACATTACTAAAATGGTATTCTTCTAGTAACATTTCATTTACAGAAAAACCTTTAAATAAAAGGAGCAAGGTATTAACGTTTTATAAAATAAATAAACTCGACATTTATTTGACTAAGGTTTGCTGATCAAAATTAAGCATTATTTCTTACCTTGTTATTGATACCTTCAAGATGCAAATAGATAATGAACAATTACTTTTATTTATAGGAAAATTAGTACTCTATTTACAGATTTGAATATTTATGAATGTACTAACAAATAAGTAGTTGGGACCCAAAAAAAGTACACTCTGAGTATCTCTGTTACAAATAGGCAAACAATATAATAATATATGAATTATTTCTTTCATTTATTTCATCATTTACTTTGTGCAAGGTATATTTTTATTTTATATCTAAAAACCAGACACAATCTGAAGGTAATAAAAAAATACGTCGTCGAAAGTTTGCGTTAATATCTAGGATGGTTTAACAAAAATATATAGATATTGTTGCAAATTACATTATACTGACTCATAGCAAAACACCAGTAAAACATATTTGTACACGAAGAGTAACTGGTACGTTCCTATACAAATTATATTGCATATCAATCATACGATGTGCTTTCCTCTGTAAAAATGGTACGGTACAATTAGTCGTCGCAAGCTTCAAATTTCGCGTACCCGCTGATACGACCATCAAAATGTAATACCAACGCAACTTAAATTCCCCACGGCATAAACCGGTTTACGGTTGAAACGGAACAGTTTGCCTATCCTTACAGGAGAGTTCCCATTCAGCATGTAACTTCGTGTTGGATTCGAAGCTCATTCTAGAGCGGTGAAAGCTTCATAATGTTGTTACGAAGCTCGACCGAAGGTGTGTCGTCCAGATCGATGAGGCTAGCGTTCGAGCCTGTTGAGGAGGGCGCCACGATCTCGTCGAGGAAGTCGAAAGAGGCCACGGCTTCGCGTTCCTTGTCCCCGTATCGCACGAAGAAATCGTCACCTCGTCCGATGATCGACGGCCTCGATGAACCCCAGGTTGACGGCAGTCGCAGCACACGGTGTGCCTGGGCCGCCGATGCTGAGAAACCAAGCGCAGCGGGTCAACATGCCACAGACCTCACTTGATCTCTTTTCTCTCTCTTCCTATACCGGCTCTAGCAGACACAGAGTAGCTCGGCTTAGCACTCTTACACGTATCACGTTCCTCTCTCTCTTTCTCTCTCTCTCTCCACTCTCCTTTTGTCGTATTTGTTCATCTTTTTTCCCTTTCTTTTCTCTGTCTTACATTGTCACGTGATCGTCAGCTAACCTCTCTCGTGAATCGATACCTTCATACACGGGGAGAGTTAGGTATTGGCAAGTGCTCGATTTTCCGTATGCATACGGTGGTTTCGTGACAATCAAACGGCGTACTTGGCTGTACGGAATTTTTGTTCTATTTAGAAACTTCAGGAGTGTTGCGTAACAATGATATGCTTGGAAAGGAACTGATGGTGACGATGATGATGTTTTTTCGTTTAACGTGCATACATACGTGTGTATGTAGGCAAAACTGGTGCAAGGTATGCAGTTTGTTTGTCACGAGTTAACGTGATGTGGTCAGAATGTTATGGAAATGATATATTTACGAAGATTATTATGTTAAACGTTAATTCACTAATTAATGTGAGGTTTGTGTTATTATAATCCTGTCTGATAGAATGACGAACCACAGGAGAAAATGATGGAAACAACAGAGAAGTAATGGTGTAAAGTCGAACATTTGCCAATGATGGAGATCAATTGAGACAATAAAAATATTTTTCTGAATGAGAGAGAAAGTAACTGCTTTATGTGAGCCTTGACGCAATTCCAGACGCATTGTTGATTAGATGCAACGATCATATTTGATAAACGATAGAACAACCAAAACGTATTTCACATAATGATTTTCAAACAGGGAAACTATTTTTAAGTAGCTATTGAATTTCATCGATCGACAAATTTCACGCATAGTCTTGTTACAACTTTATCCTATCATGACGAACGTTATTTTATAGATACAAATAAAAAAAAAAAAAAAATAAATAACTAACAGTGTATTAACACATTACGGACAAATTTTTACAAACAACCGCGAACGTAATTTATCATCTGACTTTCTAACATAATAAAACATAAAATATACAATGAAAAGCATGACATTCTCATCATGTGCATCGTTCGTAATGTGCTAACTATTAAAAAGGAAATCACATCGGACGTATATCGAATTTTCGTTCCTTCAATTGTAAAGGTGGAATTGCGTAAAGGTGACCCGTAACGAATTCTCTCGTTCTAACGTCCTCTGGTTAATGATCTGTTAGTAAGCCAATAGAAAAGTCCTTTGTAGCCGTACAGTTCACGTTGGATCAGGCCAAAATAGGTCCCGGCGGAACGATTCCTCCCAACTGGCATGTCGGTTACAGAAACTGATCGTCACTAAGCCGAACTACGTAGCTTTTCTTGTGACAATCAAAGCACACCGCGTAGGAGCTACCATCTGAACAGAAAACGTGGAAAAGGCTATGTACAGCGAGGGCTACCAGCGTTTGTGTACTTGTTCCGTTTTTTTTTTTATTTCTTATTTTTTCTTTACTCTTTTTTTATGACTGTACAGTGACGGGATATTAATCGATGATAGCCGTTTAACAGTATTTTTGTGTATGAGCACGTGTTAGTGTTACAACTCACGCTAATATACCTTATTAAACTATTGCAGTATACAATAAGACGTTAGAAAATGATTTTAATTCTATTCGTGAATTTATTTTGTTTCAAACAGATTGTCTGGCGTACACACAGTATAGTAGCGTGATTTTTGATATTGTTGTTAGTACATGTTAGTTGACTATGATAAGCAGAAGCGACTTTTTTCTTTTTTTTTTCATAATGCACCATCGGTAGAAGAAACGTGTTTGTCTTTTACGAGAGCTAGAAGAGACGTTCGGTCGTTTGATCGAGATCCAAGCATTTTTGCATTCTCTCTTATATTAACAACTTCTGTGTTCAATCGAATCATAATTTGTGTCAAGCGGAAGATACAGTTTTTATAGGGAAGAGAAAGTATCTCAGAGTGATGTGCAAGATTGGACAAGAAGATGTTCTAACTAAAAATGGAGATTGTTAATAAATACCTTTCTTTTGTCGTCGGTATCGATGGAGTCTATGCAAGTGACGGTAATCCGGTGGTTCATCCCCGGAGTCACTTCCGGCTGATCCGCTGCTCGATGTCGCCGAAGAACTTTCACTGCTCTCTAACATCACGTCTAAAAGATTGGCTCTTGCCTGGCAAGATAAGTTTGTTTTACGGACTGAAGTTACAACAAACTTTCCGTCTCTCAGTCGGTACTCACTTTCGGGTCGGTAAAGTCAATATCTCGTTCAACGTGAACCCATCCGGTTGGACAGCAGCAAGCGAGATCCAATTTTTCGAGCGGCACCTGGGTCTCTTGGGTGACGGTGTTCTCTTCTCCCTTCCTGATCATACGATTCAGCTCGTCTATCACGTCCTTCGACGTGGCACGTTCGTGAAAGCTCAGCGATCGATCTCTGCCTTCGACTAGTAACGGCGCTCTTGCTGGACTTACCTGATAAAAACATAACGAGGGAATTTTTTTTTTTTTTCAAAAATACCAATTATGAAACTCGTACATTTCTAAGAATGTGTACAAGAATAAAACGTTGCTATGAGATTTTTATAAAACTGAATAATGTTAAAAATATATAATTTTAGAGAGAGAGAGAGAGTGTATGTGTGTGTATTTCAGAGAGAGTGAGAGTGAGAGAGATAGATAGAGAGAGAGAGATAAACGGGAAAGAAATGAGAAAAGAAAGGGAGAGAAGAGAGGAGAGAGACCCTCTGTGAGGCTTGTTCAACACTTTTCGGAATACAGTTTTCTAGTAAAAAGGCCGTGACAATCAGGAAGGCGTTGTCCAAAGGGACCATAAAGAACCTACTGTTCCGGGGAATACATTAGAAATATTTTAAACACAGGAAGAGTATTTTGAACATTACGCTACTTTTTACACAATTACTATATCTCGAATTATAGATTCCATTCTGTGATTTACGTTAACAAACTTACAACTGTGCTTGGCGTAGACGACGTGGCCGCCTCCTCGTCTTCTTCGGGAACGGCGCCCAATTCAGAAGGCGCAACCGTGGTATAAGAGACACCACCGTTACAAGCTACCGCGCTGATTATTCTCTCCTCCGGTGCTAGCGAGGGCACGGGTATCTGATCTAGCAAATCGTCGTTACTGCTCGTTTCAGCAACGTTCTCCGTGTTGGTGTTATCATGATCGACGGAAGCTTCTATTTCACCGCACATCGCCTCGGTTTCGCACTCCTCCTTGTTCTCGATTTCCTCTGGAACTGTTTTTTTTTTTTTTTACAAATATGCACAACTTCAACCATTTCGCTTCAAGTGCCGCATATATGCGACATCCAAATGTATTTCGTATTTTAATAATTTTGTAAGTCTTTCAATATTAAAAATGTAAACTATACTTGTTACATTAGAGCAACGATTATTTTATTCAGCACAGTTGTTATTTAAGATTTAGAAAAACTTATATATAGAAACCACAAAGACTGTGCACATTTCTAACGCTAGTTTCCGTTCACTGACGATACTTCGGCGAACTGGACTGTCGTAGCGAAAGGATTAATTCGAGTTCCAACCGGTTTCGTTATCTATTCTTAATTAATTAATTAATTTATTGAAACGTATTTTCTGTCGGTCGCTTAAGGAGGAACAGGGACGAACCTTCCGTTGTAAGAGTGGCGCTGTTATGTTCCAGGAGATTGTTTGGTAACTCGGCCAGATACATTTGCTGTTCAGCGATAAAAGACAAGACGCTCTGCAAAGCTTGTTCCCGGTCCGGCGGTGGCCTTCCGCTTCTCGACGACGTGCTCGCCAGACTTTTGGTGCTCTCGAATTTTACCAGCCTATAGAAGTCTCTGGTGAAGTCGGTGCCGATGGACGGGGAGTCTGGGTCGTCGCTGCAGCCGGACAACGCTGCCGAGGATCGTTTGCTGGAATTCTCGAACGCTCCCTCTTCGCTGCTCCAGGAGGCACCGGGACTTGTTGCGTACGGCCACGAGCCAGTCGCTCTGGCGTCCATGAGTAGGGCAACCTGGACGATCGAGGAGAGATTTCTCGTTAGAAGTGTTTGTAAAAATTCAATCCAAAAAATCGATTCGAGGCTGCATTCGAGAAAAACGAGAATAAGGAACAGTAAAGCTGAAGGGGTTCATCGGTATACCAATTCGCCTCCTGTTCTGTCGGCGAG
Source organism: Tetrapedia diversipes (assembly GCA_033822845.1). Taxonomy (NCBI): domain Eukaryota; kingdom Metazoa; phylum Arthropoda; class Insecta; order Hymenoptera; family Apidae; genus Tetrapedia; species Tetrapedia diversipes. The sequence continues at coordinate 207,479 of JAOPTO010002109.1, read as the reverse complement.
GTAACTGGCGCCGTTCCATAGGCATTCGTTCGCGTCCTCTTCCAATTCTAAAGGATTATGTTCCTTGATCGCTGGAAGCGCCGGGGTGGTAGTGACGGCGGTGGTGCTGGTAGCGGTTGTGGCGCTGGTGGCGATGGTGGCCGGTTCCTTCCATACCGTGGATTCATTCTGAACAAGGTCCTCGGTGGACAACGAGAAACTCCAATCTTCCAGCTCTGCTCTGTCGTATTCCAACTCGAGGAGATCTCGATGTTGTTGAGCGCTTCTGCTGTCGTCCAACCTGAAATTCATTCCGATATTTCAATCGTTCGATCGAATTTCAATGGAGCATGCTCGAAACTATCGAATAACTTAGATTACTATATACTCCATGTCGTATTCATAAAATGTGCCATTATTTTATAACGATCACGATTGTACACCTTTCTCAATAAATTTGGCGAAACGTCAGTTCTCAAAGGACCTGATACTTCAGGTTAAAGCAAAGAAAGTGTGTGGCAATTTAAAGCCATCGTCTAGTCGTATGCAGATCTGTGTACAATAGAAAGCTTAAAATCTTCATCCAATACAAGTATTACAAATATTGCACGAATACTCCGCACAACAATAATAATCACAATTAAAATAATAATAATAATAATAATAATCTTCATTTGACAGGTCAGTAGTCCATTTTATCCAAAAGTATATATAAGAAGAATTTTTTTGTGGATACAATTAAATTTGTAAGTTTACTTAAGGTTAGACATAATGCAGTTACATGAGTGTTGAATTAATGTTGGCTATTTAACTGAGCGCGTAGTTGTTTCAGTTTCTGTAATGGAGTACAACAGAAAAAGTTGACTTGATACGGAAACTACAACACATACTTTCGCAACGTAATTTCTAATCAGACGTACACCAGATACCCAGTCATCAATTGCCAGATCTACGGTATAACTACCGGCCCATCCAAAAGTAACGCGGTCGCCAACCAATATTTCGTACAGAAATAAAGATTCGATGATCTCATCGTTAAACAAACCTAAGCCACTGTTGCACGTACTCGGCGTCCCAGCCTTCCTCCTCGACCAGAAGCAGGGACGAGGACCCTATGGGGCTGGGCAGTTTGTACGGCGTGAAGTTGGTCGTGGTGGTCAGCTTGAGACAGAGATGGCTGTCGGAGAAGCTGCGCATCACGTGCTGATACGGCAGCAGTTCTTTGGTCGGTGGGTAGCTGTGGCGCGGGTTTATGCCCACGGTGAGGTTCAACGGCAAAAACAGCACGTCCGGGTCGCCGGTGTCGAGTGCGACCAACCGCGCGTCCGGCGACACGTCCGCCTCGGTCTCGTCCGTCGCCTCCTTCAGATCCTCCAACCCTCGGGATGGCTCCTGCCGGGCGCCCTCGCCCTGCACGTCGCTGGACATCGTCGAGTAACCCTCGTCCCTGTTCCCGCTCTCTGGACTCTCGCTACCTTCCTCCTCCGACGGTTTCTGGGCTGGATCACGATCGTAAGTGTTACGTAAGTTTGCTCGTTCAAAAGTTTATGTACAGTAGCAGCGGACAAAAGTTTAAGACGAGAAAACAACGTGGATCACAGTTTTATGGTCTGTAAATATTGTCTGTATAATCATTTTTATTGTTATTATGGTAGAACACTACTTATTGATTAGCACAGAATGCAAATTTTGTTTATCATACTATTTCTCATAAATTAGTTATTTTAATTTCGTTGACTCTTTGGTCTTTAATTTTCGTTAAACGCTACTGTACTGTCGCCGCTAGATAGACTTCATAGATCAAATTAATTTTTAGCATCTTGAACTTCAGGGTTAATTCGTGTTACATTTGTGTTACAAAAGGGCTTGTAGAGCTGGTTGATAAAGAATAATAATAATAACAATAATAATAATGTGGGATCGGTGTCCGGTGTGCGATTAGGGTTAAATAGACTAGGAGAAGAAGAATTGTCGATCGAGCACTTTTCATTCGATAGATTTAATTCATACGTATACTATTATTTAATCTCTACATACCCACAAAGTTTTATGAAATACTTCTGTCAGACTCAAAAATTTAGTGTCAAATGAATTTGTAACACAAATGTGTACGAATACTTTTCTGAACCACTGTACACGATCGCATACGTACCCAAGGGTCTGTTCCTTCGACATTTAGCGGCAGCCATGACCGGTATCTGTAAATTGAGCGAGCGTGGCCTCGACAGGGGAACCCAAGACGGATCCAGACCGAGCGCGGCCACCACTGCCGCCGGTCCTGCCTCGAGGATCCCTTGGATCAGCTCTGTCGGGCTTCCTGGGTTCGCGGCCTGGGCCAACAATCCCGACAGCGCTCGATTCTGAGCCTCCAGCTCCCGAATACGCCTTTGCAGGGCGCCGATTTCCTCCCTGAGACCCTGTGCGCGACGAAGGAAGAAAAAGGGAGAACAGTGAGCACGCGTCGTGTTCGTCGAACAACGGCATGTTAGAGACGATTTTAGAAAGCGCGTTTAGCGGACGGGCAACGAGGATGTTGTGTCGTTTCTTTTTGCTACCAAGCGTCTTTCGTGTCTCTCGAGTGCATTTTGGTCGTGCTTGGCATAGCGAAATAAGTAAAAGTATAAGTTTGCGTGCTATTGCGTTTCATTTCATATACACACACACACTTGCAGCCTTACTATCTTGCAGCCCAGCAGATGGATTAGACAGGATCGATGTTAAAGATTGAGATTTGGTTAATTAATAGGCGAAAGGATAGTAAGTGAAACCGATCGAAATGCAGATTTGCTATTTGCAGTTGCTACGTTACGATAGATTCTATGTTGGGTCAGTTTGGTAAAGTTATAGTACGAAATATTTAGGGGGCGTATACATGTTATGGACCAAGTGATTAATACTGGCATTATGAATAGTGACAAGCAAAATCAGGCAATGTAATAAATTTCAGACAGTTTATCTTAATTTATCATATTGGTTGGTCAATATACATTTCGTACGAACAAAAAAAGAAAAGAAGTAGAAGAAACGAACGAGGAAATTCGAAAGGATAGATGATGAGAAGAGAGAGAGAGAGAGAAAAGTCGAGGAAGTGTGGTAACGAGAGCATTAGCAATGAACCTTTTGGGATAGAAGGGCGCGGACCACCTGGTTGGCGACGTCGTCCAGGCACCGCTCGTACTGGCGACGCTGAGCGTCCGCGTCCCGCGCCAACGCGGCGTGTTCCGTTTCCAAGGTCGCCAGACGTGCCACCAACGCGGCATGCACCTCACCAGCGCATGCAGCCTCCAGACCGCGCAGTTGGCCCCTCATCGACTCGTTCTCCAGCTGCAGCTTCGAGATCTGCGCCTGATACTGATGCACGCGTGCCTGTTCGTGGACAGAAAGGGTTATCGATGAAAGATCGTACTTGCGTCGTCAAACCTCTTCTATGGATTTCCTTTTATTCTTTTTATTTTTTCGATTTACACGTTCGCAAACGAATAAGATAAGAGGTTTAAACGTGACATAATTTGTTTCAACCCTAGAGCTATCGACAATTACATTTACAATAGCGGACGAAAGTTTCAGATCAAAAGGTCAAAGAAAATAAATAAATAAATTAATTAATTAATAAGAAATAACAGTATAGATAAAATCTGTAATCTATGCTAATTATTAAATAGTGTTCTACTGTAATGACAATAAAAATGAATAGATAAATAATATTTGCGAACTATATTATTGTTTTATATTGTCTTGTCGTCTTAAACTTTTGTCCACTACTGTATCTGCATCAAGGAATTCGAATGGAGAATTAGATGAAAAAGTATCGAACCTCTTCCATGCAAATAAGTACGCTTTAACTGCTGGTAGTTCTAGTCCCAATCATCGATTTACGTGTAATTTTCAATTTCATCTCTCCTATGCAAATAAGTACACTTTAACTGGCGGTAGTTTTAGAGCCAATCATCGATCAATCTCTACAGCTTCTTGCAACCAGCTCAACAACCTCTCTCCCTTACCACCCCTTAAAATCCAACGGCGTTGCGGTACCGCGTCCGGAGAACCTCTTCGAGAAACACGATTCTCGCGACGACCCGTTGCAGCTACCCGGCCAGAGTTAATAACGCGGGCGGCCATTATTAGCAGAAAAGCGTTTAACGTTAAATTAGGGCTGCGGGGACCTGTCGGAGACAGGGGTGCTAATAGAGGGTGCGTGTGTCTGATTTATAACAGTCGTGCCAGCCAGCCGGCCCTAGCTAATGTCTACCACCCTCTTTTCCTTCTTCCTCCTTCTTCTTCTCTCCTCCTTCTTCAAAAACTGAAGGGAGGCCAACGATTTTCTGTCATCTCGCGCGGGGAACAGGCACCGTGACGGGGGCCGGCAAAAAATAAAAACACTAGGGGTGTACGGGTACCCGAAATCTCGAGTACCCTAACTTCGGATCGGGTTAGATCCCGAAAGTTCGTAAACTTTGGGTTCCCGTGCAGTCAGATACTCGAAATTAAATTCGGGTTGAGTCGGGTCGGGTCGGATCAGAATCAGAAAACTAATATTCGTGTATCCGAAACTAATAAAGATGGCTTGGATGCCACAAAATTTAAGCAAAAGATGGCAATATTGTCACTGTTACAAGATCTAGATTGTTACAGAAACAGATGAACAATTGTGTTTTTTATATTTCAATTTGAAAATAATATAATATTCACATTCTCTATCATGAGACTATTGCGAGAGTACATCTGTATTCGTGCGATGACCGTTGTGTTCCATGTGGAGGATGAAACCCTTAGACGGCGCTCGGTTGATGCGCAGTAGAGGTTACGCACGTGTTGAGAAAGGGTCATCATTATGTTTTGTTTTTAACTTAGTATATAAGAATAATTAAGTGTAGAATAAATAAATTAAGATAAACTATAAGAGTAATGTTGTTGTTTTTTCTACAGAGACATTTAATTTTCTTCGATTTACATTTCATTACGATATAAAATATAATGACCTGTACGAATTTTTGAGACCCGACTTGATCCCGAGAATAATTTCCGGACTCAATCCGACCCGAAATTTCGGGTACCTGCACATCCGTAAAAAATACTGAACTGGCCGTTCGTTTCTTGGGATTTCGCGCCATTTCGCGCTGTTTCGCGTTACTCTCCACTCCGACTGCGATTTATCGTCCCGTTGGACAGCTCTGGGTTCGTAAATTGCGCGCATCGGCGCGGGGTAATTTCCAATCTAACTGCCGACGCGGCGTCGCGACGGCCCGAGGAACGCCTGGCGACGGGGGTGGCGTTGACACGAAACTTCTCCCAGGAACTTCGACGACAATCCTTGGGGGAATATTAATAGATGCAAAGTGTCAGGCAACGGCTAGCTAACAGAGCGCCGACTTTTGTCGGATCTATGTGTTTCGTTCGATCGAATTCGATTAAACGTTTTCGTAGGCGCCGCGAAGGGTGGTTTCGTTAGAACGATCGTTATCGTTTGGTAGGCATTGAGGTTGGATCTGCGTTTCGAGGATAGCAGCGAATTGTTTCGATCAGAGTTGCGGTTAAGTTGTGTGCGGTACGAAGGACTGGCGGACGACCTGTTATAGGTGAAACATTCTCTGTGTACTGCGCGGAGCTGGAAAGATGTCGCCTGTGATGATACACGGGTATCGATAGGGGTTACTTCATTTGCATCGTCCAATTCTTTTTCGCGTGGTATCGTACTATGCGACTCGTCGACGTTATTTTTTTAAACCAACAAGATTACTTATAGTAGCGGACAAAAGTTTAAGATCAAATGGTCAAAGAAAATGAATAATTAATTAATAAATAAAATTTGTATTCTATGCTAATCGATATATAATGTTTTATCATAACTACGATAGAAATGAATAGATAAACAATATTTGCGATTCATAAAATTATACAAAAATTATAAAAGTATAAAACAACCTATAACTGAACATAAACACGTAATCTCTTTCAACTGACGTTTTGCCAGCTCCGCTCAATATTGGGCACAGTCTCGTCTGCAAACAGCGAAGAAAGAACGGGGGGTATGGAGAAAGGTAAAATCGAGCGGACTTGTGCTTCCTCATGGCCGACAGAGGGATTTCTAGGGGGTCGACATCGGCGGGGCGGGTCCGCATTAAACCAGGGGATCGAGGGACGATCGATAATAAACGGTATTTGGTTGGGGCAGCAGTGATGCACACCCCTCGCTCTCTGAATCTACGACTCTTTTAGAAGCAAACCGGCCGTGAACGAGATAGCGCGTGCCATTCTAAGGGTTCGCAATGGCAAACAGGACCCCGTTTACTGTTTCCTCCTCCTCTCTTCCCTGCCCCCCATTGCAAGTCGGGCTCCTCTGCGTCGCGTTACTTCGTTAACACATTGATGACGGGAGACTCTAATCCCCATCTTACATACTTCATACGATATTGAAGGAAAAGAAGAATCCCCTGTCCGGATTGTCTAGACCGGGAATCGAACCCGAGATCTTTCGGTTACTGGGCAAATGCTTTGATCACTAAGCTATCCTGATCCAACCGACAACTCATCTTCTTCTACACTATTTAATAAACCTATAAACTGCGATCACCGGACGCCGATTCTACAGTATCATGTTAAAGATATTAACTATGTGGCTGTTGTAAAGGAAAGAGTTAAGGAAAAGCAAAGGAAAGGGCCTCATTGGCTAGTGGACTCATCGGTAAGGCTTACCTAACAGACCTGTGCATTAAACACAGGGATAGGAAGGGACACTTCGGAACTTGTATATACAGTAGCGGATAAAAGTTTAAGACCAAAGAGACAACGAAATTAATGTACAGACAATATTTGCAGACCATAAAACTGTGTTCTACATTGACCTCTCGTTTTAAACGTTTGCTCGCTACTGTATAAGAACCGTGACGGCCTCGAGTACTTATAACGTACTTTTAACTTGAAAAGGTAGCATTGTATTCGCTTCTTCTTATCGTACCTTATTTTTGTCCTTGTTTCAATGAAGCTACCTCAACCCCCCTCCACTATTTTGACTCGTTTAAACTTCCTACTCTAAGTTACCCCCTCCGACAAGATTCGATTGCATCGAGAAGTTAATCGAAACGCCAGATCGTCGACAAGCGGTCTGTCTAACCGACGCGAAACACGCGGTATGGACCGCATTTTAAGAGGGCCAAACAAATTGCGTTACGCGAGAAATTCAACGACACGGTTGGTTCCCCGCTTTTGTGTCGTCGCCAGGAACCGATCCTGCATGACAACTTCAAGCGAAACACAATAACAACCCTGCCTGCTGCCTGGGTCCACGCAACGTGTTGTTATTGAACCGGAAGCGGAGGGGGAGCTTTTCACGAGAGTGTCATCGCGTCTCGACTACTGTTTACAGAAAAAAAAAAGGGAAAAATAAAATGGAAGCGAGTAAACGTCCGAACTTTGTTCATTCTCTAGTCGATCGACCAGAGAGAGACAGAGAGAGAGAGAGAGAGAGAGAGAGAGAGAGAGAGAGCTATGGCTGCCTTTTCGTTGCATTTGCTTTTTATCGACAACGAACATGGATGGGGAGAGAGGGGACATTTTTTGCGTTTCATGTCGTTTGAGATTCGGAGGGACGCGCTAAAATCGGACGAAGGAATATAAATTTCAAGAGAACATCCCTCCTTGGAACCAAAGTCCTGATTCTCGTGGGGGAAAAAGGAATCCTCGTGTTTCGACGTGGACGAGGGGAAAAATTCCACCAATTATCTGGCGATCGTGCCCTATTCGAGGAATAAAAGTTTTAATGGTGCTTCGTTTACATATAACTGATACCAATCTGTGGAACGAAAGAGAGGTTTAACGATGGTGTATCGATTGTTAAATGCTTTTTGGATGTTCCACGGCTTTGTTATCTCTAGATTCGTATCCCGTGATGCTTGAAGTAAAACTTTGAAGTAAAAAGTGCCCCATTGGACGATTAAAAATTTTTATTAGAACATTGAGATTGATGGACAAAGATTGATTTCTATGAAATATACATCTAGTCAGTTATGTAGTCAAAGGGTTAATCGAAGATGCACATTAGTTGCATGATTTTGTACATTCACGCGTATCTTTCCAGGAGATCTGAAATTTCAATCAGTTTACAAATGCTCACCTCGTAAGAAAGTGTGAGCGCCGTCTTCTCCTGCTTCAGCTGTTCAGCCCTGTGTTTGTGCTGCAGCAACCCCCGTGACGTCTCCTCCATCCTGGAACAAATCGAATCCGCTTGAAGGAGCAGTCCAATTTTAATTCCTGTCGAAAAGATTCTAATTGAACCGAACCGCGGCCCGACGCAATCTCTTTACCGTTGTTGCACGCGTCCCAATCGTTTCCAGCACGCTAATTCTACCGTGAAATATTAATACTTCAGAATTTAATATAACTGCCGTCCGGGAGGGGGGGGGAGGGTTGGAACATTTGTCGACGAATTTAAAAAAAAAAATGAAACAGAGGAAAAATGGAGATTAAAAGGAACGAGACAATTAATAATCGCGAGCAATCAGCCTGTGAAAAAATGGTCCTCTGTTGTACAGGGTACAGTAGCGGACAAAAGTTTAAGACGAAATGGTCAAAGAAAATAAATAAATTAATTAATAAACAAAATTTGTGTTCTATGCTAATCGGTACATAGTGTTCTATCGTAACGACGATAGAAATGAATAGATAAACAATATTTGCGAACCATAAAATTATGTTTTACATTGTCCTATCGTCTGAAACTTTTGTCCGCTACTGTATTACCATTTACGAACGCAGACGGCGTGATCGCTGAACGGTCGATGTTATCGTTATGATTACAGAGGTGAGAAATTGTTACAAAGGGGAACGGTAATGGATACGGTTGCGGGACACGTTGTCACAGCTGTGCCGCGAATAAAAAATGGCCCTCATTTGGAAGACAGTTGTGACTGTGTACTTTATTGCACTTTCCACCTCACTCCATTGCGAGCGGGACACGTTTCGAAAGTTCAACCATCTGCCGCGAAACCATCCCATTTATTAGTGTAATAGTGCTTCAGAAATTCCGAGGAGGAGGCACCGATCGAGCAGAGAACTTCCATTCGCTCGAACTTCGTGCATTCACTAGGTGACCAAAAAAAAGGAAAAAGTTCGTGCACATTTGTAGTAACAAAATACAAGCGATTTAAACTTGTTCGAAACTCAACTATATTTAATTTATTTATTCATACAGTATGTGGCGATAAGCTGGGGTCCTGAAAGGCAGAGGATTTTTGTTATTTCTGGTAGGATATTATTTGTTTCAGGTCAGTTAACTTTACCATTGATAATTTTATGTAAAAAGCTAAGACGAAAATCTGATACGAGTCTACGATTTATCAAATGTACGTTATCAAAGAAGTATGCATGAAAGAAGGGGGCCAGGCAAAAAATTCTCCAAGTTTGGCCGTCCGTTTTAAAAACAACCCCCGCCGTGGTTCTAACTTAATAATTCGCCGAGCGTACCCAGAAGGTTTATCCGCGAGCGTGCACGTTTACGCGGGGAGACCAAAGGCGGAAGAAGTCGCGACCCCTTCGAGCCGATGCCGATTCGATTATCCGTTCTCTTCGCGACGGGGCCCGCGATGACAGAGGGGAGGGTGTCTCGTTCCTCTTCGACAAATTTCCTCGTGCGCACGCTCCGCGGGCTTAATGATCTGATTAGAGATACAAGAGGGTCCCAGGGAGCTGAGATACGAAGCCGATTTAAGCTTTTTCAAGGGAGACGAACCGAGAGGCGAGGGCTAGGCATCCAACACGCCTGGCAACACCCTTTTCCGCTCGCCCCCTTTTCTTCGCCGAGGGATCTTATACTTCCTTCTATCTCTTCTCAGAGCTAACTTTCGAACTAACTGAGCGCTCCTTCGGGGCCATCGTCCAATTGTTTTCTGTCGCGGGGGCCGTCTGCAGGCACGCGGAAGGCTTTAATGAAGATTAATTAGTAATTACTAAGGTGGTGCGTTTTGCCGACGCGAAACGTTTTTCGCGGGGGAAAAATTATTTTTTGTTACAGACGAATGTTACGCATCAAGTAGTCAGTCAGTCACCAAAGAGCCTTTGTACGTGTAACACGCTACATTAAAGTATCTTATAAAGCAAAAAGTGGTGCTTCGATCCCGAAAATAAAATCTCCAACATTTTCAATACGCGGAATTCGCTTTTATCACGAGCAACGCGATCATTGGCAGATATCTAGCAAAAAGAATCACGGAAAGGTGTTGGCCAAGGGGTCACTAGTTGAAACTGAAATGTCCCAACAAATTATCGTAATCGTTAAGTTAAAAAGTCGTTTAAGTTGTTACTATTAAACTGTTTTAAATACATATTATTATATTCTAATCGCTTCACTTTATTTTATTCACACCTGAGCTCTATCATCTCACTCTACCAAATAAATAAAAGTAGAATTTCCTATTATTGTTTCAGCAAATTCGTGAAGTTCGAAACCCATAAACTTAGTGTTAAGCTCCCTCCTTTCATGAAAGTCAGCGAGCCGCGGATCGATTCCAATCGTTTCCCCATTTTAAAACGGCCGCCAGGCAGTTTTGTCGCTCGTTTCCCATCCCCCGGCGACGTTTCGCGAACCTCGTTTGTGTACACACCGGATCGCGAAAAGAAACTCCGGGAAATAAGCTGATCGTCCTGTGCAGCTTGCTTGCTCAGTGTCTCCCTCGGATCGTGTGTATTCGCGGAGTTCGAGGATGTTAATCGGCTTAGAAGCGCGCTCGTTAAAGTTCCCGGTTTACCTTAACTCTTAATGCGCCCCTGAAACCGATTATGAAAATGGTCCCCGGTAAGATTGAAGCATATCCGATCGGCCTTCAAGCGAAAGATAAACCGTCCGGCTTTATTAACTCGAAGGTGACACAACGTTTCACGCATCCGCCATCTTATCCCGTTATCGTCCGCCATTTCTCGCTCGATTCATTTCCATCTCGTTTACTTAACACTTCGCGAGCCTTTCTTTCGATAGGGTTTAATCCTTTCGCGATGGTGCGACTGAGACCATATTTTGTCGCTTTTTGCGATAGCACAACTGAATTATATACTTCGTCACCATTTTCTGCGTTGCCTAATGCCTGGACTAGCTTTATTGTGACTTTGCAATTGAAATAAAACAATAATATAATTATGATTTTAACCCCTTGCACTACCGCGAATCTCTGAAAAAGCCGTGCCAAAGTTGGCCGTCAGAATGGTTGCGGGAGGTGCCGAGCGGCGGAGCTCGAGTGGTACAATTTGAAACACAATACCTTACGACCGAGTTGCATAGTCCCGTTCTCATATTTACTTCACACGATGAAAATCTTTGAAAATTTAAATGAATTTGAATAAAAAATTTGTAGGAATACGTTAATTATTACATATAATAATAATAATAATAATAATAATATAATAATAATATAAATAAAAATAATAATTAATAATAATATAAATATAAATATAATAATAAAGGAAATAATAATTAATAATAATATAAATATAAATATAATAATAAAGGAAATAATAAACACATCAGAAATAAATTTTAATATAGAGAACCGAGAATGGACCTGAGCTGAACCGAAATTAGGATCACGAGTCAGACTCGTCAAAGTAGTGCAAGGGGTTATTATTTATTACCTATTATTTTTTAATTATCTTTCTTGGTATGAAAAGTTTTAAAACAGGGATAATACTTTATTTTTCTAACGATAAAATCTGTGCCGTATATGGTTAGCATTAACCTCTGCGAACCAATAAATGATTGCCGTATATGTATGGTATCCGTCGTGAAAGGGTTAACCCTTTGCGGACGAGTGTCGGATATATCCGCCCAACTCTCGCGCTGCGACTGGCGTTTGTCTGTCGTAAACGACACGTATAAGATACGCATGGGTATACTAGCCTAAGAAGTCAAATTGGCCTAAATTTGTTTGTTTATAATTTTGTTAGATTTTATGAAAAACTTATTTAAATACAGCTTTAGTTTTTATAACACAAACGCGCGACGTGACTATTTTCTTTACTGCTCCGTCCGCAAAGGGTTAAGCGTCGAAGAAGGAACGATACGCGATAGTTGTTAAACGAGTAAGTCACCTCTAGAGTACGAAGAGTTAATTGTCCGGGACTTTTCTCTATTTTAGACATGGTTCGTTGTTTTATTTTATTCGTTTGCTATTTTTTTTTTATAGCAAACGAATTTTAGTTTATTTTAGAATAAACGTAGGGAATTGGTTTACAGTTGGCCTACAAACATTTTGAAATCATAGTAATAGCTATTAAAATAGGGAAGAATTTTATTTTGCAGTTACTATCGTGAAGAAAACAAGTGTTTGCACTAAATCTGGAATGGAGAAGATTCTGTATTCGAGAAGAGTCCTGTATATGGTTCACGAATGCTAATAAAGAGAGGAACTTTATTTGTCTCAAGGGGAGTCTCGATAACTTACAAGATCCAAGAAGTAACCCCGTAACCTCGTTCGTTAGAGTTTTACGAGGAGGTCGATCGCAGATACGAGACGGGGAGGACTTCCTATGGTGATACCACGTAACTTATCAACTGGGGTGCCATTTCAGGCGGCCAGGCTTAAGAACAATGCTCTGCAAACAGTAATTATAAGTGCAAACAGAAGAGCGATTGTCAGCGGGGCAGTCGTACGATGAATAATCAACGCTGCAGCAGCCCTAAGGGTTACCTTCGCTTTGCACATCGTCCCTTTATGCTCTTCCTACAAGACTTCGTGGAACTGTTCGCCTCCACGGTTATTTGATCCTCGAGGAACTTCGAATAGCTCTGCCTCGAAATACGATTTTATCTCAAAATCGAGAACACGAGTTTCATCACTCAAAATTACATTCCAATGTAGCAATTCGTTAACTTGGATTTAAACGTATTCAAGTTGAAAGATTCAAATGCTTGAACTAAGATTTCCAAAACTTCGATTAAAACTTAAACGTTAAATTTAAAAATTTGAAAATTTCTATTAAAAATTTTATAGGTCCAATAATTAAATAGCTTAGATTTAAAATTAAAAATTTGAAAATTTAATTTTAAGAATTTGAAAATTTTTATTTAAATATTCGAATTTCAAACTTTTAAAGTTTAAATATTCAAGTTCGAAACTTCTGAGAGTTAAATATTCAAATTCGAAACACCTAAAATTTAAATCCAAAAATTTGAAAATTCAGATTTAAGAATTTGAAAATTCTAAAACAACAAATTTTCTGCATCCACAACTGCAGCTTAATCGTTGTCGCGTAAATATCTATAATAAATATTACCGGTATCTCTGTTTCTATTCTTTAATTAAATCCGAAAACAAATTTCACACCCTCTTCCATCGTTGAAGCGTCTCCAACCCTTTGCAGCCGCGATAACACGTCGCTCGTGTGGAACGAAAAAAGAGAAGGAAAGAAAGGAAACGGAAAAGTGGCGGTGTCGCGATAAAAAGGCGAAGCGCGGCGCTTGAAACAATGCAAGGGTAGCCGCATTGTCCCCACCGGTTTCCGGTCGTTCCGACAAGTGAGCGGAAGATGATTATCGTTTAATGAAAGTCCGGCTGCACGCGGTTCCGCGTATAATTCGGCGCGGCGTGTTCCTGCATCATTATAATCGAGTTTGCGCGGCAATAGCCGTAAATCACGGGAACGAAACACGGCTGGCCGCTGCCATGTGTTCCGGCCGCTTGATAGAAACCCCGGAAGTCTCGGGCCTCGGCGCAAGAAAGGGCGAGAACGATGAGGTTTCGAAATTACATCGTGGTCGCGTTAACGTCGTCAGGTTTCTGACTACGCTACACGTTTTCTGCTTACTTTATCGCCCTTTGCTTCTTATTTCTGTTTATTGGGAATGGGGTTTTATATTTATAGGAAAGTTCTATGAAATGTAGAACGGAAGATGGAATTCAGTTGTGACAAATAAAAGTGAAGCGATTGAAATATTAATAACAGTATATTTAAAACAATTTAACAAAAACAACTGTTGTAGTTTTAGATATTAAATAATTTTATTAATCACATTACACTTGTCCGCTCACAATGCCTTCGTTCTCCATTCGCGTCTCTTACTCTACTGGCTCATACCTCGCCTTTTGTTACACCGGTTCACGCGCTCTCTCTCTCGCTCTCTCACTCATTCCCTCTCATTCTTTCCTCACTCAGCCTATCATTCGCTCCATTACAAACAATCTAATTACCCATTCGTCCTTTTTGAAATCTCTCTCTCTCTCTCTCTCTCTCTCTCTCTCTCTCTAAATCACTACACAACTTAAACGACTTTACAACTTAGCAACTTCAACACTCTTTCTACGTTCACAATCAAAACCTTTCTTCTACGTTAGTCAAAAGCTTTGTGCCCCGCGCTCGCATTTTCCCCGTCATATATTCTTCCAAACACTCGTTTCCTTTCTGCCTAATTGTCAACCTTTCTCACTCTACGCATTCAGTCACGACCACCCAGAATTTCTCAGTCGCACTGTTTTCCAAAGTTCTCATCTTTCACGCCTTAGAAACATTCGAGCCCAAACATTCTGCGTTCGCACAACAATCGCCCAACTCAAGTACTCTTCAGACTTTCCCAAACTCGCATCCGCTCGATCGCATTCCTACAATATACTAAAATCTAAATTTATAAATATTTAAAGTGATACTCTGTGAATTCTTTGAGTTGTTCTTTATCCAACCAACAGATTTGATAATTGGAAAATTTTTCTTTTAGAAAAGAGGCTCTTCGCGCGTTTCCGTTCCCTGTATTTCATTCCGTTCACCGATCAGTAAGATTCTTTCTCAGGCAACATCCTCGCGGAACCATTAATCTCTCGTTTCGTGAATTGAACCCGGGTCGCTGGCATTTTTCAAGCCGGAACAAGCATCCTTGGAAGACGTACTGTTACAAGAACGCGATCGTCGATCCTGTGGCGATAAATTGGAAAACTGTACGATTACCTTCGCTCGTAGACGGGGGTTGGTCGGATTCCGTGAACGTGACCAAATGAGATTTATCATTTGGCTGGAAGCAGCTTTTCAATGAAAAACGAGCAGAAGATAACGGACCATTCGTTGAGTTTAACATATTTAGTTACAAATTAAAGTTTCGAGACTACACGGTTGCTACAATTGAAGGAACCAATTGATAGAATTGATCTTCAAGTTTTTTTTATGTATCTTAATACTTAACCAACCGAATGGGGTGGTTTCCCATTCTTTCCTCTGCCATTGATTCTAGTCACTTTTGTTATTAAATAGTTTTGAATTAATGTTGTTAACAGTTCATCAAATGCATTTTCTGCTCTTCCAAAGCACAATTTTTAATAAATTCAGAACTAGTTCAAAACTGATAACAAAAGTAAATGGAATCAATGGCAAAGGAAAGAATGGGAGATCTCCCCATTCGGTTGGCTAAGCGTTAAGGGGTGGATCGGAGTACGAGGCTTGGAGAATAAAAAGAAAGTTGTACAGGAAGATGATAAAGGTGGCAAAATATTACTTTTCATGTCAGCTTGACGAAAATTTGCGCTTCCCCTTTTTCAAATTCACTGATTTGCACATGTCTGACTTATGACGCGCTTGTACTACTTGCTCGCCGATTTCCACGTAACTTTTCGGGAAGATAGTAACAAAAACAGAACGTTTTGTTTCTTGTTCTTACCCTGTGAACACTGTGCTTCCTTTAATAATGTATCATTTCATTTAAAGTACCAACAAATTTAAGATTCTCCTTAAGATTCTCACTGCTCAAATACCTTAGCGTAATTCTTTCGTCCGAGTACATTTAAACATTGTGTTTAGCTTAACGCCACGGTATAGTGTAACATAATTAGAGGCTGGGCATGAATTACAGTTTTCCTACCGCAAATTAATCTATTCGAAACGAAACTAAATCCTTGTCTCAACAGCGGAGCGAAACAATGAAATTGTTCCCCTGGATTACCCCGTTAAACAGACCAATGGAACTCGTTATATGTTTAACTACCGTCCCCTGTTACAAGGTAATCCTCGCAGAATTCCTCGTATTTCAATAGTACAGCTGCACCATGCGCAGATGTTGCGCCCTTAAAACGCTCGCGCACGATAAAATTATTATAACGCGACCCGTCAGGCCCTGATGCGTTAAGCCGGGTCTGTCCGAAATAAGCTCTAAAGCCAGCGACGTTCCATTCACTTCCAGTTATTACGATACGCGAATATTGTTATCGTGTCGCGTACAGAAATGCATCGACTTATTAACCCTTTAACTGTCGATACTTTTCGTAGAACCAAGCGCTTCAAACGCAACGAAAAATAGAGAAGATAGTTCTCGTGTATTTATTGTTATACAGTGGCGAAACGAAAATATTTTACAGAGAAAAATGCTCTTATTCAGCGTCATCTTTTTGATCGAGTACACTTGAACATTGTACTTCCTTTAATTTTACTTAAAGTACCAAGAGATTTAAAATTCTCCACTACTCAAATACCTCAGCGTAACTTTTTCGTAAGGATGAATTAGCGAAGCGTTAGACATGCTAATTTATTGACATTTTAATAAATAATTTGTTTTTTTTTTTTCACGAGACTGCGTATACGTATTAATTGTATAATGTTCTCTAATGTAAAATTGTTTAAACTGGAAAATTTTTTCTATATTTAAAACAAAAATTCGACCCATAAAGGGTTAACAAATTGTAACAGAGAGCAGAGGCGTGAAACAATATCGCGTCTATGCAATCGCGCGATAATTTCCACGGATTATGATAGGGGAGGCACACAAAGGTGGGGTGGTACCGACACCCTCCCCTGTGCGATTCAACAATAATACGTATCCGGGGATACCTGTTTACCTTAGACACCGTCTGCATTTGCACAGCTCACGTGTGCGAGGAACGTGCGTGTGCTCCGTTCACGTGCTGTCTAACGTGTAAACAGCAATCACTCGTGTCGATCACGAGGATCTCCGTTTTTCCCTTTTTTCGAGAAGGGCCAGAAACTGTTCGTCGAAGGCCGATCGCGTGCGGGAAAGGAAGAAACGCGATAAAATCGTTTCTGCAAATCGTCTGTACGCTCCGCGAACTTGGAATGCGAGAAAATTGACGCAGGGGCGGCGAAAAAGGGGTTGACGCTGCTTTACGACGAGGGGATTTATTTGTTTATTTTATTATTACTAGCAGTGATTGTTGATAAGTGTATGGAAATCAGCAAGATATTAAATAACACCGATACAAAAATGGAAATAATTGTGACACATAAACACAGAATAAATAAACAAAAAATATTTCTAATGGATTTTGTTCGAAAGTGATTATCCTTGCAGTGGTTGGTATTATTGTGTGTAAGAGATCGGTGTGATTGATTGGATTGAGAGAAGGATGAAAGAGTGGGGATGAATGGGAAATAGGATATATAAGATTGTGAGAGGGCGTGTGGTTAGGTTAGACTGTTTGATAGAAGAATGTATGTATGTGCAATAGAAGTGAAATTAAGGAAAGAAACAAAGTTTATTAAATAAAAAAATCGACAGGTTTGATTTCCCTTAGCATACGATTAATGTAGCAAAGTGCATATCGATACGTAAACAAAATAATAAAGTTATCTACAGAATTGCATGATTTATAGTAACATTTATTGTATTGCTCAAAGTTCGCTGAAAAGTGTCGTGGACATTTATGGGGGAGGAAAATCAGATTTTTCATCAGATCGTATATATTTCCGTTTAACGTTGAAGTTAAGAAATTTCGAATTTCGAGAGAAAAAAATGTAAAGGTCCCGTCGAAAAATTTAAAAAAATTCAGCAGCTCAGCTTCTTTTCTTTACGATCGAGTTAAGCGTTAGCTTCTCTTAGCATCGCGGAGACGTTTACGTAATTGCTAATGGTGGGTCACAGAACCGGAACTGGGTTCCCTTCATCGAGTTAACTGAACTTAGGCGTCTGTTCTCGCCAAATGGCCCTTCTATATCATTCTCGGGGATGTTTACCGCCCAATCGGCGTTTTTCCTGTGTCATATATCCGCTTTTATTGTCACGTTCCAGAACGAACTGCCGTCTACGCCACACGTTTTATCTGTATCAACCGAACTGTACAATAGCTCTCCCGATGTTTTGTTTCTTTAGCTTCCTTCTTATTTCCCGAGTAATCACCTTGAGCTTGTACGCGTAGTTGACAAGAAAAAAGACAAAAAAGGTGCGAGAGTGATTGCTATTATTGAGAATAGGTCTTGAGGTATGAAAGAGAGAAAAGAAGAGTGAGAGGAAGAGGGATAGGGGGAGAGACGGAGAAAGAGAGAGGGAGAGGGGAGGGGAGAGACAGAGAGAGAGGGAGAGAGAGAGTGAGAGGGGGGTGCGAATCTATGGGTATGATCTTTTTGGGCTGGGTCAGCGTGCATAAATTATGTGTGTGAACGAGGACTGAATAGAAAAACATGTGAAAAAGAGTTTAGTTTTATTTGTAGTTTTATCATTAATGTTGAATGAATATTATCATAGATGAAAATGATCTCTGACTCCCTTTAAAAGGGACGAAAATGCACTTCGATGTAGTTTCCTCAAACGAAGGATCATCGATGCCTCGGTGTCACTCGGAAACGTGAGAAGCCGTTCGCTTCCTCGAAACCGTAGAAACGCATACATAATTTGTTTATGACTCGAAGAAACTAAGTGAAATATAGGGTAAAGCGTCTCGTAATGCATTCGTACGGATTGCACCGGGGGCCGTTGGCAAGAAAGACGAACGCGGTTTCTGGGCCGAGGGTGGTCGCGAGACTTTCCCTCAGAACGCGGCTGTAAAGTTTCATACAAACGAGATTGGATGGCGAACGCACGACGCGATAACGGCTGGTTTATTGGGTGAGATCGTGCTTTCGCACGACACGCACTCGTTTCGGCGATAAGTGGTCGTTCAGCTGAGAGAAAAAGAATTGCTCGATCTGCTCGTTCGCGTCTGTCACGGATAACAGTATGGTAATATGGTTATCATAGAGTATATGGTATGAGAGCGAGCAAGGAAGGATGTGTTTGACGAGTGCGTATGATAAACTTGATAAGTAGACATTAAGAATGAGTGTGGCGAAGCGTGATCTATGAGATTTGGGTGTGTTATGGCAGAGGGAGGAGCGAGATGAAGAGAAATGTGTAAAGAAAAATGCGTAAAAGTAAAAACGTGTAAATGTGTTAGCAGCATTCAAAGCGTAGATATATAGTAGCGGACAAAAGTTGAAGACCAAAGAGTCAACGAATTTAAATTAACTAATTCATAAAGAACATCGTGATAAACTAAATTTGCATTCTGTGCTAATCAATAAATTGTGTTCTATATCGTCCTCTAATCTTAAATATTTGTCCACAATTGTATATGTATAGGAAATGTTCTATAAAATGTAGAACAGAAGATGGAATTCAGGTGTGAAAAATAAAAGTGAAGCGATTAAAATATTAATAAAAGTATATTTAAAACAATTTAACAAAACAACTTAAACGACTTTACAACTTAGCAACTTTAACACTCTTTCTACGTTCACAATCAAAACCTTTCTTCTACGTTAGTCAAAAGCTTTCTGCCCCGCGCTCGCATTTTCCCCGTCATATATTCTTCCAAACATTCGTTTCCTTTCATTCTAATTGTCAACCTTTCTCACTCTACGCATTCGGTCACGACCACCCAGAATTTCTCAGTCACACTGTTTTCCAAAGTTCTCATCTTTCACGCCTTAGAAACATTCGAGCCCAAACATTCTGCGTTCGCACGACAATCGCCCAACTCAAGTACTCTTCAGACTTTCCCAAACTCGCATCCGCTCGATCGCATTCCTACATATGTATACAGTTGAACCTCGATAATTTAAATCTCCAGAGAACAGCTAAAACCTTCGACTTGTAGAGGTTTCGATTTATCGAAGTTTTCGATTAAGAGAGGTTCAATATATTAAGTTTAGACTCACAGAAGCCTTGTACGATAATTAATAACTTTTCGGTTGTAATGACAAGCCCGTGGACACGCCGAATGAAATGTCCATGGTGGTGCAATGGAGTCGATGGTTTATCTTCCCGTTGCTGTAGCTTCGCCGGAAGGCGATAATGATCGGGCGACCGTTTTCCCACAGAGGCTTCCTTTATCGAATCGAAACGGATCGCGTGTCGCTCGTGGGTCGCAATTACGAGAAACGAAATCTACCCTAGTTTTCAATCCACCGAACACGCTCGATTATCCCCGCTTATGACAGCTCCGATCAAATAGGGCCGATAGTCACGAAAATTGACCGTGTTCCATTAGAATTACCAACGACGATACCCATCCACCACGGATTCAGCCCTCGATGCGATAATAATCGGGTGGATATCATGCGATAACACCTCACGAGGGAACATATTTTTGGGAAGAAACTGTGAAACTGAATTTTTGTAAGAAGCTGTTCATAAATGTGAACATGACTTGGTTTTTTGTTTCATCCTCTATGTACTTTTCTCTACCATTATTACCATAACTTTTCTTTTTAATTGAAAATTATCTTTAGACCCAGCATGAATTTAAAACAGATTCTTTAACCCCCTTTGCGCTCGAGAGGCGACTGTCGGTCGCCAAACGATAGTTTTGTAAATTAGTGATAATTTTGCAATTTAGTCAGTTTGTTTATTGGTCAGACTAGGAGGTTGAATAGTCGTGTATGTAAATTTTAGCGCATGAGTTCACTGAACTGAGTGACGTTTAAAACTAGATTTACGAACATTTTTATGCACCTATTTCTAATATACTCGTAATTTGAAACTCCAGAGCTGAGAGGGAAACAGATTCATATTAGTCCATCGATAAAAGTTAACAAAAATCGCTGGGAATATTAGTAATTGTTTTTGTAAATTCTGCTCCTGAAGGCCCGTAGACCTAGAGTCAATGTACGCGAATCCTAGTAATTAAGTTAATTAAACGACTAACAATTGCCTCTCGAGTGCAAAGGGTTAATATTTAAATTCATGCAAATGGGATTTGCTATCGATTTTATCCCTCCACTTAATTTTTTCATCGTCGTATAAACAGTCTATAATCTCATCGATTCCTTTTGTAATTACCATTCGTGGATGTTTTCCATCGCAAGGTACCGTCAACCTCAAAACAGACATCAAACAGAACTAGCTGGACAACCATCCCGTAATCGATTGAAAGCTCAAATCCACCGCCCTGTAGAAGGCTAATAATACACCTGCCCGCGGATTGGCCGGTGACCACGATGCAATATTCCTTTGCACGGCGGTCGCTCTCATGAAAGCGGACTTAATTAACGACGAAACCGCGCGCGCGTTAATGCTCCGTACACACTAACGTATTTCACCACGATTTTATACCGTTTACACGATCGACTTCCGTTGACACTGACAGGCTTTGTGCTCGAACAGAATAACTGCAAAATCATCCTAATCTACGAGCTGCACCGCGTTCTGATTGTAAATATAAATTAAAAACACAAATCTTACGTACCTATTAAAATTAAATTAAAAACTGAAGAATAAGACTACGCGTCTGACTATTAAAATAAAACTCAAGAGTAGGACAACACGTCTGACCCCTTCGACGTTATATTTATTTCTGTTCCTTTTTTTTATAATATCAACCGTCTCTTCGTTACCACCTCTGGCTGATTTGCCGCCTTTATTCAAATTTTCTTTCGTTGACAGCATTCTAGAAAATGCTTGATGCATGGTATTCTGTGAGCCAGCTCGCCTCACGAATGCCTTGAACGATTCTGCGCTAACATACGCGTAAATACCCATTCCTTAGAACAATCTAGCAGAGATAATTTAAGATAAATATTTTGAATACCATTATTTGAACGCGTATATGCGTCTCTAGCGAAAGTTACCCGTGTGGATTATGGACGCGTATATGCGTCTCTAGCAGAAGTTACTAGCATAGATTATGGACGCGTATATGTGTCTCTAGCGAAAGTTACTCGCGTGGATTATGGACGCGTATATGCGTCTCTAGCAGAAGTTACTAGCGTAGATTATGGACGCGTATATGCGTCTCTAGCAGAAGTTACTAGCGTAGATTATGGACGCGTATATGCGTCTCTAGCAGAAGTTACTAGCGTAGATTATGGACGCGTATATGCGTCTCTAGCAGAAGTTACTAGCGTAGATTATGGACGCGTATATGCGTTTGTCAATTTTTCCTGGCTCCCATTTAGAGCAACACAATTGCCAATAGAGCACCGTCCACGCGGAGCACTTCGACCGGGAGTATTTAGCAGTTAAAGGGTTAAATTAAAAACAAGAAAACGATCGTAGTATCACGCGACCACCTCGAGGAAACCTGGTCGGTCGGGCCTAAACGGTGATAATCGTCCGGAGGTGCGAGCGCGGGTCGTCGATGCTCGCGGGATGCGTTTACGACAAAAGGAGCCCGGGGACGGCCGTAAAACGACGTAATAAACGGCGCCCCGTGTGTCTGGCTAATACAATGCGACGGTAACCGTGCTTAACAGGCACTCGTAAAGCTGTGTTCGGCGAAATAAATTGAACGGGGCGCCGTCATACTGCGAAACGTCCTCCCGATGCTCCCATGCAACGCAATAAACGTGGAACGCGGGGACCCGGGGAACAGCAAAACGGTGGTACGTGTCGTTCCCGGGGATCGCGATTAAATCTTCCATCGGTCGTTAGGCTTATTTCCAGGCCCGTTGATCGCGTTACGGGATCGTTTCGGTGGATCGAGATTGGCCGCGCGATGGGGGTTGAACGACGGCGGACGACGATTGAAAATATTGCGAGGAATTGAGATGTCTGTTTGGGAAACTAACGGGTACAGTAGCGGGCAAAAGTTTAAGACTAGAGAACAATGTAGAACATAGTTTCACGGTCTGTAAATATTGTCTGTGCATTCATTTTTATTGTTATTATTTTATAAATTTATTGAGATATCTACACCTTTGGAGATTTACTCTGATCTTTACTGTAACCATTACTGTAACCCTTGTATCAAGTATTTTTTAAGTATAATTTCCAATTTGATCTCTTTGTCACAAATAAGTATACCCTAACCCGCCGATAGCGTTATTTAGCGTAAAATAGCAGCTGAAAATAATAGATCGTGTTTCTGTTAAGATGAATACAGAATGGACAGAATGTATGATAAACAACAGTCACAGAATTCTCTTTTCATTTCGATTTTGTAACGTTCTCCTTTTTAACAACACATTTACAAGATTAAACACCGCGAACACCACGGGCGAACTTTTCGACGCGTGAATTTCACTAATGTTTTGCGGACACTCGAAATTTCGCCCGACGCTAGGTTACACGCGTGGCTCCGCCGTATTTTACAAGCGTAATTACAACGAGGGCTCGCAATTACCCGGAAAAATGAAAAGTGTCGGCAGGAAATGGCGGCTAATTCGACGCTAATGGTCGCCGGCACACGGACCGGCCATAATTTCGCGGCAATTTTCGATCGTTACCATCGAGATTGCCGTTTCCACGTGTGCCTTCGAATTGAATAATTTTCACCGATCATTTCCGTGCCCTGGCGCCGCCTACCTCTGCCTAATCCAACAGCGACGATAACCAGGGAAATCGTTCAGCCTCCATCTGCAGGTGAACGGAAATTCCGGCCTGTAATTCGCGCGATGAACTTTCGATTTTCACCTGGCCGCGCTTTGTCGATTCGCAGTTCTCGAACGCACAGGTTTTACGACGCAGTCTCTCCTCGTTGTCGATCGTTTGCATCGCAAATACTCGTGGCACAACTGCCACTTACAGCGGGGACAAGGGAACTGGAATTTCGTTTTATAGCGCACTTGTCCTAGTACGTAAAGTTCGTAGAGTAAAACATGCTCGGGGATCGCAATCGCGTTTAAATTATCGTCCAACGATCAGTCGTACAGGTTTTACCGCACCCGTATCCTTTAGGATCAACGATTTACGAGGCTTCGCAATTTTTTGTTGCTACTTTATCGCTCGATTTATTCGAACATTTTCGCTTCCGTTCTCTTTTATTACCCGGTCTTTGTTGGAAATTGAATACAGAAATATTACGAAGCAAAAGTTAACCGAAAACCAGTTTTCTCTTAACGTGCTTTCTGAAGGGTTTCTTCCAAGAACCCAAGCCACGTCTGGCAATTTAGAAAGTAGGAAAGGGTTGAAATACAGAACAAAGGGATTAAAGGACTCGGACGGGGTCGTAGGAATTTCGACCACTGCGTTTGCTAATCTCATGACCAAAGCTCGTGAGGTTCGGTCAGAGTTGCACCTTCTTCGTGTTATATAATATAATAAATTAAAGTATTTTAACACTAGGACTACCAGAGCAGTCAAAATGACCAATTGGTGATTATTTACAGCAACCTTATAAATTCATTATGGTAAAGCTTCCAAAATTTACTATAATTTTCTGCAGAAGGTATAAATAAAGATTTGTTTTCTATGTATTCAATATTTTTTCATGTGATTTCTAATTTAATCTCTTCCGTGCGAATTACACCGTAATTGTCGGTAGTTCTAGAGTTAAATAAGAGTGTATTTTATTTCGTCATATTAAAACCCGATTTCCAATAGCCTGCGACGGAAGAATCTTCGATTGCTTTCGACCAAACGTTTCTCCGTGTTTCTTGATCTGACTTAGGTATCCATGAAAGCGGTGGTCACACCGTTATCTCTGTGAAAAATCGATCGAGAATCGTGACGCAGCTCGTTCATTGTCCTCTCTCTGTCTGGCGGAGGCCGAGCCGTGCAACGAACTCTAGCTCAACGTCACTCTAAAATCACGGGCAAACGCTGCGCCCTGCCAGGCCAGCGGAAATTACCTAACAGCCTGTTAAGCGCGCTTTGTTCGTCAAGCCTTGTATTTCGGTCTAATCGTTTTTCTCCGTTCGACGAAGCACGCGTCTTCTTTTCCAACTCGAAACCGAGTGATTTCTACCAACGAGGTGTTGAAAATCTTGTTGAACGTTCGATAGAAGTTGTAAACAACAGGGGAGAATACATTATTGATTAATCAGTTGTTAATTTTTATTAATAAATAAACTTTAAGAAGATTTTTAAAAACGGCGGGAACTTAGATGCCAACTATTGGAAATGGGATTTTACATTGCTAAATGAAATACATTCTTATTTGAAATACTTTGATACTTTATTATACAGCACAAGGAAAATGCAAATCTGACCAAACTTTGCGAGCTTAGTCATGAGACCAGTGAAACGCAGTGGTCGCAATTCCTACAACCCCGTTCTTCAGTCCCTGCAGTTCTGTTTCTTAACATTTTCGAGCTTTCTAAAGTGTCAGATGTGGCTTAACTTTTTAGAAGAGGAAGGCTTTGAGAAAGTACGTTAAAAGAAAGCTGATTTATGGTTAATTTTAGTTTCGTAGTATTTCTGTATTCAATTTCTAACACCAACCCAACACAATTTTTCGTCGTCTTCCGGGTAATGCGAAAATTCTATCTTTTTGAACGATATCAACCGTTATTTGCACGAAATTGATAGACGTGTTCATTTCTTCTGTATTTCAAACGGGGCAAGATTTCGCAGCTGCGGTGGAAAATACGAGGGAAATTAAAAATTCCGACCTCGCACAAGGTGGACAATTTTTCACGAGCAGGTCTCGCGTTATTTTTACTCGACCGTACGCAAAATTGAATTTTCCCGTCCACCATGGCCACGTCCCTTGCGAGAGTTGCGCCAAAAGGACCTATTAACAGCGTGGAGGAACAATGGCCGCTAAATAGGCGCGCTGAGAGGGTGCTGAAGGGGTTGAAGAGAGGGGTGGAGTGTGGTAGAGGAGCATGGAGAGCGACGTGTGGGAGGAGACCGGGAAAAGAAGTTCGCTGGAACGAGGTTCAGAAAGGTATAACGAAAGCTGCGAAGTTAGACCATCGGGCAAGGGATAGAATTCGGTGATCGTATTATTATTAAATCCTGTTCGTTATAGTTAGTAACAATTTCGTTCAGAAAAAGATGGCTTATGCCTACAGTTTGTGAGACAGCGTGTGAGAGAAAGTGGAGAGACGACAAAGGCAATGGGAATATATGTAGGAATGCGATCGAGTGGATGTAAGTTTGGGAAAATGTGAAGAATGCTCGTGTTGAGCGATAGCCGTGTGAAGGTAGAATGTTTGGACTCGAGGGTTTCTAAGGCGCGAAAGATGAGAACTTGAGAAAACGTCGCGATTGAGGAATTTTGAGTGAACGTGACCGAATGCATCGAGTGAGAACGGTTTAGAATTAGAAAGGAAGGAAACGAGTGTTTGGAGGAATATATAACGGGGAAAAGTGCGAGAGAGTGGGAGAAAGCTTTTGGCTAACGTAGAAAAAAGGTTTGATTGTGAACGTAGAAAGAGTGTTAAAGTTGCTAAGTTGTAAAGTCGTTTAAGTTGTTCGTTAAATTGTTTAAATATACTGTTATTAATATTTTAATCGCTTCACTTTTATTTTTCACACCTGAATACATCTTCCGTTCTACATTTTATATAAACTTCCTATATATGTAGGAATGCGATCGAGTGGATGTAAGTTTGGGAAAATGTGAAGAATGCTCGTGTTGAGCGATAGCCGTGTGAAGGTAGAATGTTTGGACTCGAGGGTTTCTAAGGCGCGAAAGATGAGAACTTGAGAAAACGTCGCGATTGAGGAATTTTGAGTGAACGTGACCGAATGCATCGAGTGAGAACGGTTTAGAATTAGAAAGGAAGGAAACGAGTGTTTGGAGGAATATATAACGGGGAAAAGTGCGAGAGAGTGGGAGAAAGAGTGTGATTCTGAAGGAAGTAAGAACGTCGTAGCTGCTAAGTTGAAAAGTTGTTTAAGTTGTTACTATTAAACTGTTTTAAATATATATTAATAATATTCTAAGCTTTTCACTTTATTTTACTCACACCCGAGACCTATCATCTCACACTACTAAATAAATAAAAATAGAATTTCCCCTATATATATACTGTAATATTTCTTCAGAAGAATAGAAATTAATCGATCGAATATACTCGCGTTGAATCAGTCGTTTAAAAGTAAAAAATTAAAAGAAGAAGTAAAACAGTAAGATCTGTGATCGAATTAGATCGAGCAATTATAAACGTATATTTGTATAGCCCATTATATTGTCTCTACGTGAATCAATTTATTCATTGTACAGCGTTAAATACAAGTAATTTCGAAAACCAGAAAAGTGCCTTTAATTCTTTTCGAGCACCAATCTCCTGCAAAAATTCAACAAATCCGACCACGATCATTTTGGCGAACAAATCAGCAGCGACGAGATTTCAGAAAGAGGTAACGAGAGAAAGAATTTCAACCTCGACGGGGAAACGAAAATGAACGAAAAAGGAAGGATGAAAAATGGACGTGCAACAGGAAGGGATGAAGAAACACCTCGAGCAAAATGAAGTCCTCGGAAGAAGCACGCGAGGCAACGCTTAAAATGCGACCAAGTGCAAAGACAGGGGAGAAAAAAAAGAACAGGGCGCAAACAGGAATCAAAGGCGGGGAGAACGAGGAAGCTAAAAACCGCGGGGAAGAAAGCGGGACGAGATGAGAACGGAGCAAAACAAAGGAAGAGGAAGCGCAGTTTAAGCGACGAACGATTCAGAGGACAGACAGAGCAGCCAGGGGGGGGGGGGGGGGGGGAGACAAGAAGAGGCGCGTGGGCGGGAAGCAAAACGAGCACCGGGAAAAAAGGAGCGGAAGCACCGCCGCGGAGGTGAAAGAGAAAAGAGGAGGAGAAAAACGTAACGAACGGGTAAAAGGGGAAAGACTCGTGCGTGGCGGGTGCATTTAAAGGTGGGAAGCCGCAGCTGTTGCACCGTTTGTTTCGAGGATTCGTTTTGCCTGGCGTTCGGGAGACGATTGGAAGTCGAATGAGAAAAGTACACTCTTTTATGTTTTTATAATTCGCTCACTCGACCAATATTAGAATACGCGTCTCCTATACGAACTCCAATCTCCGTTTACACACACAAATATAAACGATTCCGATTTATCACACTTCATTAGATTTTTTCTTTAAGTCTTAAGTACTTCAATTCCTTAGTTTTTAATACCTTAATTTACATTAGCTCGTTTGCAGATTAACCCAGTTGTATATATCAGGATTATAAGTCTCAACTGTAACGACTGTTTTTTGT
This sequence comes from Tetrapedia diversipes, assembly GCA_033822845.1. Classification (NCBI taxonomy): domain Eukaryota; kingdom Metazoa; phylum Arthropoda; class Insecta; order Hymenoptera; family Apidae; genus Tetrapedia; species Tetrapedia diversipes. The sequence continues at coordinate 179,453 of JAOPTO010002109.1, read as the reverse complement.
ACACTAATGGGCTCTGTCCGTTTGTGTATTAAATAAATAAATGTGAAGGTAATAGGCGTCTGTTTACGTTTGAATTATGCAGTCAAACGGAAGAAGGGTTGTCTGAATAGTTTAACGATCCAAACCGTTTGAGTTGCAAGATTCACCCAGTACACATACAGTTTATGGTTTTCCAAAACAGTTGCGAGCAAATTCAGCGCTTCTGCTAAATCCTAGATGTTCCGTTTTCCTTTTTCGTCTACCATACGACGTAACGAAGCGATATTTTAATTTGCCCAGCGAAAATCTCCCTCTTGCGAATTAATCGTGAATCAAACGGTGGACCACGTGGCGCGGGACGTATTAATGCGTCAGAATGAAGATCGAAACGTGCACACGATCCTTCCCTACCGACACCCCTCTCTTGGTGGGTCACAGCGCGAGCTAGGACGTTTCGTGCAGGCTGTTCATAAATTGCGGCCGTGCACACGGTTCGCTTACTTGCACGAGAAATTGCAGGAATTAATTACGGTTGATTCACGCGTCTCCCTTTCTCCTCGAACCCCCCTCCCTCTGTAGGCACCAGCGATATTCATACACGTGCATCATTTATTATCTCTAAGGCTGTGGCCATATCGAGAGCGGTAAGCGGTAAGAGTCAACATTGGTATCCGAGGCCGCAATATTGAGCGACCAACGGACATACGGATGAGCGACGAAATTGTGTCGCAAGCACTATTTTTTAGTCAGCAACATGTCATTACCATGTTTGGTACGATATACAGTAGAGGACAAAAGTTTAAGACGAGAGGACAATGTAGAACGTAGTTCTAGGCTATGCAAATATTGTCTGTTCATTCATTTTTATTGCTATTATGGTAGAATAGGATTTATTGATTAGCCCGAAATGCAAATTTTGTTTGTCATGTTATTCTTACGTACATACAGTAGCGGACAAAAGTTGAAGACGAGAGGATAACGTAGAACACAGTTTTATGGTCTGCAAAAATTGCCTGTTCATTCATTTTTATTGTTATTATGGTAGAACAAAATTTATTGATTAGCGCAGAATGCAAAATAGTTTATCATGCTATTCCTTATAAATTAGTTAGTTTAATTTCGTCGACTCTTTGGTCACTGTATGCGAAGGGGTTAATAGAGGAACCAGAGCGTGCCACGAAGAAGCTTTTGAGCGTCAGCTTTCTCTCCAACGTTCGCGCATAGATTGTCTCTGGTCGCTCTTGAACGAACGTTCATCGGTTGATTCTCTTATTTTTCTCTTTTTTTTTCGTCTGTTTGCCTATTAATCAGTTACAGCGAAACGATGCCGCAGAATTGATACACGACACGAGAACGAGCACCGCGTTAGCCGTTCCCCGTGTTTCGATTACCGCCACGCGATCCCTGTTCGCGGTGATTACTCTCTCAATTAATCACCGGTTAAATAATAAATTAGCCGGTCATATGTTTGCGCATTAACCAACCGTTGCGGCAAATGAACGCGTCGACAGGCGAATTAAATTAATGTCCGATCCGTGCGAATTATTAATACCGGTCGAACATGACTCGATGTACGAGGTTCATTGGTTAATTCGATACGATCTACATTTGCGTCGATCGGTTTCAACGCGAGATGAATAAATGATCGAGGCGATCGGTTTGTCGGATTTTTGGGAAACGTGTTGGAACTCGAAAGTTCATACTCGCGACATCTTACAATAACATGTAAGAGTTTATTATCAATACAATGTTTGTATGTATGCAAATGGGTCATTCGCTGAATCCTCTGTCCGAAGGACATATTCTCTGTATAACCGTCGAGTCGTAAACATTAAGCTATAGTATATACTATACATTGCTACGTGTTCCAAAAACAGTTTCACCTGCTCTATTCTTTTTAATCCCATTTCCACCAAAATGCAAGAACCATTATCTGCTGTGCAGCATCGTATACAAAATCGTATACACGCCATGGCTCAAATCTCGGAGATACAGTAGCGGACATAAGTTTAAGACGAGAGGGCAATATAAAGCAGAGTAAATATGGTTCGTAAATATTGTTTATGAGAAAGTCAGAGGCATCGGCAAGCTAAAGGATACATTTTCATTTATGATAATATTCACTTAACATTAATAATAAAACTACAAATAAAACACACACACAGTTTACGCACGCTGGCCCAGTCCCAATTTGCTGTCTTTAAATCTGGAGTAGGGGATGATAGTTTACGGTCCAATCATGATCAAATTAAAGTTTAAATGTCTTGAGGCTAGGAGAACTGCTGTTGCTCTTAAATTTCTACATACACTGATCAATGGCAAGATTAACTGTGTTGTTCCTTATAAATTAGTTACTTTAATTAGTTTCTTTAAGTTGACTCTTTGGTCTTAATTTCTACATACACTGATCAACGGCAAGATTAACTGTGTTGTTCCTTATAAATTAGTTACTTTAATTAGTTACTTTAAGTTGACTCTTTGGTCTTAAATTTTGTCCGTTACTGTATATTCGAGCTGTTATCAACTAACCATCTCGATAGAACGAGAAAACATTTTCCGGACGGGTTGAGGGCTCAATCCTGCAGCACCCGGTGAATTCCTCGGGCGACCCGTTCCGGGAAGAAGGGGAGAGAACGGACGCCGGATCACGCACCGCGTAACACGCAAGCAGAATGCGTGTACTCGGCGGCGCGGACATTTTTGTTTTCGAGGATACATATAACGGCGACACGATGCATTACAACCGGCCGGATATGCCGGCTGGACGGTTTTCTGTCCTGAATGAATAATCAACGTCGGTTAACGCGACACGTTCGCTTGTTTCTGCGTCCCCTCGTGATCATCACTCTCTTTCGCCTGGACTTCTCGTTAGCGCGAAAAACACCTGGCTCGAGATTGTACTTAGGTTGTGGTTAGGTTTGGGTTAGGTTCAGGTTGTGTTAGAATGTATGCGTGATTTTGTATTGGGTTGAAATAAAACTGAAACTCGGGTATCGAGAGAAGAAAAATCTATGCCCCTCTTTATTACAAATTCAAGCAGATGTTTGTGTTCAATAGTTAGTTTATCAAGTATTAACCCTTTGCGCTCGAGAGGCGATTGTTAGTCGCCAAATGATAGTTTCGCAAATTTTCAGACTTTAGTAAGTTCGTTTATTAATCAGACCCGGAGGTTAAACAACCATATATGTAAATTTTAGTATATGACTTAATTAAACCAAATGAAGTATAATACAAGCGAATGTTACTAAATATTTTGCGCCTGAAAATCTTTGAAGTTAATATTATTAGACGACCAACAGTCCTTTTTCGAGTGCAAAGGGTTAAGAAGCATCGAGTAGCTTTGCAAACAATTTATTCAAGCTGCTTCCCATTGTAATATAAAAATCCTGCTTGATTATCCGATACCAAAATAATCACGAATACGATTACACGCGAACAAATCACGATAATTCGTTTTAATTACTTGTTATCGAAGCTTCTGCGAGGTGTATTCAGCGTTAAAAGACAGTGTACAGGGGGAGCGCGGGGGGTGAAACGGTAACCATGAAAACTAGAGGGTGGAGGCTGTAATTTAGCTTTAAAGGCGCAATAAAACTGCACTGATTTATCGGGTATGACGTCCTATCGGGATGTTCAGGTGAATTGAGACGTGGAACAGCGGAGGGGCGCCGACGTCCAAGGGGTGGCGTCGTTATTGCTGTCTGTAGACTGTCATTTCCGTCGGTGGCACGGCAGATACAGCGGCAGCGCGGGGCTGTTATCGACTTTCCAGCCAGATACCAGACGCGACTGATCGCGATACATCTTCCACTTTGCAATTTCCACCGATCTCCGTCGTAAATTTCATGCTGGACGGGGAACGAAAGCTTGAGGAGGGCGCGTTTAACGATTCCGCGGATCGTTTGTGAACGTATTTTTCGCGTGATGCATATCAAAAAAATCCTTAAATAAGCTTTTAAGCTGAAAGTAATAAAGTTTAATCTATAAATTAAATTTTGTTTTAAATATATTTTTGCATTTATATTATATTTGCATATATTTACATTTGTTGTGGCCCATATGAAATGTTAGGTTTTTAATTTTGGCACACTACAGAACGAAAGTTGGTCATCACCGCTCCAGCGGATTGTATGTCGAGGTACGAAGGGTGCGCGTGGTAATCAAATAAAAAGTTAAATAAAACTAAGAAGATTTCAACATTATAATTAAACTTAATTTTATCAATAGTTATAGATCAGTAGAGTTTCCTCTCTGTATAGATTTTATTCGTATAAACTACATAAAATATCATAAAAAGCAACTCTAACGCGGTATCCATCTATCCTCTGCTATTGGACTCGATTAACGAAACTAAACGCGAAACGCGGGCAGGTATCATAGCTACGTGGCGAGCAAACAAGAGCGAGGTATCTCGGTCCGCGGGACTCCCAAGCAATTTCAAGTTCGCCCAGACTGTTAACCAACTTCAGAACAGCATTTTAACGAGACGCGTCTCTATTAGACATCTTTGTCTGGCAGGTATCGTTGTCTCCGAGCTCCCTGCTAAATGCTTTCATGTTTGTTAAGTGTTTCGCTAATTCCTTGCCCCCTCCACCCAACCGAATCGCGGATATCGTTGCCGCGACGAAGTTTCCGGGGCGGAGGTTCCACGACTCTGTCGACCCTGAGGCGAACGCGACTCGAGTGTCCTTGCGCTTGTTTCTGCTTAGACGAATTGGTTTCGCGGTAAGAATGGACTGATTAATTTCGTGGAAGTTTAGGTCATTTGCTGTTGTTAGATAGTCTCCTGGGATTTCACTGTTCTTTTCATTTGTTAATCGTTGAAATCAGAATTTCAGGATTAGGTAAATTTCCTACATGCAAATAAATGCACTTTAATTGTCGGTAGTTCTAGTGTTAATGGTCAAAGCTGTCGTTCAGAAGATGGTAAAGGATCCTAGGGTTCGATTTCCGGTCCTAGACGATCCTGATATTCTTTTTCTTCTTACATAGGTATTCGTATCATTATTGTAACGAGAAAAAGAATCGACGAAATTCACAAATTGCCTAAGTAGATCGGGAATCGAACCCGGGATCTTTCGTTTACAAGGCAACTGTTTTGACCACTAAGCTATTCACACCCAACCAGTTAATCGTTAGTATTTCGATGTGATGTTTTAATTTTTATATATAAATAATTTTACTCAATTTAAATCCCTGGTATCTATATAATTGCTTCGATTATTCATCCTGAAGCGAGCTGAAGATTATTGAGGGTCACTTATAGAACACGAAGGATCTTCAGTCATACGAGGTATATTCGTGCTAACCACAAGCAAGAGAATAACGTGAAAGCGTATCCAAATTATTCTGCCCCTATACTTCATTCGTGAAACGTGTACGCATGTGTGTATTGAATGCAACGATGTTCGATTCAAGGGAAGAAACAATCTTTTCACGGTGAAAAGTTCAGAAAGCGCAGTAACTTTCAGGATCATCCATTCTGAAGAGATATTAGCATTGGTACGATCCAATCGATGTACACAATGTTATTGTCCGGCAGGGGGCCAAGAAGTTCCTTGATAAAATTCAAACTTCCGCCGTATAATGCACGCTATCCAGGTTCTGTAGGGTTATTGGCTGCGGAAAATACGATACCGGTGCCAAATGGGGTTGGCGATAAAAATTCGTTTCGCAAACCGGGGATAGGATCGCGCAGAGATCGTAAGAGGACGTGTTTGCAGGCCAGAAGAGACGGAGAAACACGAAAAATACACTCTTATCAACGGAATTTCATCTGGACGTTCTTCCTTAAAATTTTTCTTCGAAATTGTATCGTAGGAATGCGATCGAGTGAATAGAATTTTAGAGAATGCGAGCACAAAGCAGAAAGAGTGTGATTGTGAAAGAAGTAAGAACGTCGTGAATACTATTAAATTATGTACTATTAAACTATTTTAAATGTATATATTATATCTAAGAACTTCATTTTATTTTACTCACACCTGAGCCCTATCGTCTCTTTACTAAATCAAAAGTGAAAAATTTCCTATAGTATAAAACGTCTAAAAGTAGTTTACACACTGTAACTTACTTGTCGTAGGTAATATTTCAACAGTACATGTTTCTTTTTTTTTTTTAATATACCGTTACTCACGTCAACCTTAACCCCTTGACATACGAATTAAATGGAACTTGATGCGACCGAAAAATACCATTTAATTTTGCTCAACTGAACGGTTACGTGAAGGCTGAGAAAGAGTATATTTTATTTTGAAATTTGGATTTTTCATTCAGATTGATGTTAATAAAGAACATCTAAATAATATTAAAAAATAATAATCGACGCACGAGTGAAGCAACTATGTAATCTAATTGTACACTGCACAGCGTCCGTCGAAAAAAGCGCTTGACGAGTCTGACTCGTCAAAGTCTACAGTGGCCCGTAAAATGAATCACGAGTCAGACTCGTCATTGTATGTCAAGGGGTTAAACTAAAGGTTTCCTCATTTTTCGTATATTGTGTTTAGCATAGTATTGCATATTACTTTGTTTTTATGTATAGCGTTTCCCCTCGTGCATACCTTATGACCAGCGTCAAAGGTTGCAAAAAACAGTATACGTATATTAAAAAATTCATCGTGGCGCCAAGGGCAAATCGTCTAAAACTGGCGGTGGCATTCAACGTGTTAACGATCCGCTCATAATCTGCGGCAGAGCGACGCGCAAAGGCCATCGAGGCGCGGTGCATTTGCAACTGGAACCGCGTGAGAAGCGCATCGCAGTGTGCTTTTGTCACGAGCACGCACAATGCTCGTTTCTCGTCCCGTTTCTCTTGGCTTCCCGCCACGAGCAACCCCCTGCCGGCCCCAGGATCGACCCTGTCCCGTTTCCGAGATGCGTTCGACGTGACTGGCTGGCGAGGGGTGGATCGCGTGGCTCCGCTTCAACGTTCCTCCTCGCTCGCGTCTGCTTGGCTGGCCTCGATCCGCGCCAAACACGCGCGGCTCCGCAGCCTCGTCGACTTTTTATCGTAGGAACGACGGCCCTTCACGCCAGCCGGGGATCGTTGCCTGCTACTTTTGTAGATACTGCTGATGGAAATGGGGCGCCCGGGGGTGGGGGTGAGAAAATGTTGTTACTAGAGGGTAAAAGCACATGCTTCTTATTTTTCTCTCCCTGTTGGATCACGCTGCTGTAATTTTGCGACCGGTTCAGTTGTTAGGGGTGGGCGAGTTGTGTGGGTAGAATGGGACGAATAATGTCTCTTGTTAATTTTGCAGTTTAACGGTAGGTTTACGAGGGCACGTCAGTTTGACGGGTTTCGGACTTGGTGAGTAAAATTTGCAGAAACAATTACTGTTATTCGTAATAATTTTTGTTTTTTTACTTTTATTGATGGACTGATACGGGTATACCTTAGCTCTGGAGTTTAAAATTCTGTATAATGTATACCTATTTCTTAGGATATGTATATTAGAAATAGATGCACAAAAAATGTTCACAAATTTAGTGTAACACCTCATCCCTTACCAACCACTAACCTAAGATAACTCCTACCTCTCTAAAGCCTCGAATTCTCCCATGAAAAAAAACGAACAGTTTGGACCGTCTTAGGACGTACCTCTACACTTAGACACGCGAATGTACTTCGATTATAAAATAAAAACTTTCGTCGACATTGCATATTCCTTATTATATATAATAACTGTAAGAGGAACCAGATAATCAGGGGTGACGATGGCCAAAGTGGTCATTAGGGCCACCATAAACCAGAGGTCCCCAATAAGAGTTGGGACCGAGTACGCGCGAGGCTCGGTCACGGCCGCTAACACTTTCCAGGCCCGCACCAACGGCGGGTTTGTATTTAGGGAAAGTGCAAAGTGGGGATGTGCCCATAAAAGCATGGGAAAAGGGGCACAGTTAGTTTTTAGTAAGACAGCAACCGTATTGTACGAACGAAAGACGATTTTGTAAAAGAAATAAAGTAACCCTCACATAACCTGCAACCTACGGCGGAATACAATAGTTCTGATGAAATGTGTAAACTAAAAAACTAATCGTGACGTCTATCGATTGGTAACGATTCTTCAGTATTGGTTTGTCGTTGCCTCACTTTTGTGCCGGCAATCAAAGCGAACAGTTGTATATAAAGTGTTGTAATCGAGTAGCAGTGTAAGCTTGTTAATTACCTCACACACAAAACCAACAAGTTCAATTCAATTTGCACGAACGTGCAACGCAGCTTCAGTTTTTCATTTCCTTTGGCTTCGTCGAATATTCGCCTGTTTTTGATACGATATTCGATACTCTCGCGAGCTATACCGTTTGAAAGCAGAAATTGATCGTTCGTTTGAAAAATTTCCACAGACGTTACGAAAAATTGCAATCCACGCGCGTTACAAGCACGGCGAAACCGTTGGAAGAAAATCTGTTTCGTTGTTTGCGTTTCAGTGGCACAGCCGCGTCGATTAAAACGTTCGGATTCAATAGCCTCAGCTTCCACGGCGTTTGCGCGGACTCGATCGAACGCGTGGGAATTAAATTTTAGCCGGGATACCCGGCTTCAACGTTGTGTTTTACACCGCACTTAATACCCCATTTAACGCTTGCCTCGTGCAATTGGACATGACTAACGAATCGCGGATAATTAAGCAATTACTCGACTCCCGGGAATCCCTGCAGCCGGCTACCTTATTAACGAATTGTTTCTCCTTACGGAAATTTATAGCTCGCTTTTCCACGAGACCCTGAAAACGGAGAAATCGATGTCTCTAATGTTTTACCGGAAATCGCCCACACTATGGGAATTATAAATTACTGGATCGAATACTATACTAAGGCACGGCAATACAGGGTATGTATCGAATTTTAACCATTAGCAAACGAATGCCGCCATATTTGCAATATTATAAATATTTTGTAATTTTCACTTTGGTATCCTTTTGTATGAACAATATCTGTTCTTATATTTATTATTACTGAAAATTTCCAAAAAATTCAATAAAGCGATATTAATACTAGCAACTGTATTAGCAAAATTTGCAGAGACAATTACTATTATTCCCAGCAATTTTTGCTAACCCTTATAGATGGAGCGATACAAATATACCCAAATCTAATTCCCTCTCAGTTCTGCAATTTCAAATTCTGTTTGATGTATACCTTATTCCTTAGTATATGTATATTAAAAATAGATATACAAGAAATGTCCGTAAATGTAGCGTTAATTAAGCTCTTTTTTTTGCTCTGGAAATAAAGCAATTAATTTCTTAAAAATCATCCAGTCACTGTTAAAAAAAAAATGTGCTCGTTCGTTAATAAATCTATTTCTATCATTTTTTTCTCAAATAGCAGTAACCATAATTAAACGTCATGACTTTAGTTTGCACTTTGGTTTTCATCAAATACTGTTTCAAGGAAATATTACTTCCTTTTTCACCAAGCATGCAATTAAAAAAAAATACTTTTCCACATTTCTTAAACGATTAATCGCACTCTGACGCGAGAAACGATACAATAACACTTTTATTATGGGACAATTGTCCTGGAATTTCTCTAATACGATCGCGATACACGATCGTTCGATTGACGATCAGATAAATCGAGCACCACCGTGCTCGGGATTGCATAAAGTTGTTCCGTACTAGAATTCTCTTTTACAACCCTTCGAAGGACCCTTCGGAGTCGGGAGATTTATTCGACGTGCAGCTTTCAATACGATCCTCGGGTACAACGGTTTCAGTTCAGCCTCGCGAACGTGATCCTTCACGGCGAGACGAACAACCTCTTATGATTTAACGTCACCGTCGCCAGCCACCGATATCCGCTGCAATATATCCGGTTGATATCGTTTCCAACGGCGAGATTTGTCACGGGGAACGGCCCGATATGAAAGAATTATAGTGGACCTCTTGCTCTCCGAGAACACGCTATCCATTTAGGCAAGCGTTCGCGTTGTTACGCGTTTTCGCTGCGAAAACGGCTGAACGATCTTTCACGTCATCTCAACGTTTCGTACTACCGGTTCGACGAGTTTAAACAATTCTACCTATTGGAGAACAGAAAATGAGAAACGACCATCGAATTGTTCGATCGACGCTAATTTATGTGTTGGAATCTTTTGATTGGAATCTTCTGTCTTTGTTTTATCAATTTTCTTTTTGTTTCTTATCGACCAGCCTTCTTGAATGTTCGATGCTTGTCGCAGTTGTTATCGATGCTCATTGCTCATTAGAGTTCGCTCGCTACTTTATAACTACAGGGTGATACCAACCATCTTTTGTCGCTCGTCTCTATACTATCAACCATCATTATGTAACAGGAGGAACCATCGGCAATGGGACGAGCTTGTAACAATAACAATTGTAGGTTGACAATTGACGAACGAAGCAACCAATGTTTGTAATGGTGTGTGAGTTTGTGTGTGTGCGTTCGTGAGTGACTATAAAAAGCGAATGTAGCAACAGTGACGCATAGTATGCGTGAAAGAAATATTATAAATTAAGCGAATGTAAGAAGCGAACAAAAATTAAAAACTTCATTTTACAACAAAAACAACAACAATAATAATAATAAATAAATAAAGGACAAGCGTATGACCCGTTAATAAAATTATGTTTTACACTGTCCTATTGTCTTCTTAAACTTTTGCCAGCTACTGTACTTTGGTATCGATTCGCCTGAATATCATCAACAATATCAGTAATCGATTCCATCGCTAGCCACGCCGCTTTATTGGAGGAACGCCCAGTATCGATGATTTACCATGAAATACGCTGGTTGTTGCGTGGGAAACGCGGTCTCATTATTTATACGCTGTATCGCGACGATACTTTTCCGGCGAGCTGGTCGCACGCAGCAAATAAACTGCTGTCTGCGGCGCGATGAAATAAACGATTTTCGCAAACACCCGCGCGCTTATACACGCGTATTGGTGGTGAAGGAGGTGGAGGAGGTGGGGAAGGGCGGGGGAGAGGAAGGTAAAGGAAGGAGAAATCGATGTTGGACAAGCGCCTCGAATTATTGCCGGATGTTTGGCAACCGCATCGATTTACGAGCCTGGTTTCTCTTTTCCTGTCCATCGATGGAAACATGGTAATCGTGTGCGAACGGAACACGTGTAAAGGGTACGCTGCAGATTTTTTGCGTGTTTACCTGCAGGAAACCGAGGTGCGCGAAATGGGCGAAAAACTAGTATTTCTTTTAGTCATGTTATATTATTACTTATTATTTATTTAGAATGGCTTCCGGTTTACAATTTTATCCTCTTACATATTTCTCTCTTAATTCTACCTCTGTCACTAATTACTAATTTTTACACCTTCTTGAACTAAATTATCCTATTCTCTATCATATAATTTGCAACTTAATCTTATAATTTTATAAATCTGCAGTAATTTATCTTCTACTTGGTTCTATTATTGCCTATTTTTTTGATTACTTTGTACTTTCTTTTCTATCTCTCCCTCCCACTTGTTCCTTATTCCTTTAGTTCTGTAACTCCCTCTAACACCCCTCCCTCCCTTTGTCGTATTGTTTGTTCTTTCTTTTGTTAAGTATATCCCTACTTCTTATTCCTTCTTTACGTACACAAACGGGTTCTCCCGTTAATATCAGATAAATAAATAAACAAATTAATTAATTAACTGACATAGGTTTATGAATTATGTATGCAGTTACGTAAAGATTCAACGCAACAGATACAATCAGAATTGATGAAACGAGCAGGTAAACGGTATCTTACCTGGCCAGCTCTCTCTGAAGATGATGAACCCTGGAGCGTGCTCTTTCAGCTTCAGCCGTAACCTCGCGCACTCGAGCTTCGGCCTCCATTCGTTGTCGTCGTTCGCGTTCCACATCTCGTTGCGTCGCCTCTCTCTGTAACAAACAAGGTCGCCGTTTCCTTTAGTCGAGGCAATATTTCTTTTCTTTTTCACCTCAAGCATGTACATTTTTTCCATAAAACCATCACGATCATTGCATTAAAACGCTGTTCTCTTTATCAATTATTATCAATTCGAAAGCTGGAAACGTTCTAAAAACGGGCTACACGATCTATCGAATTACCAAATCGCCATCGAGACTTACGCGAAACGTAAAAGTAAGTTAATCGTAGAAAACCCATGAAACAGAGACCCCCAAACCCATAGAAGAGAACGTTCCCTCTGCTACTCCCAAGCTAGGATTATTCAATCTCCACCAGATCTCCCCTGCGTTATCCAGAAACGTCCCACTGCCCTTTATAACGGTCCACCGCCGAGTGCTCACGCTCTGGCTGCTCCGTTTTATTCATGTGCAAATTCATTTCTCTTCAGGGCCATTGATCTTCCGCATATTTTTCTGTCCGCAGATGCTCGTCAAATAAGCGCCCTCTCGAATACATCTAAAGTGCAGTGTACAGCTAAACCTATTTGGCGGTAATCTTAATTCTTTCAGAGCCGCTTGCGTTTCTGCTCTTCAGTCATGTAATGTCTGATAATAACATTTTTATATTTACATTACAGAGAGACAAAGAGAGAGAGAGAAAGAGAAAGGAGTTCTTAAACACAGAGTCTACATTATATAAATTTAATAGCTGTATATATTAACCCTTTGCGGTCGATAGTTTCACAAATTTTCAGACCTTACGTAGTTTGTTTATTAGTCAGACCCGGAGGTTAAATAGTCATATATGTAAATTTTAGCGAAAGATTTAACTAAATAAATGAAGTTTAATATAAGCGAATATTAGTAAATATTTCGCACTGGAAAATATTTGAAATCAATATTATTACACGACTAACAGTCACCTTTCGAGCGCAAAGGGTTAAATATACGTTCTCCAAAATGTTTTGTATACGCATAATGAAAATTGTATTTCGTTTCATCCTACCCACATCTATGATCATCCTTTTTGTCTTTCCTGCCGTTGTCGAACCGTTAACACAATTCTTTATTTATAATCCTACGTACACCAAGGACCTTGGCCCGTTTATTAGCGAATATACGAATGAATAAATAAAAAAGGAAGCGTAACGAGCGAATAAAACGTAGACCAACAGTCGCCAGGACGAATACGTTCTTATTTACGACCGCCTTCCCCCTTTTTCAGGATCACGCTGATCCACGACGAGGGAGGGATGGCGGTTTCTACACTGGCGCTTCCGGCAACGCGCGCAGGATTTGTCGTCGATTCCGGTTTTATCCCCGATTCGGAAAGTTCCGCGCGCAGTCAAACAGGCTGGGTATGCAAATCGGACGGGTATTATTTACGCGGACGCGAGATTCGTTTTCGACCCGGGACGGGCGTTCGTTACAGGATTTCACGGTGGAATCAATTTCGGCCGAATCATATGGAACAGCGAATATAAATTGGCCCACTGAGGATTGGGAAATGGGTTCCCAATTTTTTGTTCGTTGCGGAGTTTGTTATAGAAATTCATGCATGGATGCTGTTTTGTATCGTAATTTTGATGGCTTATGGAAAATAGTATGCGGGGGAGGGTGGAAAAACTTTAAACCTTGATTGCTTTTGTATAATTAATTTTATCAAAATTATCTATTTTAATTAACCACCCTGTGTGGTTGCTCAAATATCTGTGCATGCAAAGAAGATTATTTTGCATAATTCATACGAAGCTACTATTAAATGACAGGAACTTTAATAGTTGGATCTAATTGGTTTGGTTTTCAGACAAGATTAAATATAAAGTTATGATCGAGAGAGTGCAACGCTTCTTAAGAGAATGGGGAAAGTATGGATTTTTCGGATCGTAACTACACTCCCATCGTGTCTCTCTTAAACCTTCAATGTCATTCATGTCTAATATAATTAATAAGAAAAATAAGTACCACTCAAGGAATTGTCCTTCGAAGTAAATTTCAAACGAAACACTTAAAATACTAGGTTGTTATTGGCAACAAAATTGAAAAATAATTCAAAGTGCAAAGGGTTAACTTGCTTACAACGACACCGATCATCTTCGCCACCCATTCATCGTCGTGGACCACGATCGCTTTGTTATCTTTCCGAATCTCTCTGCTCTATCGATCTCTCAAAAACCTATCGAAACCGAAATCGAAAGAGCAGCCTGCGGTGCCACGGACGTCGAACATTTTCTTGATTAAACCGAGAGTCGCAAGCATCGGCCCTATCAAGCAGAACGAGCCGATGGAACGAACGAGCTGCTGGTTGGCGAGGGAAAAGGAGAAAAAAAAATACGCGGAAGAGGATACGGAATGGAAGCTCGTCGATCTTCGGGCCAGCCCGGCGGGAGGAATTATTCATGAATTTAAATCGAAGCGCTGCACGGTACATTGATTGCACCCTTTCGATTCTAGAGCCACCACCGCCTACGTTTCTGCCGCCCTATCAATAATTGCGCTCGACCAGCGTGCCGAAAGCAGTATCTCACGCGATTTAACCCGATGCGCGTATCGGCGCCGATAATAAATTGCCAGCGTGGAATCGTCGAAGCTTGGAAAAACGCGTGCTAGCCGAGAACCGTTCGAGGAATCTGCGAGGCGAGCCGACTCATAGATTGTCATGCATTAACTCTTTCACGACGGGCGTCGTATATATACGGCAGTCACTAGGTGCATCACAGCGCTTTGACTATTGGCTACATACAGCCAGTTATTTATTGGTTCGCAGAGGATGGTGCTAACCGTATACGGTACAGATTTTATTGTTAGAGGAATAAAGCATTATGTCGGTTAGTCGATAGAGAGCCCTTGACAAGAGCAATTGCGTGTGCTCAGGCTTCTTCAAAATTTACATATTCTATTGTAGAGGTGCCGAATTTGTCATAGCGTGAGAGAATGCATGAGAGTGAGGGTGAGTGTGTGTATGAGGCGTTTGTCGCTTGTTCGTCGCGAATGTTCGGTCCTGGCGGGTAGCGCAGGTGCGTGGAAAGGAGCCTTCTCGAATGTTCGATGACGGTTTACTCTAATGGGTAAAAAGAACGCCTTCTCGAACATTCGATGATGGCAAACCCCCACCACCTGTGCTAATGCATATAAAAAGAGATGCATGCCCGCCGGCCGACATTCGTTAGAGATTCATTAGGCGACATTCGACGACGCGATTAAGTGTAATTTATCAGATTAATATAAGCCTGCGTGTACTTGTCCTACACTATTTACATATATATTTAACTTTCGTGCGGTTCAATAAACTTTCTTTCGTCAATCTAACAACCTTGGTATTCTGTTGTTGTCTATTATCGGAGCCTGATAATTAACAATAATAACAATTTGTGAGGTGTAGCCAGAAATGAAATATAATAGTATACTTTATTTATCATAAACGGTGCACTTTATTCAGTGGTTTTTACTTTTCAAAGCCAGTTCGTGATTAATTGTTATGTATCTATCCTAGTAGTATATACAGTGCTTCTCTTTGTGTATTTGTGTGTGTATGCGTTATGGTTCTAGTCCTTTTTCGTAGAATGTCGTTGTTGCCATCTTCCAACGGTATCGGTTCCGAGAGTTAAACCGGAAGCAGCTTCCAAGCTGCACTCGGGTCTTATCGATGTCTCAATTTCGTTTGAACCCAACAGAAACTTCGTTCGTGGAGTCACGATACGTTTTATTTGCTTGCATCCAAGCTGGTTCCAGCAAACTGCTACACGTCGCGTTCTTCTCTTTTGTCTCTCGATGTGGATCAACCTCTGGCCTGATCGAGCTACCGCTGCTTGTTGCGTCTCTTCCGGTTCCGGTTGACAAGATTGCGTTCTGTCGAAGAGCGGGCCAAATAGACTGATTTATTTGAAGGGATAAGATTTGTTCTTCCGGTTCAAATGCGAGGTACATACGGACGTTCATTGAGTTTTGATTCACCGAATTTAGATACCCATACAATCGACTTTACCTGTGATAGTAGAATTATTTATGACACTCTTGATGATCTTATGTAAAAAGGATAAGTCACATGTAACCCTCTACATTCTAATGTTCACCTCGAATTTGTCAAAAGATTCGATCCTCCGCGAAATCCAACGCTTTCTCGATCGGGCGCGAGCTAAGTCGACGCGAACGGAATAGGCGGAGGTCCATTAAGCGGAGTCAGGTGAAAGGCGTTTAGTCGAGGGTCGAGACGAGAGATATCGCGGAATACAATCTGGTAAAAGCCGACTGACCACCGCGTACGGGGCTTAAGGGATGCTCCGGCCGGATTTATGGTGCCTTAAATCCCGACGAACGTTCTCTCACCCTCTTTTTGCGCCATTCTTTTTCGGCGAGGTGGTGGTCGCTCTTTCAGGCGTAACGCGATGTGTTGTCCTTCTTATTCGAGCGCCAGTCGAAGAGCACATCGTCTCAAGTGGTGTTGTGCAAATACAGGCGCCCCTCGACTTTCGCACAATTCGCTATTTCGCACATTTTTAAGAATTCAACTTTTTAAGCCTTTGCGGTCGGATGTCCCCTCTGAGGGGACATCGTGAGTCGAGCAGGCTACTGGCCTGCCCCCTCTCAGGGGACATCAGACTTTAGTCATCAGACTACAATGTTGTTCCGATCAATACTTTGAAACACAGGTTTCGGTGCATATTTTTTACATCCCTCGACTTAATTATATATTTAACATATCGATACACGCTTCGAAAACTTTTCGGGCATATGTTAATATGACCTTTTTCCACCTTTAGGAGGTACATAGAACACGATATCAAAGATTGGCCACCTATTTCTGTAACACCCTGTATATAACCGTCCGTCGATCGTTTAACACTATTCCAACCACGACCGGTCAAATGACCGTTTTTAAAATTGTGATTAGAATTTCACATATACAACATAATTGAATCGCCATTAAACTTTAGACTTTTCCTCAAATATACGTATAATACATTTTTCAATATTCACTTCTTTTTTCATTGTTTACTTTCTGAGAAAAATTTGTAGTCTGTCTTACCTGGGAATGTCGCAGTAGGAATAGGTACACGTGAAATGTCGGTAGGAATAGTGTTAATATAATTTAGTTTGTCTAGTTTATGTGCTAAAAAAAAACTACTTCTTAACTATTCAACTTATTTTTCTTAACTATTTATTATTATATCTAAATTATCCTATTATGTTTGATACTTCTACCCTTTGATCTGTAGGTGATCGTATTGAAACGAGCTAAAATTCGTCATGTCGGAACAGTTCGCGCTTCTCTGGTCCCGCGTAAAGCGCACGTTGTCGCGAGAGAGCGAGGCGGAAATTGAAGAATGCCCCGGTGGCGGTGTCCACAAGGGGAAACTTAACACATTGTATGCCGGCCCCGCGAAAACGCGGGTTTGGAAGTCTGTTGCTTTAGCGCCGGGTTTGCGATAATACAACATTCTTTTGTTTGGCGATTTGTTTGTTTCTATTTTTCGTTATCGTTAAATTGCATATAATGAATATGCAAACCCATTTTAGTGTTTTACAATAATGTATAAAATTTTAAATATTTTCTTCACCTACAGTTTTAAATGCCTCAGATGCCACCGGCATACAATGTGTTAACGTATTCCAAGAGGAACGGCGTTGCTTGCACAACGGGAAGGTGGGCAACGCCGATCGATAGGCCGCACGTGAGTTTCATTCGGGGCACGTGCGTCGCGTGAAAAATGTACGTCCCTCTAACAAGATTCAGGCGGTGAACCGTCGTCTCAATGGCGCGTCTGGACAGGATTCGACGATCGATTAACGAATTTTTACAAGCGTCTCCGAGCAGCGTTTGCACAGGGCTATCTCGTCGACTATGTTTCTCGGACGTTAACACTTAGCCAACCGAATGGGGAGATCCATTTTTTTCAAAACAAGGGTGCTGCGATTGATTCTATTTACTTTTGTTATTAACTAGTCTTGAACTAGTGTTGTTCACAGTTCGTCAAATGCATTTTATGCTTTTCCAAAGTACAAATTTTAATAAATTCTTAATCTTTTGAGTGCTATGGGCGCATATATGCGTCTGACGACAGCTGCTCGTTGGGACTATAGACGCATATATGCGCTTGTCAATTTTTGTTTTCTTCGCCTTATGACTTTTTCAGCGTTAGCCTTTTGAGTGCTTTGGGCACATATATGCGTCTAACGACAGTTGCTGGTAGGGACCATGGATAAATCCCGTAAAACTAGCGTTAATCCCGCGCGACAGAGCCGCGAAGCTGTTCCATTCACCTCGTCGTATTAGTATTCACGGTTTTTCGGCCGCCAGGAGTTCGGTTCAAAGTCCCCTGGTGACTCAGTGCGGTGTGCGTGCACGCGTGCGTTTCATTCGAGGCACGTGCGAGCCGCGAGGAAGCTGTGCGGGAGGATCTCCGCGTGCTGGTCGATCGACCCCAGGGTGTAGAGGGGCGCTCATCGTTCGTCTCGAGGGCTCACTGATCGAGCGACAAATTATTAATGAGCGCTTCGTCAGCGATCGCGCGCACGCCTACTATGTACGCGAGCTCGATTGTACAGTGACTGTCAAAAGTTTGTACGCACCGGGCTTCGTAAAGTTTATCGAACACTTTTGTGGCATATAATGCACAAAAGAAATACGTATCTGAATCCGAGTGCCCAGGGTGTAAATAAAAAATTAATAATAATATTAACCCATTTGCATCAAAGCGCGGAATAATCCGCGGCTCGCGACTGTCTTCTATCACCGAGCGCGGAATAATCCGCGAGCTATGACTTTCTTTCATTACCAGTCGCTGAATATTTTTCATCTGCCACAGATCATGTTTGATCCCTTTTGTGAGCATGTCACCTACATCAGCTCATTATATTCTTGACAAGTTTTACTTTTGTTGTGAAAATCTCCATGAACAATTCGGAAGTCAAGTATTGAATATACTGTCCGACCCCGCGCGGTGATACGGGCCAGTCGTCAGTTGAACGTTGCTGATGCAAATGGGTTAATCAATGATACGAGAATCTAGGTGTCGAAAGAAATATTGATAAGAAAAAAAAATTGAAACAGTATATGCTTGTATTTAAGTAATTGAATAGTAATTGAATAATTTTCTGATGAATTCTACAGTAGTTGCTTGCAGTTCATTAAGCTTCCTTCTAACGCGATGCATTCTTGCGCAAGTAGTGGCAATCGAACTTGTAGCCGACAGTGTACATGTCCCGGAGGGAGCTGAATAATTCAGATTGCGAGCGAATTCTCAGCCGCGATCGGATTTCTGACGCTTCCGGCAGCTTCTGCGAGGGGTTGGCCCGTACTTTCGAGAGGGAAAGTAAAAGCTGGAAAGGCAGGTGAGCGTGTTCCCGATGCAAAGGGACACTGATAGCTGGGTCACGTGCCGGTGATCCTCGGCTACTCGTCGTTGGGAAAGGAATCGCGATAAATCTTGCAGGCTCCTTCGCGCCTGCTGCGAGCAGAACCGCCGGCCCGTAGGGACCCAAAGTGTGCCAGTCGCCGCTTCATTACGGGCCACATTCAAGTAATTAGCTGTCCCTTTAACCGTTTCGGTACGAGCGTCGACCATAGTCGACAGCCAAGAATTTTTACCTTATCTCTACAAGTGTGTACGTTCATCTAATAAGTTACTTCGAATTATTGTGTACCACGATGATACCTGCATGTATATTTAATCAGCAACAGTGCCATCCTCCCTGCGAGCTACCACTGTTGGTCAGGCTTTGAGGAGCGCTTTAATTAAATTTTCTAATTTTTCATTTATCAAAATAAAATTGTGAACATTTAAAAATATCCACGGCGCTACCGTCGAGTCGAGTGCTGGTCACCAGTGACTCCCATAAAAATTGATAAATGTTGACATTTGTCCAAATTACTTATTTCTATCAATCTGAGCGCAATGGTCACCGGTGACCCCCACGGCGTCATTGTCAAGTTGAGTGCCGGTCACCGGTGACCCCCATAAAAATTGATAAATATTGACATTTGTCCAAATTATGTATTTCTACCAATCTGAGCGCAACGGTCACCGGTGACCCCCACGGCATCATTGTCAAGTTGAGTGCCGGTCACCGGTGACCCCCATAAAAATTGATAAATATTGACATTTGTCCAAATTACGTATTTCTATCAATCTGAGCGCAACGGTCACCGGTGACCCCCACGGCATCATTGTCAAGTTAAGTGCCGATCACCGGTGACCTCCATAAAAATTGATAAATATTGACATTTGTCCAAATTATGTATTTCTACCAATCTGAGCGCGACGGTCACCGGTGACACCCACGGCGCCATCGTTAAGTTGAGTGCCGGTCACCGGTGACCCCTGTGGCATTCAACGTGTTAAAAGAAAGCTGGTGTTCGGTTAATTTCTGCTTCGTGATATTTCTGTATTCGAATTCTAACACGTTTCCTCGGGATCGAGCCCCAAAATTTAGCCGAAGCTCGATAAAACGCGGTCGGGTGACTTACGATCACCGCGCTGCATCCGCCTGTAACCCGTTCATTTGCCAAATGAACGCGAGCAAACGGCGACATTTTTCCACGAATTCGCCGTGTTTCGTGCTGCCTCGCGTTCAGCCTGCCCCGTATCGTATTATTTAGAGCCACTTTCGCGACGATTTATCGCCGCGAGCCGCGCTGATACGCGCCGCCCCGTTACATCGAACCGCGCGCTGTCGATGATAACACGAGCCCGTTGTTTTTGGCGCAAAATCCTGAAATCGGCCGGCAACTATTTCTTCTGTATGCAATCAAGCGAACAGCGCAGAATCATGACGATAACTCAGAGGAAGATTATAGTATTTTTATTTAGATTTAAGCTGTTACTTTTTCTTATTGCAGTGTTCTTTTGCACATGTGTGTTTGTATTGTTACATTAAGTATGTGTATTGTTATTATGCACGGCAATGTGTGTTTTGCTGATAATCTTATATAGGGTTCATAGCGTAAATTAAGAACAAAATAAAAGAACTTAGAGGAAGAAAGAATTCGAGAAACTATATTTCAAGGGAATTACGTTTAGATGATCTCAAGATTAAGATTTCTTTTTCGTAGAATTTGTAATTCTATCGACAAACTTTACAGATTTACACAAAAATATTCCTCATTTTCTTTTACAATCGGATGATATTTCGTGTAATAAAATTTGTTGTAACATAGTTAATTTATAACAATATCACTATCAAAACCAAAAAAATTGGTGCTTTGAATTTTGGTCACAAGTCAGGAGGTTCAACGATTCTCGGTACGTTATCGACGTAAAAAGTAAGACAACGCAACGTTTCATTCGACGAAATTTCATTTACGAATCCCCTTCGTTACTTTCAACGATCTCGATCCCGAGACAGAGAACGCGCGAACAGAGATCGGCGAGGCGCGTACGGGGCTGAATCGCGAGAGAACGCCGGCCGCCGCGATTCAGATCGTCAAAGTAAAGCCTGACTTTTACGAACGCACGAGTCGTATGAATGCTTCATTCATCGGCACGGAAAGCAGCTGGGTGAATGGGCGTCTCTCATGGCCGCAGATATCCACGCGTGATACCTGCGGCACAGCTTAAATGGCCCATGAATTTCCCCGCTACTTCTTTTTCCTCTTTTTCTCCCTCTTTCTCTCCTTCCTCCCCGCCACTGTCTCTTCCGCCTCGCGTTTTCATGGCCCGTGCACTTCGATTCGGGCAGGAAATTGAGAGATAACAGTTTTCGTTCGAGGAAGCAAGGGAAATCAACTTCCTGGGACAATGAAAGAAGACGCCTCTTCTCTTTATCTTGGAAACAAATGCCGGGGTGATCTTCTGGTCTATTGAAAATTTAGAGTGGAGCAAGTAGTTTGAGGATAGCGTCGGGAAAATTGAGGGAAGTTAGAATTCCAAGCAGAAACTAAGAAGAAGCGCTCGAGGGGAACGGGACGTTCTTTTCTTTCCGTTAAAGAAGTAATTCATTTCTTCCTCGTTCACGAAAGTTCAACCCTTGCAACCCTTTATTCTCGCGAGCGCGAACGAAACTAATCGAAACTTCTCTTCGTGGAGTCTCGAAAGCAGATCGTTTGATCTCCTTGAAAACACTCGTGCGCTTCGAGTCTACGATCCTCGGGTTTATAGCTTCTGCGTAATCGTATCGCGCGAAAAGAATACAAAATGTGGAAGTATCAAGTGCTCGAGAAGTGTAAACGCCTTAACACATTGCGGATCACTAAGAAATCTGAAAGACATATGCCTGGGACCACGCATTTTTCGTCAAACTTGCACGTTACTGAAATCGTTGTAATATTTTTATTGGTGAAGCAGTTTATCAAACTTTCAGAAATTGTAAAATAGGATACATTTTAGGTATTATTAAAAAGACTGCATTTTAATAATTATCATAACATTTTTATTTAAAAATCAATTTTAAACCTAGTACTTTTTCGACACATTGTTGACCGACAATATTATTTACAATTTATCTCATGTTATCGGCTATTATTTCGTAATTGGATGTGGAAGTGAAACAATATAAATAAACTATGATCTCCCAAAACATGCTGACCCAACTCGTGATCGATGCGGAAAAAAGCGCAGTTTGCTCATGGTCGGTTAGCAACGTTTGAGCAGGAAGACACAAGTTAACTCCTTTAACCAATGCGTTAACGCAAACATTTGAACGAAAAACTTTGTCTTCGCCATTGTCGCGAGATTTCTTCCCCCGCCTGACGAGTCTCCCCATTCGCTTTATCGAGGAAGAAGAAGAAGATAACGTTTCCGTCAGATTATCGCGCAACTTCCTTTACGATCACAGAAACTTCCTCCACGGTGGCCGTGAATCGAGGGTTTTAAAAAAGTTGCGGACGATCTCTCGCAACTTGGCGACGGTTACGGGGAACTGCGCGAGGACTTTGCTCGCGATTATCGTTTATGACGCGTGACGAATATCCAAACAAGCACACAGAGGACGATTCGCGGCGGAACTTCTCCGGTGTTCGGGATAAATTGCACCGTTAGCTTCGATCAACGAATAGAGAGTTTCGTGCTCGGGGAATTTCCGAAGATAACCCTTTTCGCCTGTACAAGGACAACAGAATGAGTTACTGCTTCCGGTTGGCGGGGCAGTTTTATTTGGTCTGCCAGGGGAGGGTGTGTTTTGCTGGAATTGGAAGTTTGCGAAGGATAAATTGTAGCTTAACGTGTTCCTATAATCCTTTGTACTGTGAATTATTTGTCAATTTTATCTCCAATAATTCCCTAGCGTTTTAAGTGTTTTATTTGAAATTTACTTCAAAGGACAATTCCTTGACTGGTACTCATTTTAAACGTTTTTGTTTTTATTATTATATTAAACATACCTCTCGAATTTTATTGTAATTTATATTTGTGAATTTTCTGAATTCTTTAACTAAAAAAGAAGACAATTTCTATAAGTAAAGGAAACTCAAAATGGCCAGTGTGACTCGACGTAGGAATTACTATGATAAATATTGATATCGAGTCACACTCGATAAAAAAGTGCAAAGGGTTAATCCCTTGGTCAGGCGTATAAATCAACGTAGTATGTTTTATCAAAGAAACCAACTACTCCCTATACAATTGCCAACGAGAAACGAGTTCGTAAAAAGTGGAAAAACCATAATCCTACTTTCTAGTTTCCAGTAACGTACACAACCTCGGTGAACCAGGAAAAACCTATAATTTTCTCCGACGACCACCTTTTCATCCCCCACTCGACACCCTATTTTTAACATCCCTCCAGTGCACCATATGCACCGCCGAAATTCCCCCTGTCCCCAGAAACCTACCCTCCCTCCCCCCGTGTTCCTTCCCCATTCACGTCCTCGCAGCAGACGCGGCTTCCTCCTTCATTATTTAACCAGCGAGAAAGGAAAAAAAAAGGACAAGAGGAGGCCAAACGCAGCGGCACGCGTGACGCCTGGCAAACCGAAGAAAGAAGCCCACGCGGCCGTCTCCCCCTCCTCGAGAGACTCACCCTGCTCTGCTTAGTGAGGTTGGCGCCCATCAGCCGGCGATTCTTCGTGGCGTCGAGGACGTTCCGACGGGGGCTGCCCTCTCCGCCGGGACATTCCCGTCCTGAGGGTGCAGAGGGATTGACCCCTCCAGCCGTTCCCCAACGGTGCACTCGTGCGGCCACCCTGCCTATCGGGCCCTCCACCAGTCCCCTTAGAAGTCGTAACGTGCCACCCCTACACGAGAGCCCGCCACCTCCTCCACCGCCACTACCACCACCGACACCACCACTGGCGGTACGGTTGTTCACGTTGTTGCTAACAGCACTGTTATTATTTTTGCGGCCACCTTTGTTTCTGCTAGTTCCACCCTCACTGACGACACTGCTTTTACTGCTACCGATACTACTGCTACTGCTATTATTATTATTACTATTACCACCACCACCAACACCACCACTACCACCACCGCCTCCGCTGTCGACACCACTGTCACCCTCCACCTCCTTCGTTTCCAGCCTCGCCGTCTCCTTCGCCTCCTTCGCCACCCCCGTTCGACTCTCTGCTGTCACCTTCGCAGACGATCGTCGTCCCCGTGATCCTGAACCACGATCCCCGCCACCCTCTGCAGAGTCCCGTCGCAGCTGTCTCGTTGAAATCGTTGCAGCTGCAACGCAACCGGTCGTTCGACGAGCCTTGTGTCCGTTACCGGCCTCGGTGGATGACGGTGGTCACCTTTCGCTTTCGAGAATATTTCACTTTCCGTCGATCTCCTCGCCGAACAGCTGCCTCGATGACACGGCAGGCAATGATCTTTCAGAGGTTCTTCGGATACGATATTTTCTGATTCGAAGGTGTACGTCGTTGATAAAGCGAACAATATTTTTGGAAGAGTTAGAGGGTGGTTCGAAGTTCTGGAAGACTCTTGCTCGATATGCTGGTCGATAGACTGGCTGTTGCGGGATCTCGTGGGTTCGCTTGCTCGTAGAAAATACATACAAAAAATATATCACGATCTCGAGGTAGATGATTCCACGCTTGACACCGAGAAACTACGTCCCACGGGAGGGCTAGGATACGATTCTGTAAAGCATCCTCGTCGTACAAGCGAGAGTATCGTCAGCTGAACACAGTTCTGGCTCATCTCCGCCGGGTGCTCGCCTGTCAACTTCCATTACACGCTCCGTCCACTGTCATGTTCTGCTGGACACTGCACGTCACTCGAACCGGTGTTCATCGGACATCGATGCTGCTCCCTCGTCACCGCGACCGACACACCACCCCTTCCTATCGTTCGAATACTTCGATCGCTCCTCCTTCGATTAACCCTCTACCCTCCGAAATAGACTGCCTTCCAATCTGCTAGAACATTTATCGTTTCGTTGGCGCGTCGACAGTTTCCAGAACACGATGAAGAGACCAGCAGCTAAGATCGAGGGTGATTTCATCCCTCGACCTAAACATTCGCCCGGCTCGTCGAAAGTTCGTCGAATGGAACTCGTGGCATTTACGAGGTTGATCGAAAGACGAAAAGGGGGACGAAAAGAAACACGGGACAGGAGAACGACCACGAGGCGAAGCCAGCACGCGTGACGACAACGACAACGACAACGACGAGGACCAGGACGAGAAAACAACGTGGAAACGAAACGAAAATGCGAGCTTGCGTCCGTATGCCGCGCTGGTTGCCGACCGACTGACTGCCTATCGCCGATTAACGGCCTCCCTTCGCCGTGCATCTGACTCACTCCAACCCTTGGGGAGGATTTGGTCGGCGGTGCGCTTGCGCGGACACGCACGGCGCCGCGCGTGAAACCCGACGGGTCTGCTCGCCGATTGTTGTCCCTGTTCTCGAGCGTTTAAAAAACGACCGAGGTCCCCGATGGACGAAGTCAGAAAAACGTCGTACGCCGCTCTTGCGACGCCTTCTTTATCTTTCCTTTGCTCGCCGCTGCTCCGAAGAGGTTCCATTGGGATTGTAGAACAGGAGGTCGAAGACAGTCAGGCGGACGGCTGTTTTTATGGGTTTTGCTGTTGACACGAGTTACTTTTGTCTTGTTTGGTAACCGATGGGGGGGGGGGTGTTGTTTATTTATTTATTCGTCTACGGGATAACCCATTAGTATATTACTTAACTAAATATATTGACATTTAATATAGGGGAATGCTAGTAAGTATTTTGCATTTGAAAATCTTCGAAATCAGTGTCATCAGACGAATAACAGTCAACCCTCGAGTAGAAAGAGTTAGTATTCAGCAAGTTTCATATTACGTATGGAGATCATAAACAAGCATTTACTATGATTGAGCGACATTAGATTTAATTAGATTTTTATTCGACATCCCAAGTATCCCTGTGATAAATAGAAAGAATCGTGACGACCGCGTATGGTCTTCTTTAATTTTTGTAGAATTTTAAACGTTGCAATTAAAGGGGGAATAATTGTAAATAGGAAGCTGATCATTTTTAATTAAAGCAATTTTAGACGAGATTATGCGTTCGATGCAGGAAGATTGTCGGTAGAATGATTATCAGAATCGTGGAAGATCTCGCCAATCCCTCTTGGGGTAAGACCGCGGTAATTACGTAAACGGTGTGCGAAGACGATCACATCCAGGCGGAATCGCGTCGATTAACGCGCATAATCCCATTTCCTCCTTCGGTAATAAATTCATAACGCCGATCGACCCGCGGTATCCTTCGCGGTTAATCCGCATTACGACGTTTTAAAACTGATTAGGGATCGCATTAACGCGAGACCTTCGTGTCGCTCCCGAAATTCCATCCACCAACGGGGAATCGTGTACAGATCTCCCGCAAAATAAGGGATTCTCACGATTTGTTGTCGCGCGTTTCGTATAAGGGAGACCGCCCGCATTTTATTCGGCCGTCGAACTAATTCCAGCACCATGACTATGTACGATTTTCTCGGAGGGCGAAAAGTTCGCGGCTTCGCATTCATAACGGAAATTTTTCGCTGTCCACCGAGTTTAATACGAACCACCAGGGTCGAAAATATTGAGATCTGATGACGTTTACAAATATCGCTGGTTCACAGTTTGTGTTAGAGCGATAATTTTTTTTTCCACCCTCATGGTTCTGTTCACGGAAAAAATTTCTACATATTGTAGGTTGTCACCTAACTAGGGACGAGGGAAGCAACCGATGTTTGTATTGCGGAGTGTGCGTGTGTATTAATACATTACTGACCGGCAATTTTACTGAAAATTTATCTTATGTCACCGGCCATTATTTTGTAATTGGATGTGGAAGTAAAAAAATATAAATAAACTTTAATAAGTTTTATTTGAAATCAACGTTCCTTTTCATTCCACTATATTGAAAAGAATTCTGTTCAGCTTGGATTTTCGGTTTCTTTGAAATCGCGCGCCTCAAAGAGTTTAATATTTTAATAATTCAAACGAATGTTCTTTTCCATTCCTCTACATTGAAAAGAATTGTGTTCAACTTGGATTTTTGGTTTCTTTGAAATCGGGCGACTCAAAGAGTTAAACACACACCGGTTTCCCAGGGAAAGTGAAACGTTCCCGCGATCGATACCGTGCGTTCGCTCTCGTTCGCTCTCCTTCGCCTCGCCGTTCCGCAAAGTATATTAACAGGTTGCCAATATCGTGATGGCTCGCAGAGGGGGGAGAAGAAGAAGAAGGGGCATCTCCACCACGGAGGGCGACATTGTGAGGCAAACAATTTAATATGCGCCGCCTCTCGACGAAAGTCCTCGCTAAGGACCCCTCCTCGGCATACCTTATCTGTCTTCTGGCAGTCACAAAGCCGAGATCTCTACGTTTATTGGAAAGCTCTGCTGTCGCGCGATCCCCGGCCAGGATGAAAGGAGCTCCTTCGTCTCCTCTCCTTCTGCTTCTCCTTCTCCTCTCTCCTTCTCTCTCGTTCGCTGCTTATCATCGATACAGAGAAGCCAGAAACTGTTTCCTTCTCTCTTTCTCCTTTTCCTCCCTGCTCACTCTTTCTCTCTCGTTCGCCATTTATCATCGATACAGAGAAGCTAGAGGCTCTTTCCTTCTCTCTCTCTCCTTTTACTCTCTCCCCCTTCCTCCCTCCTTTTTCCTTCTCTCTCGTTCGCCTCTTATCGTCGATACAAAGAAGCTAGAGGCTGTTTCCTTCTCTCTTTCTCCGTTGACTGTTCGCGGCCCGATCGGGAAGCGACTGGAATTTGCCTGGCATTTCCCGTTTCAACGGATTGCCCGGCTCCTCTCAGGCGAAACAATTAGACGGGGCAAGGGGGACATTCGCTTGTGGAAGAATTTTAGTTGGTTCACGGTTGGATTCTGTCCGTTTGCTCGGATGTGGTGCTTGTAAGTTTTGAGAAGACTGAAAGGTTGACGGGAGTTCTCGAGTCATGGGCGGATGTAAGTAGGTGTATGGATTTGAAACTTTTTATTTCAAACAAAGAGATTTAACGAAGTATTAAGGTTGAAACGTTAAAAATTAGGAAGGACTTCTGTTTAACAATTTCAAACGGACGGAATTACGGTAACATTCGAGAATAGAATAAAAGATGAACCGGGTTGATTATTACGGTAGGAAAAATGAAGTGCCGGTATAATACGGAATATTCTACTTCCGCGAGCCGAGGGCGAAAAACGTAGCCAGCGGATTTCTTAATCCGTGATTTTCGATCCGCGGCACGTCCATTCCTTCGCACTCTGTGTCTCGCTTCATTTTTCCCTTCTTTTTTCATTGACTGCGCCGCTTTCAAGAGCATGCCACCCTCGAAGGGCCGCTCGAAGGGGTGGATTTTGCGCCTCCCTTGTTCTTTCTTCCTCTTTTTTCTTTCTTTTTTTCCACCCACCACATGGTCGAGCGACGTATAAAAGACAGAACACTCACGGTGAAATTCACCGTTCCCAATCAGTCCCGTTTCATACATTTTTCAGCTCCTGGAAGCTCTGCGTTCGACGTTGAAATATTTCAGAATTACACGAAACATCAAACCGAAAAAGAGGTGTTTCACGGGCATGCCGTTCTTCTATGGTTTTTTCAATTTAATCTTCACGTTCAGCGAAACAGAGGGAAACTCACATTTTCTGACAACGAATCCTACACCGCCTGCGGAGATTAAATTTGTTAAATTTAGTTTCACCGATGCTAAAATCTGAATTCACATCTAATGAAAGCAATGTAATGAATTTTTACGAAGTTAAAATTAATCCGAATCTAATTAAACTCATTGTAAAATTTGCTATTAACTCTGAGTCAGAATTTTCTCTAAATTAGGTGCTTGGAATGAATTCAAATTCTTCACGGTCAAAGGCAAAAAACTTTTAATCTTTAGGCGTTTCCTACTTCGAACGCAAACTGTTCAGGAATTACAAACGTAAAACTGTTTTAAGCTTGGATTTTAAACAATTCTTCTATCCCTTACCCTTTAAATGCATAATTTTTTTCTTACACCTTCAAAAAGATATATTACATAGACATGTACTATAAGTACATGCTAATGCAGGGAATAATAAAGAAAAAGTTTTTTTTATAATTTAGTTTCACAATTTTAGTTTTTGTTGTACTTGTGAATAATTGTGATCTGAAATTACCATTGATGTGCTCATATACACGGTTTGTGATGTTCAGCGAGCCTTAAAAATCTGTTTTGCACCTTTTCGTTGGAACAGATTTGGGCAAGTAAAGGAGCAAACTTGTTCGACGAAGCAGAGGTTCGCGATAGGCACAAGCGCGTGTTAGCGCAGAATCGTTCAAGGCATTTGTGAGGCGAGCCAGCTCACAGAATGCCATGCATCAAGCATTTTCTAGAATGCTGTCAATGAAGGAAAATTTGAATAAAGGCGGCAAAGTTCAGCCAGAGGTGGTAACGAAGAGACCGTTGATATTATAAAAAAAAAAAGGAACTGAAATAAATGTAACGTCGAAGGGGTCAAACGTGTTGTCCTACTCTTGAGTTTTATTTTAATAGTCAGCCGCGTAGTCTTATTCCTCAGTTTTTAATTCAATTTTAATACGCGTGTCGTAGGTGCGGAGGTCGCGGAAAAGCTCGGAACAAGACGCGGAGAGGCAAGCCGGTAACGTGTTAAGTCACACGCGGCTCGTTTCCACGCATAACAATGCACACACGGGTGGAAAGCGGCGGGAACAATGACGTATGCGCATCATAATGCGCCGCTGTGTACGTCTTCATGGCAATTAGCATACATCCATCGGAGCTTAGGCCACGCAGCGGGGTGTGCTCGGATAATCCCGCGTGATCTACGCACGTTTCCGATACCCATATGCACTGTGCTTATGCCAGTGCTTGCCGCAAACCCTACGTACAGTGCCTGTCAAAAGTTTCCCATCGCTTCTTCCACGGTTTGTAAAATATCGTTCCAAATCTGACTTCGATCTTCTTATCAATTTTAACACGTTCCGTGTTGGACCGTTTTTTAAATACTTTCTGTTCAAGCCACGTGGGACATATACGACCCACGCTTTTATGATACGCCTTACAATTTTTCAACAGTACAAAACGTTTACAAATTTTTTCAATTCATCATTTTACAATGAGAATACCCACCTAATGGCTTGAACAGAAAGCTTAGCGTATAACGTGTTAAAGGGATAAGCTGTTTGGTGTAAATTTCTGGCAACGATAGCTCGAGTATCTTTTTGTTCTCGTCACTAGGAGGAATCGTTATTGAGAATGGATCTTAAGGTATGAAAGAGAGACAGAGAGAGAGAGAGAGAGAGAGATGTGCGAATGGAAGTTTATTTTTGGCGTGATTATATTAAGATTAGCGTGATTTTTGAGACTGAATCGGCGTACGTAAACAGGAAGTGTGTTTACGTAATTGTGCGGTAATTTATAGTTGGTATTGTTAAGAGGTTGATAAACTATAATCAGAAGTTTTTCCATTTTTTAGTTTTTTGTATATACATTTTCAACCAGAAAATTTTCGAATAGAATTTTTCGTTTCTTCTTTACACATGAATTTTGTGCTGCCCGCATTGCACAGGGATCCGAAACTTTTAGCCGGTAATGTATGTACAAGTAGCCCCCGCATTACGCGGCCGGGGAGGTACAAAGAGGGCGGAGCCCTTTGAATAATTTCCCTTTTTACTCCGGGGAGCCCAGCCGGCTTTATTTGTTTCCTGCTGGAAATCGATCAACCATATTGCTGTAACCACCGTTTAATAACGATCTACTCGAACCGGAGGATTTGCCGTGTCTCGGAAAGATCGCCGGTGATCGATGTGTTTGGGGCTGATTTGTCGTCCACGATTTCTATTAAGGAGGTATTGCTGTCTAGAATTTTGAAATAATCGATTGTTTTTATTGCATTTTCTTAAAGTGTATGACCTTAAAAATATTTGGCAAAACCATTTGGATCAACTCATGAAAATACCGACGATACAGAGTTTTTAACATACATTATTATAGGAAATGTTCTATAAAATGTAGAACGGAAGATGGAATTCAGGTGTGAAAAATAGAAATGAAGCGATCAAAACTTAATAACAGTATATTTAAAACAATTTAACAAAACAACTTAAACGACTTTACAACTTAGCAACTTTAACACTCTTTCTACGTTCACAACCAAACCTTTCTTCTACGTTAGTCAAAAGCTTTCTGCCTCGCGCTCGCATTTTCCCCGTCATATATTCTTCCAAACACTCGTTTCCTTTCATTCTAATTGTCAACCTTTTTCACTCTACGCATTCGGTCACGACCACCCACAATTTCTCAGTCGCACTGTTTTCTCAAGTTCTCATCTTTCACGCCTTAGAAACATTCGAGCCCAAACATTCTGCGTTCGCACGACAATCGCCCAACTCAAGTACTCTTCAGACTTTCCCAAACTCGCATCCGCTCGATCGCATTCCTACATTATTGCTAGGTGTGCGACCCTGTACCTTAGCGGCAGATATAAATTAGAAGAATTCATGCTCAAACAACCAACACTTTCTAATAGGGTATTCGAAATTATAACACCTATTTATGAAGATTTGTCAGAGGAAGAACTGCTACGAAGATGTTTAAGGACGGAAACGCAAAATAGTGAATCATTGAATGTTATGATCTAGACGTTCGCCTCGAAACATATTCATTCAGGAGCCGCAACATTTTTAGCTGTTATTGTATTTAATGAAGGATACCGTACTATATTACGATAATAATAATAATTACTGTTAATGCTAATTACGATAATAATTTATTTTAATAGTTAATCTTAATTTCCAGTGGAGTTCTAAACCTATCGAAGCCTTTATATGAAACAATTGTTCAACAGAAGTATGGAAGAAGTTTGTTTCGTAATTTCCACGGGTTCTCTTTTGTGTTTTAACTAATGTCCGAGCGTGATGAGCGCGTATCGCTCTGCGGCCACCTGCTACGAAAACGTTTTCTGTGAACAATCGTGTATTCCGCAAACAGGGGCGTGTCGTTCGTTGGGTCAGCAACGCTGATGCTTTTGCTCTTTGTCCCTACCCTAAACAGGGGATGGATGATGCCCCCCCGAATAATTGGTAGGGCAGTAATGACAATCGTTTAGGTTTTCTGCGCGGTTATTCGTTTCCGGCCATGCGTGCGACACGATATCTCTTTGTTCGGTTGGTCTACGCTTAATGTTGATCAACGAGGAGGAATGAAACACAATTTTCTGGGCTGCTTTCGAAATTCAACCACTTCCAATCAGTTTTCGACTCAAAACACAGAAGCTATCTTAAAGACTGTCACGGTCACCCAAAAATATGGAGTTGGAAGCAATTCTTCAGACACTTAGTTACTACGAAAAACAAAAATTGTACGATTTAGACGAATTTTTTAATTCGACTTTTGTCCGGCTTTTCGGGGCCTAAAAAATACCCCACTCATCTTTCGCGCCTCAGAAACACTTCAATCCAAATATTCTAAGTTCACACGGCTATCGTTCGACTCTATTAGAGATTATGGATTGAAAGGAATAAAATAATGATAACTGTTCACTTAAAATTTTACTAGACTTTATTTCTAAGGGAAGGTATATCGCTTTCTGAACCTGATCTCTACACAGCGAGAGGCAAGACTCGAATGAATAGAAAAAGGCTAAAGGACACAGTTCGTTAGGGTCCTCTAATTGTTACGCACAGCGTGGTAAGGAAAACCACTTGACCCGTTCCCGGAACCTCCTCAGCCGATAGCTCGACCTGACATAAATATTTCTTCGAGGCGATTGATTTTTGTTTATTCGTTAAGATACGAATTTCCAACAGACTCAACTACTCTTCGCATTTTCCTAAAATCGCAACCACTCGATCGCATTCCTACATAAATAAAGTAAATAAATAAACCCACACACCTGCCGCTTTCCCGGAGACTCCGTCGAATTTCCAACCAAGGACGCGTCTATGGCCTCGCTAGGTCAATCGACGACAACCCCTTCCTCGATCCTTCGTTTCACCCCAGGAAGCCGGGCGATGCTTCTCCAAATAATTCGTCGGCACAGAAGCGAGTCTACGCGAGCATCGTCATCCCCGTTTTCTCCACCGTCCCTTCGCTGTTCGCGAGCACGTGTGCGCGCCCCGCCATTAATTAAAGGGGGCCACGGAGTGCACCCTTCCCGATAAAAACCTCCGGGCGTGCAGAGAGCGCGGGGGTGCGGCCTCGAGATAGCTGGAACATAACGTGGGGTCGAACGGTCCACGGCCGATCTCCGGGCTTTAGTTTGAATTTCCAGCCATAACCCGTGTCATTAACGGCGATTTATCGCGCGCAGGAAACGGGGATCGATCCCGCCGCCCTTTCATCGATCGAGAATCGACGTGAAACATGAATTTTCCTTTTAACGGAGGAATTTCCGTTTTTGGAGGAATACGTAACTAAGGGTGTGCATATTTTTATTAGGGTTGTATCAATTTTTCCGTGTGGAACAATTTGGAGATGGAGTTCTGAATAATTTGATTCCCTATCTCTTCTAAGTGTGTGCACTTTAATTCAATATTACGAACGCTATTTTAAATATTGTTTTTATTGAAGGATAACGATATACATTGTCGTGTTGCATCTCTGACGTTAGAAACCCTTGACGATAGTGATGTGATTATAAACAGTTAGAAAGCTGAAATGGGATACTAACCGTCTTTTCTTTTGACTCTCGAGTTTTCAGTTTCGTTTCAGACATCAGAAAGAACTTGTCCGCTCTATAATTGTATTACGTTTTTTTTATCATCCATTCTTAATTAACCCCTTGACTACTGTGGGCGCCTGTAGGCGTTTAGAAATTTTGCGTTTGTGATACTGAGAGCGCCTATAGGCGCTTCACACGGTTTGGCTTTCTGACACCAAAAATTCGCCGTCCTCGGCGCACATCGTAACTCAATCCCTGCCGTATGGTACGACCAGTACATATCAAAGTCTGCCGTAGTCAAGGGGTTAAATTGCTATTTCACTGAACACGTGGAAACTGCGTGTTTTTCAACCTTAAATCTACAACAGTTTTAACCCCTTGCACTACCGCGAATCTCTGAAAAAGCCGTGCCAAAGTTGGCCGTCGGAATGGTTGCGGGAGGTGTCGAGCGGCGGAGCTCGAGTGGTACAATTTGAAACACAATACCTTACGACTGAGTTGCATAGTTCCGTTCTCATATTTACTTCACACGATGAAAATCTTTGAAAATTTAAATGAATTTGAATAAAAAATTTGTAGGAATACGTTAATTATTACATATAATAATAATAATAATAATATAATAATAATAATAATTAATAATAAATAATAATAATAATAAAGGAAATAATAATTAATAATAATATAAATATAAATATAATAATAAAGGAAATAATAAACACATCAGAAATAAATTTTAATATAGAGAACCGAGAATGGACCTGAGCTGAACCGAAATTAGGATCACGAGTCAGACTCGTGATATTCATGTTTGGCCTGAAATGTCGATAACGAGTCTGACTCGTGATATTCATTTTTGACCTGAAATGTCGATAACGAGTCTGACTCGTGATATTCATGTTTGGCACAAAACTTTCATCACGAGTCAGACTCGTGAAAGTAGTGCAAGGGGTTAAGGATCAACTAAGGATCAACCATGGATCGCGTATGCCCAAAAACAAAACAAATGGCGGTCAAAGAGATGAAAGAAGCGAAAGATACAGAATTTATCGAGACGTTCTCTCCGATTCGGGTGTAGATTTTCGTATCGGCGGTCCGGCGAACAATTTACGTTCCGTTGTCTGGTCGGGCGCAACGATTTATCGTCGTCTGGCTTGTTTTCCAGCGCGGCGTGTTGTCGAGGAGTATCCGCGCGAATTGAAATACTAGAAAACACTCCTCGATCGGCGCTCCTTTTTTTTTTCCACCCCGAACAGGGAAAACGCTATTTTTTTTTTCTCGTCGCGAAACTCCCATTTTGACTTTCATCCGTCCGCGCGCACGGACTCCATTAAAATCCGCAGTCGCGGTGAAAGGGGATGATCCCGCGTTATCGCCACCGATAGAGCTTCCTCCTGGTCGCGATTGGCTTATCGACCGTCTCGGCTGTTCGTTCATGAATAACCACTGCTGCCATCTCCGTATTGTTTGCGGCTGATATTGTTTTATCAATTCGCGTGCTGCGAACGAAACGCGTCTCGTCACGGTACAGGCTTTGCGTTCCACCCTGTATAATCGGAAATCCATCTTCTTTGCGAGAAACGGAATTATATTCGACTTGCAATTTCTTATACAAGTCGTAGAGCAGATGTTGATGGATATAGTAGTTGATATAACGTACAATAGCGGACAAAAGTTTAA
Organism: Tetrapedia diversipes; assembly: GCA_033822845.1. Lineage (NCBI taxonomy): Eukaryota > Metazoa > Arthropoda > Insecta > Hymenoptera > Apidae > Tetrapedia > Tetrapedia diversipes. Next base: position 143,935 of record JAOPTO010002109.1, on the reverse strand, counting down.
GATCACAGAGTTAAAGAAATTAAATTAACTAATTTGCAAGGAATAGCATGATAAAATTTGCATTCTGTGTTAATTGGTAAATAGTGTTCTTCTATAATAACAGTAAGCATGAATGTGTAGACAATATTTTCAGACCATAAAACTGTGTTATACACTGTTCTCTCTTCTTAAATTTTTGCTCGCTAGCATATAAAATTGCGTTAATAGCAGCGCAACGGTGTGATAGCGGAATGTAGTGGTAAAGAAAGTGAAATTTGGGAAAAGGGGTTAAAAAGTACGAAATAAATTAATGAACGGTGCGATCGGATTTATGTAGAAATATAGAATACTTTTATTTTTGAAAGGGTTAAATTCGAAGTATTACATAAACATCCTTGAAATTGTGTAATTTTTCTCACTGGCAGATTTCAAATTTTTACCATGATCTGATCGAGAAGTCTCGTATACTTATTTTTTTACTATGACTAGTATCGGTGTACATGTGAATAATTTTAAGTTGTCAATTATTAAATTTAATTGCTGTCGTGGTACAGGAAACGGCCATTAAAAGGTTTATAAGGCTAGAAAAGGGAAAGTGTATCGCAGAGATTGTGAAAAAAACTGTGACTCACGCTCTTAAATGTCTCCGGCGACGTTCTCGCCCTTCACCGTATATTTTCACTTTCGCCACTTTTCCTCCGCGTGCTTCATCCCCTTGCTGGTTGCGCCCGACATTTTTACAACTTCGTTAACCTTTCGCGAACTTGGAATCGAGCCACTGACTCGCATAAATTCCGTTCGACGACTTTATTCCTTCAACAATTTCTCTCTTCTCTCTCTTACTGCGATCTTTTGACGACGATCATTCACAATTTATTCAGATACTAGACAAACTAAAATTATTTTTTTCTATGGCAATTTGTCGGAAAATCCTTTTTACAAGAAATTAGAGACTTTGAAAATTATGACACTCTGAAAATTATTAGTTTAGGTGCTTAATGTTACATATTATATTAAAATACATTTCATCGAATCAAAATTGTTTATTTTATAATAACAGCATAAATTTTTGCGAAAAATAATAACATATTCCTAATTTATTCATATGCCAAACGAGGCCGTTTAAATTATTTGCATAATGGCGGAGATTGCCTGTGCTTGCGATAAGCATCGAATACGTAATCAATAATAATAGCTGTTATCCGCGTTATCCGGTTAATTTGAAGCGGAAAAACAGCAATAACCAGCATAGAATGTAAAGTGGCTGTTCACATTAACTAAATGGAACGATATCACCGTTATCAGCGATCGCAGCATTAACTGTTTATACACTTGTAATGCCTAACCGGCAAACGGTGCTCGTATTTAGAGGAGGTTACACGGACGTGCGAATTGCTACCGCTTACTAAGCTTTTCGATGAAAATCGAGAAACTCTAAAATTGGAAGCTGTAAACAGTATCCTATAGGAATTCTTAAAATTGTATATGGAAGTTGTCAAGAAGTAATTGCTCTTGCAGTGGTTGGTACCATTGTGCGAGAGCGATTGGTATGATTGTTTGAAGTGTGAAAAATTAGAGAGTGGGGTGAAAGTATCGCAGGAAAAAGGACGGTAACGGCGAAGTCTGATAGCGTGTGTGAGAATAGATTGATCTGTGATGAAGAGTACAATAATACTTGCAGAAACGAACATGTATAAACATAAACGAGAAGAATTTAAAAAAGACAAAAAGATGAATAAAGTTAGTAATAAAAGCAACAGAATTCGAACAATTTTCCATACAAAATTTTCTTCAATTTCCTCGCAAATGTTGAGGAAAACGACAATGTTAAAAAATATAAACGTATTTATTTGGTGTAATAATTTTCTGATACCATTCACACGTCCTATCTTCGATCAATCTCAAAACAAAAGGTATACACTCACGATCCTCATTCAATTTTTTCATTCACTACTCCATTCACTCATATTTTCATCCTTCTTGTTTTTCCATACATTGCTTCTCATTCTAATTTCTTGACCGTTCATTCTAGAATCTCTTTCACACAAACAAACATACACACGTCAATAAATTAGCAATCACCCTCACAGCAAATAAATACTGCTATCAGTCCCAAGATTTGACAAAATCCCATTCTTTTACACCGTATAAACGCTACGTGACAATTTTTATATTTTTCACCTCGAAAATTCTATATTTTTCAATCTGTTTTGATACCCCAACGAAACACCCTCGCTATCGAACGCGTTCAAGCATAAATCGTCGTTCGGTCGCGCAACAGACGGTGATCGTTCCGAGCGACGAGCAACGCTGTGTTACGGATTTGATGCAGCACGCAGAAACGACGCGGTTCGGAGTGCAAAGTTATGTACCGATCAGCTGCGCCATCGTAAACCACAACGCGCACACTGTTCCATCCCCTAATGTGGCTCCTCAGTCATTAGTCATTACTTAGGCCAGGCTGTTCGGCCGATTAGAATGGGTTAGCGGGATACGATTTACCGTCCCGCGGGAATTTTCAGCCTCTTGCCGCTGGTATCAAGGGTTGAGCCGCGTCTTCGTGCGGTGTTCATTGTTATGGAAAAATCGGCGAGCGCCACGCGTGCCTCGAAACGGTTCGTCGAGGGGTGGATTTTCGCCCTGTCGTAACGGAAGTAACTTTCTGAAGCTTCTCCGCGCTACCATTGTGATTGATGTAGTTTGGAAAATATGAAATGCAAAACAAACGTATTTTATACCGCCCTTTTTTTTCGATACATTTAACTCAGATATTGTGACAAATTGTTAGGCTAGAATAAGGAGCACAAGTCTTATTTAAGAGACTTTATTAAAAGGATTGCTCGAGATTATCGTAATCAGAGTAAACATACATCAAGTAGATGAAACAAGAAAAAAATAAAAATTATACGTGAATACACAATATTAATAATTCATTTAAACACTCTGCCATTACCATTGTTCGTAACCATTCTTGATTCTTAATTTTTAACTTTTAATTCTTATACCTTACCATCAATACCTTGTCTTGTCCCACCCTATCTCTGTTTATTTTCATTTTTATGAAATTTATTTAATTAATTTTGATTTCACTACTACACTACTTTTCTGTATTTCCATTTCTGTCTTGTGTGATCAATATCGTAACAGTTTGTAACAAACGATTTACCCAGTGTTAACGTAATAATAATAATAATTAAATTGATTAGAAATCAACACGAACAGCCGTTGAAAACATTCACAAGACGAAGGGTTAAGATTGTGGAAATATCGTAATCGTGTAAATTGATCTAGCAGTTTCGAGGCGGCTGCAGCGGCCCCAGTCGATAATTTCAAGGGTGACTCAATTTCCTGAAGAACAAAGCGGTCTAAATTGTACCCTGTAGCGCCAGGTGTAATTATGCCCGGCTCGTAAATCAGTGCTCGATAGTCCCTGCAGCGGGATCGATCGAATTCCCGGTAATCCCCTTTGACCATCGAATTAATTGGTTCCTATGATTTACTGAATTTTCGCGGGGATTCAGCGGCGCGAACGCGAGGAATCATCGGAGCCGCGGCGCTTGTTGCGCAAAGCAGCCGAAAACGGATCTTAAACTGTCCGTTGCAATCCTTTGATCACAACGGACGCTGATAACACAGCGATCGGGACCACCGTTCCCCTCTTCGACGATGATTCGAGGCCCAACGGGGCCGCTGCGCGATTAATTGAAACGTAATCGCGCGGTCACTCGAACCGTAAGATCGCGTTTGCCTGTTGTAACCTGTGCGTTGCGAACGCAGCGTGCGTAAGATTAACCGATTTCAGCCGAGCCATTGGTGAATAATTGGCGGTGGATGGTAAAAGGGTGCGGGGATAGTTAAAGTAGAAATTGTTAGTAATTAAGTGTTAAAGTAGAAATTGTTAGTAATTAGGTGTTAAAGTAGAAATTGTTAGTAATTAGGTGTTAAAGTAGAAATTGTTAGTAATTAGGTGTTAAAGTAGAAAGGATAGGCTTGGGAAGTAAAACAAGGGCGCTGCGTTTTCCGGGTGAGAGCTGAGCTGGATTCGAAATTAATATGTAGACTAAATTCAATATATAATATATTTATTTTGTGTAATAATGATATTTTATTTAACTTTTATATGCAACTCTCACTGATCAACACACTACTATCTACACTTTCTGCTACGCATTTCGCCATCTCACTCCCTTGTTTTTTACTCTCACACTTCTCCCTCGCTCATTCGCTGCCAACCTTTTCTCTTTCTCACCAATCTCATACCATGTCACACGCATACCAACCATTCATCCAGAAACCAATCCTCGCTCTCGAGACTAGGTTTCCTTTTATTTTTTCCTTTTACCAAAATACACAAAGCTGTCCAAGCCTACCCAAGACACTTGGCCTTCCATGGGTTTTGACAAACTAATTAGAGTCTGAAAATTTGTGAAACTATCGGTTGGCAACTAACTTGTACTAAAATTTACATAATTCAGTTACATAATATTGAATGCTTTAAATCAGCGTACACGTTTGGTTTGGGAATTCGAGGTAAAAGCTGGCGAGGGTTGAAAGGGTGATTAAACGCGATAGGTAATATCTCTGGGAGAGGCTCGTTTACCTCAGTCACTGTGAAAGGGGGATAATAGGAGGGCGTTTGTATAAGGTACAGACAAACAAAAAGTAGTTATCGATCACCTCGTCGTTGAAGCATTAGCAAATAAGCTGAGATTAAAGAAGGCGACGACGTTCTGTTGTTTGTGGAAAAGTAATCAAGTGATACATTAACCTTTTCAACTGAAACAAAAAATTTGAAAAAAAAAAGACAGCTGAAAAACGTTCGCAAGAAAAATTCTGTGTTCTTTGATAATCCATCAAGAAAAATCGAAGTCTAATTATATCCTTTATCTCGCTGTGCCATTTTTATTAACATTGCTAAAAAAAACTCTCCCTTTGAATACCACAGACACCCTTTTACATTTTATATTTCGTTCATTACAAACAAACAAACGATCTCGTTCTACTCGATTTATCCGCACAAAAGGAACCACCCCTTCAACAGGGGGAGCTTCTCGATATCCGAGCGACGAGACAACCCCCCAGCAATTAATGACCGATAACGAGGATCGTCGCGACAGGTTGCGCAACAGCGCGAGCACGAGTTTTTTTCACTCGATTATACACTGTGAAATGTCGATTACTGCAAAAAATGGGATCGAAAATTTGTGCAAGAACCGAGGTTTCGCAACGATCGAGGTAACCAATCATAGACGCATTACTCGATAGGGTCAACCTAACTGTATAGAGTTATTACTAATGTTAACAATCACGGTGCTGAACTAGACTTCTTTACTTCTTTTTCTACTTTTAAACGAAGCGTTCATTAACTGTTAGCTTTCTACGATTTGTGATCGTATTTTTTATGTACATACCGAAGGATCTATTTTAACACTATTCCTACCACAACCGGTCAAATGACCGTTTTTAAAATTTCGATTAGAATTTCATAGATACAATGTAATTGAATCGCCTTTAAACTTTAAACTTTTTCTCCAATATACGTATAATACATTTTTCAATATTCGTTTCTTTTCTCATTGTTTATCTTTTGAGGAAAATTTGTAGTCTGTCTTACGTGGGAATGTCGCGGTAGGAATAAGTATACGCGAAGTGCCGGTAGGAATAGTGTTAAACCGTATACATAATTTTTGGTACTTGTGATTTTCATGCAATAATCGAGGTTCTGCTGTAGGGTGCTCCGTTCGAAACGAAGATCAGTCGAAATCCATTAAAGGGTTTCGCGCCCTTCCTGCGCTCTCGCGAGCCCATCCGGTTTAACCCTTCGAACACCGACCCGACCCTTCCGCGGAAAGCCACGGTTTCCGCTTTTCCTCCCTTCCGTTGCTGCGGTTTCGCGCGGGAACCGGCGTGTTTTTCTTCGTTCCACGAACACGCACTCGTGACCAAGCGAATTTCCCTCGTTTCTGATTTACAACCGGAAACAGAGGAGAATGCTCGAGCGGCCGGGTGGAGCGGAAATCGCTCGGCTCTCCGTGTGTTTTGATTGGTTACACTCTTCCGTGCTAATTGAGTTATAATTTCTTCCCCTTGGAATAATTGTCTGCGTTGCGTTATGTTGGTTTTGTAGGAGAATAAGTTAACTCAGATTTCCGTCAGACGCATATATGCGTCCATGGCACTCGTAAGGTTAACACGTTGAGCTCGGCGCCGACTTTGCTGTCCTTTCCGTTCAGCCGGCAGCCGGCGAGCAATACAAAGTTGTAGGGTATCGCTGAGTGATAAGGAATTATTCTTTGTTGCGCTAATTTCGACGCCTTTTAGGTGTACGTGTGATTCTGTTCACTATATTTTCGTATGATGTATACAAAAGTCACGTAAGTACTGTGAGGTGCCGAATTTGCCATAGCGTGAGAGAATGCATGAGAGTGAGGGTGAGTGTGTGTATGAGGCGTTCGTCGCTTGTTCATCGCGAATGTTCGGTCCTGGCGGGTAGCGCAGGTGCGTGGAAAGGAGCCTTCTCGAATGTTCGATGGCGGTTTACTCTAATGGGTAAAAAGAACGCCTTCTCGAACATTCGATGATGGCAAACCCCCACCACCTGTGCTAATGCGTATAAAAAGAGATGCATGCCCGCCGGCCGACATTCGTTAGAGATTCATTAGGCGACATTCGACGACGCGATTAAGTGTAATTTATCAGATTAATATAAGCCTGCGTGTACTTGTCCTACAGTACCTTCGAGAGGCGATCAATTGAAAAAGACCTACCGAAGTGTACGGATTGTTCGTAAAAAGAAAGTTGAGTTTAGTTTTGAAAATAGTTATTGCCCGTAACATTGAATATGTCGGAAAGAGAAGAAGATAGTGACACGTCAAGTGAAATATTTGTATCTTCCAAACGTCGCAGAGTAGTACGGTTGTCATCATCAGAAGATGATAATTCATTAGACGGACCGACGTCAGCCAAACGAAAATTCTAGTGCCGGTCCTCAGGGACCTGCGCTGGGCTCAACGTGTTAAGAAGCAAATCGTTCTGCGACCTCGATCGAATGGACGACGATGTATCGATGCATGCCAAAAGCCAGTCCTCCAGGCGACAGAAGTAAATTCAAAGGCGTCGGGGATGAAGGATGGCGCGAGACGACGAAGAAAGGGTCCCGCAGGGGGGTGGGGCAGGCAAGAAGGAGAGGACACAGGAGGGTGTGGAAGTCGAAAGGACGAAACGAAGAAGGGACGACTACCCTCCGGATTTCATGGCGCCGCGACGTCGCAAACAGTCTAAAGGTACGATGTCGTCGGGACGACGACGTCGAATCGTGTCTCGTTCCTATATCGATCATTAATACGATGAAAAACAATCGTGGTGGGGGAAACAAGCACACCCTCCAGGATCGTCTGGAGTCCTCGTACGAAATCCTGTTTCTTCTAGGCCAATTTTTTCTTGAGCAATGGTAAAATTTGGCAAAATTATTCGTTCTGTTCAGAAGTTATTTATTTATTTATTTATTTAGTAGGTAATCGGGTAGGACCCATATAAAAAAAAAGTTTTCTTCCTTTATCGAGTTTGTGCTACAATGGTTTTATAAATTTCGCTTTTAGTCTGCCGATCTTATTTGTCACTATTGTAAAAATGTTTGTATATTCAAATGTTATTACTAGGTATATTTTTCCCGTTTAAATAAAATAAGAATAAAAAATTATCTGATTCATATGAAGTTACGAGTATCTCTTATGGAGAAATATATTCTTTCCTACGATATATTTGAAATATCACGATTATTCATACAAAGACTCCGTTGCGATAAGGCGAATGGCTAGCAGAAATTGTGGAGGGACACAGAGTCATAGCAATTATAGTTACTAACACTAGGTTTACGGGACCTATCAATTTGATGAGTTTCGGACTTCATCAGCAAAATTTGCAAAGACAATTATTCCTAGCAATTTTTGCTGAATTTTATCAATGAAACGACGCAAATGTACCTAAATCTATTTCTCTCTCACTTTTGCAATTTCAAATTCTTTTAATGTATATGCATTTCTTAATATACGAACATTAGAAATAGATATAAAAAAAATGTCCATAAATCTAGTGCTAATAATACTTGTCATCATCGTGTCACGCGTTGAACAAGCCAAATTTATTCAGACACCGCATTTCATAAATACCCTTGTCCGCGCTTTTCTACCTTACAAACCGCGTACACTTTCGTAATCACAGCCACGTTTCCAGGGAATGTAAACCAGTTTTTTTCATTTCTTCGAGTCCTTTGATATCCCCGCTGTTTGAATTGCCGAGCCCCGTGTACTCGTTGCCGGGGTAGACGTTCGCGCGTGATGTCATAAGCGTTAAGGTTTTTAATCGTTCGCGAGGACACGCTCTCGCCATAGGAGGAGGCGGAAGAAGGTGGATCTCTGCGTGGCGCAGCGGTTGATAATTTTAAAATGTACTCCAGGCGTGTTTCAACCCCCGGCAAGAGGTTTCTTCCCGGTGACGAGGGTCCACGGTGAAAATGTCGTAAAACCGCTCTCCCAAGGATTACCGCCACGGGAAAAACCGCGTGGAAATTCACGCGTGTTTAAGCGGAGGACGATCGTTATCGCTGCATAAACTTCGTGTCCGTTTGTCGTGTACACTCGGTGTACGTGCGCGTCTACTCAAATTGTTGCGTGTAATCGGCGTCGAGCACGTGCCGACGCAGCTTGGATATGAAGATTGCTTTCGTTCTGTGAAATGGAATCTTTGAGCCGTGCGGATAACGTACACGTAGCAACGATTCGAGTACGCTTCGTTTGAAGGAGGTCCCACTGGAGGGCTGCTCGCGGTTGATTTACCGCGCACGCTACGAGGAACGTTTGTTGTTAGAACTGTGATCGTAGAATTTTTGGATCACGGTTGACGTGATATTCGAAGGTGTAGAGATATAATTTTTGTACAACTACTTTATGATTTTTAGAAGAACATGGATATTGTATCGCAAGTTAGGTCGTTACTTCATAGATCGCAAACAACTTACGATCTATGCTAAATCACCAATTTTCCTGTTTTTTAAAAACCAACCACAGACCCTCTTTCGATAAAATTACGATACCTATCTACTCTGTACCTTGCTCGCGAACAAAATTACTGAAATACAATTATAATATGTTGCACATATATATGTATCTACCTAAATGTGTCAATAATGAAAAACACAGCAATTATTAGTTATACACCGTTAGAAGTAAAGTGTTAACGAATCGAACCCTCCAAACGTTCGTTCGACACGCGAAGTTGTATCGACGATAAAACACGCACGACGACAGGGTCACAGGGATGGTGGGGGGTGAAATGTTTGGCCATTGAAATGACTAAAACTGTTCGATATTGATTTAACAGATAAAATTCGGACGTTCCCAGGGGCACGGGTCTGCGATCGAATCGGAAACACAAGCGCAGTTACACGCCGCCGGATTGTAGATTAATAACAATCGAACACCGGTGAAACAACGAGCCTATGGAACCGCAGTTACAACCAACGAGTTTGAATAACACCGTGCCAGCTCGAAAAATTGTAACCGCCGATATCGGGGATTAAAAATCCCAGCAGCTCGCGAAAGGAACGAAAAAACGAAAGGAACGATCCCTGCCACGTGTGGAGACACAAGTGTAATAAAACACGGATGGCGGAAACGAGGACGTATCGAGGGGGCCGGCCGCGGTAATTCATAATTCCGGACACACGTGCGTGTGTATACGTTACACGTGCGTGTGGATGCGTTACACGCTCGACACAGGTACTGGAGGGGAAAATTTGCAAAGGAAATTACCAGCGAGTTTGCCTCTCTCGAAAACTGCACACGTGTCGTTTCCACCGTGCACCGTGCTAATCCGGCTGCATGAAAAAAAGGAGACAACCAAAAAAAGCAATAAAGACGAGAAAAAACACAGAAGTGCAGAAACGAGGAAAATTCCAGGTTCAAAGGGTTGTTAACGAGGTAACGAGAAAGAGCGGGCGCAAACGTCGATGATTATTTATGCAGATTCGTATCATGCGCGCCGTTAACATCGATTCATCGGAGATCCACCCTTAGGATCCCTGTAGCCGGGACAACAAAGAACGACGGCCAGCCTCGACCCTTGCGCGCGCGCGCCAGCTCGCCCCATACACACCCCCGTGGGTAATCCTTTCAAAACAGATCCGCGCGTCGCTGATGGAAATTATGCGAGGCTCACGTACCGTCGGCGACGGCGAAATTTGAATTTCAACGTGGGAACGCACACCGCGTCCTGCGACTCGCTCGCTATTTGCCCTAGACATCTAGCGCTACGCGTGCACACTTGCGTCGATTTGTTTCACAGCGACGTATTTTAACCCTTTGAACTCTGAATTATTTTTCAATTTTGTTGCCTGTGGCGACCTTCCTAGCAGGCCCTGGACGAAACACCACCTTACCATTCCTTTTCCTTCTCTTTCCTTGCTTCAACAACAGCTACATTGTTAACACTATTCCTACCACAACCGGTCAAATGACCGTTTTTAAAATTTCGATTACAATTTCATAGATACAATGTAATTGAATCGCATTTAAACTTTAGACTTTTCTTTAAATATACGTATAATACATTTTTCAATATTTACTTCTTTCTTCATTGTTTATTTTTTGAGAAAAATTTGTAGTCTGTCTTACGTGGGAATGTCGCGGTAGGAATAGGTATATGTGAAGTGTCGGTAGGAATAGTGTTAATAACTCCCTGGTATTTTAGCTGTTTTACTTGATGATCATTTCAAAGGACAATTCCTCGAGTGGTACTCATTTTGTTGATAACAACTTTTGTTTATCATGTTGAACCTCATAAATTAGTTAGTTTGATTTCGTTGACTCTTTGGTCTTCAACTTTTGTCCGCCACTGTATTAAAAATGTCGAGTCACACTCGACAAAGGAGTGCAAAGGGTTAATGCGAGAGAGACAGGGGGAGGGGATGATTCTGCTAGTACAACCGTGGATTCGGGGAGGGGAGAGAGAGAGAGAGAGAGAGAGAGAGAGAGAGATATTCGTGTTTAAATTCGGCTGAGATCCGCGGAATTTTCGGACGCGTTTATTGGTCCGATTCAGGTGGTAATTTATTGATGATAACGAAGGGAGGCGGAGGAACGTTTCCGTTTTGAGTTACGGCGGAACGTGATTCACAGGGGTAGTTTCATAAATCGGAAATGTTATTTATAAGGTGCGGCAATCACCGTGTTTGCTTTTTCGGTATTCACGTGACGATTAATCAAATTCAGCTGCACTGAATTTTGAAACGCGACTGCAGCGTCTCGTTAAAGTAGGCCTTGCGAAGGCGTGGAAAGCGTGTTTAAGGATAAAACTCTTATCTTTAACCCACTGTCCTAAACCTGTAATATTTGCAATAAAGTTCGATTTTAATTTTACTTCCGGTTAACGAGGCTGAGGATTCTCACGAATTGAGGATTCGCGATCATGTCATTTTCGCACATATATTTCTTACAAACTATTCATGGTCCCTCGAACGAACACTTCGACGGTTTAAGTAGCGAGATGAAACGCAGTTAGCAGTTTCTCCTTTAGAGATATTACTAATTATTATTTATCTGTCCGGGGATAGAGGTAATTACACCGTGAGACGGCCTGCTTACACTTAGAATAATTATTCCATGCATATTTTAACAATTCGGCGTCTGGCCCTTTGAATCCTCCTTCCATGCCGGGATACTTATTGTGTTGCAAATGTACATGGTGACTGATGATAACGCAATTAAAGCGGAATAATCGCGGGACAGGAAACGAAAATTCTATTTTACCGTGTCGCTCGACACGTTCTTACATCGAATCAGCCCCTCCCCTCTTCAACCCCCCCGTGGTTCAACTCATTATTCGCTTTCCCCGCTGTCGTTTCCTTCGTTTCACTTTCTATCGTGGCTTTATCAACCGCCAAGGCAATTTGTTACCTTCCACCCCCTCCGGCTCGTTCACCCTTTCTTCTTCCTCTTAACACATACCCCCCGTCGACCGTCGAGCCGCATGAATACACGATCGAGGGGGCGAGCTCCAATAATAACCGAAAAAATTAACGCAAACACGACGCGTGATTCTGCAGCTATTCGTTTTACGTTTGAACTTGAAGGATCTGACGGAGTTGTCAAGGAAAATTGTATATTTAATTAATACATCGATCGGTGCAATTTATTCAAAGAATTGGGAAGGGAGATAGATTTCAAATACTTCGCGGACAATTTTGATCGAAATTAGTAAACGAAGGTGGGACGCTTAAAAGCATTCTGTCTTTTTAAAGACTGTACGTTGAACAATAAAATTTAACAAAAGTTTCAGATCAAAGATGTGATACATATACCTTATTTGGTCACCATAGAATATAAAGTATGATGATAAAGGTGTGAAAAATGTTTGTGTGGATGAGAGAGTATGACAGTTTGGAGAGAATGACAAAAGGTGAGTGTTATCGTTTGTATGGGTAATGAGTGGTGCGCGGTATGATTATCTAATTGTTGTGTATACTGTATGACTGAAGAAGGCGGGAAGAGAGAGAGAGAGTGCGAACGATTCAATCCGTAACGGAGAATCATAAAGAAAAGAGCGAGTAATAGAGAGAGTGCATAAAGAGTGTTGTTAAAAATAGTATTATCAGATTGTTATTATTATTATTATTACAATTATATTTATTATATTAAAAAATCGTTACTAGTTATTTAATCCACCAACAAAAGAGTCAACGAAATTAAAGTAACTAATTTATAAGGAATAGCATGATAAGCAAAATTTGCATTTCGTGCTAATCAATAAATAGTGATCTACCATAATAACAATAAAAATGAATGTACCGACAATATTTGCAGACCATGAAACTGTGTTCTACATTGTCTTCTCGCCTTAAACTTTTGTCCGCTACTGTAGCTTAAATACTCGTCAGAAAAGAAGGCAAGAAGAGCTGAAATTCCTCTTCTTACGCAAACGCAAACTTCTTTAATACATCATCCGCGACTCCGACTTCTTGCTTCCCATGCAAAGCAGATTTACTTTCCAACGATTCGATTTATTACCCATCTATGCTCTTCACCATGGAACACGCACGATTTGGACGGAACAAGCATGATTCGTCAAAACCAGCCGTCGGATCGACGTGCGGCAGACGTTGTCCAGCGTATTAATCTTTCCTGGACAAGTGCGCGAACCGTATCCAGATTTATTTATCTATTTATTTATACGGGATTAAACCATTAGATAATTACAAGGAAATTATTACAGTGAGGTATGAAAATATAATAAATGTTAACAGACGAAAATAAAAATATACAAAAGGAAGAGAAGTGTGTAAAGATAAACAAATTTTACAGAAAAGAGTGGTGTAGTAGCTGTTTCATAGAGTGAAGAGATTGGCTGAATAGATCTAGGGTAGGATAGGTGTTGTTAACATTAACGATCATTCTATCGACACCTGAGTGGTATGCAAAAGCGGTTTTATGTGGTTGTATACGAAGAAAATTGGATCGTCTTGAATGAAAAGTTGGAATATTAATTGTGAATTTTTCTAAAATTAAAACGCTTAAAATCGTCCAGAGAAACTAGAATCCGCGATATCGCGCGTGTCCATAGCGGAAGGGATAAAGAGTAGGAGGAGGGGAAAAGAAATCTATACCTCACCCCGTTAACTTTCGCTTCATTTTGCCCTAGCCCCGTCATTTTTCATCGAGCGAGCCAGAGGCCAGCCTTTTTATGCGTGTAACGCCGCGGTAACGGTCATCAATAAGGCTTTCCTGTGTCTCGCATAAATATCCACGGATTAACATATATCGACCTGTTCGCTGGCCTTCAAGGGGGCCCGCTTGAAATTCAAGATCCCGCAGGATTTTCCTCGCGTGTTCGTGAAAATCCTCGTTCAATCTCTTGTTTGAGAAAGGAACGCTCTTCGAAAAGTGTCTGATGTAACTCTGCTTGTTGTTATTTAACGATACATGTGTGTTTTTGTGCAGGTATCTTCAGTGAAATGAAACTGATAAATATATTTCACGAATTTACTGGGAGAAATCGCAGTTTTTCGTTGACGAAGGTGTCTTAAAATCTCCATTTAGCGAATAATTTGAATAGAATCCAACTGTTCCAGCAAGTGGAATTAAAATACAATAAACTCTTGTATAACATAGTTAATACGTGATAAGTTGTATGAATTCGAACTGCACGTATACCAAAATTTTTTAGAAACCCAAAAAATAAAAGAAGATCACACGGTGCATCGAGCTAAGGGGAACTGAGGAACAAAAATCATTATTGTCGATTAAGCAAGCTGATCTTTTCACTTTTGTCCCTGTTCGACGCGTTGCGCATCGGTGCAATCAAAAATTCAAATTCGTTCGGTTCCTTCGAGGGCACTCGAGCGATACGATCGGATCCACGGAAGAAAGCCTGTGTTTTAACAACGGCCAGGGGAACGCTCGAATTATTTTTCAAATAACGAACCACGCCACCCGCGCACGAATCGCGTGAAACGCCACGTATCCCGAGGGCGTCGCAGGACGTCGCCTCGCAAAATGTTAATTTCACCAACAAGCCAGCAGCCGCCGCGAACCTACCTCTAACATCGACACGTTCTAATTAACGCGCACCCTCGCGAAAGGGGTGGCTTTCCGACGAAATTTTTCACCCGCTCAATCGCCAGCCCACCGAAGGGACTATGAATCTCGTGGGAAAACAGGAAATTAGTTGTTCTGTTTTCGCTGTGCGAGTTTGAATGTTAGCTCGCGAGATTCGTGCAGGCGATGCTATGCAATTGAATCCATAAACATTAACTCGATTGTTGGGGTTAATCGACTTTTATGCTGCTACTAGGACATTTACTTATGCACATTTCTCCCTGATGTCAACGTTAGGTTTAAAGTCGTAGATCCACTCGATCGCGAATTGTTATTGTACCACCTAATTTACTATGCTACCACAAGGACATTTAGATTCTCACGCACATTTCTCCTTGGTGTCAATAGATCTAGGTTTGAAGTGGTAGAAACCCGGGTGGGGTTGTAGAAATTTCGACCACTGCGTTTTGCTAGTCTCATGACAAAGCTCGCCAGGTTCGGTCACAGTTGCCCTTCCTCGTGCTATGTAACAAATTATTATAATATTTCAAATAAAAGTGTACTTTATTTAAGCAATATGAAATCCCATTTCCAATATAAATCTTTTGATTGGAATTCTGTCGATAATACAGAAACTTAATCACAACATCCATTGCTAATTGTGTGTTATTATCAGTGCTTCTGTACCTTGGTTATTGTGCGAACAACTCGAGCTCTCCAGAATTTCTCCGACGTATCAGTGGCGGCGCGTTTCGTTTGACCGACTCGAGCGTCGCGACGCGCCTCCGCGGAATATTCTTGCGCGATAAAAACAGAGGCAATTTGCCAAAACGTCGGCCTGATGGGCGTTCGCGTTGCAGACACGAGGGTAACGATGCGCAGGAGGCTCGAGAGCGGCCTCGACAGACAGGAAACGCGGCAAGAACTCGAGGAACGACGAGGGTGGACGAAGGGTGTAGAGGAGGAGGAGGAAAGGAGGGTCGCGAGGAGGAGGGCCAAGAGGGTAGGATATCTTCTTGCAAAGTGGGATGTAAATTGCTCGCACGTACATTAGTCATCATCACTCGCAGCCCTCTCACCTCAACTTTGTTTCCTCCGAGTGCCTCTCCTTCTTCCCTTTCCTCCTCCTCCGTTTCTTGCGTGCTTTTATTTCCCCTCCTCTCTTCTCTATTGCTGCTCGAAGTCCGTTCGTGCCGCTTTTTCGTCAGCTCTTATTGTTTCCATGTTTTGGGAGTTTGGTCCAGTTTTTGGTGAAGTTCTCGGGGATGCAGCACCACGGGGGTGCAGTTGGTGGTCGAGAAATTGGTGACACGCCGATGTTAAATATTGTTAGGTTATGTAAAGAAACTTGACACATTTCTTGTGGTACAACAAAGATTTATTAAGGAACATATACCTTCCCATTCAACAATAACAGAAAACTAACCCTTTGCGCCCGAGAATCGACTGTTGGTAGCCAAATGATAGTTCCGCAAATTTTCAGACTTTAGTTAGTTTATTTGTTAGTTGGACTCAGAGGTTAAATAGTCATGTGTGCAAATTTTAGTATATTATTTAACTAAATTATACGGCGTTTAATATAGGCGAATGCTAGTAAGTATTTTGCATTTAAAAATATTTGAAGTCAGTATCATCAAATTACATTGATGGTGTACGGTGCCGCGAATATTGGCTTGGAATAACCACTTGTTTTCAGGTCAATCGTAGCACGCGCAAAACTGATACATCTTCAATGCTCGCTGATCCTTCAGCGTGGAGGAAGGAATATCGAAATCAAAGCCTCGCATCTCCGTTCTTCGAAATTCCTCGACAAAAGCTTTCCCATCGCTGCGTTCAGAAGGGTACCTATCGTAGCAAAGATATACCTACACGCGTTTCGGTATTTCCTTCGAGTCACTCAAATTCCCCTTATATTTTCCTTCTATTCACCATTCCGTTCGTTCCTTTTCCTTGCATTCGCTGTCAACTGTCTCGACACTCCACCGTTTCATTCCTCGCATCCTCTCCCACCCCCCTCAACATCGATTTCTTCTGTATTTATTTTCACCTCTGCGTTTATTTACTCTGTCAAGTTTCCACGCGTTTTCCTTGTCAATTTTTTCATAAAATTCTCTTGCAGGCATTGTTGCTATCGACATTGTCACGACTATGACAACTTCATTATTATTATTAATATGGTTACCATCACCACTAAATACTGTCACTGCTCTTATTCATCAAATTATTTATTTATTGTTTACGGAAAGAAAACCCATTGGCATAGAATAATAAAAATATTTGTACGGCATTTCCAATAGATTTCTAATCCGATTTTAAACGTCTGGAAAACATTCTTACACCACTTCAGATGTATTTCAAGATTGTTTCAACTCAACACTAGAACTACAGAGGGGGTTAAAATGGCCCACTTTGTAATTTTTCATAGAAACGTTGAAAACTTAATGTGGTGTCTGCATATTTGAAAATTTACCATGATTTTTACTATGATTGCCAAAATTAATATGATTGTTTCCCCTATATTAATTATATTATATTGAAGTAGGTTAACAGTAAATAAGACAGTCGAGGGTTAAATAAAACTGAAAAATAAAGAGAATTCCATCGGGAATGTTTGCTACCGTTCAGAGATCCTTGTTTACGTTCCTATCGCGTCTTCCGTTTTGGCGCGGCTATTTCCTGTCCGGAGCTCCTCCTCGCCTCTGTGGACTCCAATTCCGTCCGTCTACGTGACCTCTTCGTCTCTATCGGTTAAAGTCGCCCATCGACGTCCGTTTCCCTGGCTCCCTTATTTTCTCCCGTTTCCGTTTACCTTTCGAGTCCGCCGTCGAACGACGATTGCTCGACTTAACATGAAATAAATTCGATTCAGAGGAAATTGCTCGCTAGTTGCATGCAAACGGAGCTTCAGGCCGTCTTCTATCAGTTCACCCTCTACGTTTGACTTATGAAACCTCGACCGTTCCGCAAAATCATCTCTCGACGTCAGGAACCCCTCGATTCCAGCTCCTGTTTATTTTTTAAACGAGATTTACTTTTCGATGCTTTTAATAAGGGACTTCGTTAGTCGAGTCCTTCGGGCAAGAATTAATTTAGCAGAGGTTTCGAGTAGAAAAGTTAATTTATTCTCATCTATTAATTAATTATAATTCGTATTCGCTACACTATGTTATATTATTCTTTTAATTACTCGTGTCAGAAGTAAAGGATTCTACCAGAAGGTAGACTAAACTTCTACTAGAAGGATTGTAAAGGATTTTACCCGCAAATAAATAAGTAAAAGTAGTATCACAAGTTTGATATTTATTTCAAGATCTCGTTGGAATTTTTAGAGAATTCAGTATCCGCTTTACGAAAAATAGTAACTTAATCCTATCTAAACAGAATTCTATTTATTTACTACGATCAACATCAATTAACTGCGCGAAAGTAGAATCAGCGTTCGCAGAGACTCGAAATTTCTTCTCAACTTGTAACTGAACGACTCGGCCTCTAGCTACCTCGTGTAATTCAATGAAAATTCCTTTTGCCGTCGCGCCGCGGCAATTAGCCGGCGAGGACTTAATTAATCGACGGCGATATTTAATAATTTTCCAGAACGTCGAAGACCATCCCGACAACTTCCGGCGCGGCAAACAAAATGTTAATTAACCGCGGGTGCACTCGGTGAAAAATCTCTTCATTATAAGTTTGGCAAGATTTTACAAGCGCTCAGCAAGCGACTCGGGCTCGCTCGAGGATGAACTCCTCCGTTTTAAACTCTACTTTCGAAAGGGCGAACGTGTTGCTACCCTCGATCGCGTCGCCTCCTTCGCCATTCCTCACTTAAAGCGACCGGGAAGCGAGGATCGACCCAAGTTTTTCGGTGTTGCGTTCAATCATTCATTTTTCATATCTTTTATAGGTAAATCGGATCACTGTTGATTACCGTAAATGCGTAGATTTGTTTAACAAAATAAACTGAACATAAGTTTTACAGTCTAATTTTATTATTCAATTGATATTTTATTTTTATTGTATTTATTGTGAGGATCGTCATGAACTGCCCGCAGAGAGCGACCTTCGGGCTCATTTCTCCCCAAAAATCTAAAACAAATGAGCGGTTGCCCTGTTGCCGATTGCTCGACAATACAGTTCAACATCGTTCCTCTCCGCAGACAATATCGCATCTCTTACATTATTTTATTTTTAGTGGTATATAAACACTGTATCCGATATTTGAAATTAGCAAAAATTGGCTTGCTGTTTATAATTTTAGCATGTAGTTTATAAACCACACCCGCAGTTAACGAGTTAAAAGTATCCTCCTTACAGTAACTTCCCCATTTTTCTTTCAATCTCAATTTCCACGAAAATCGACTAGAAATTTCCGCCAATTCGTTTTATTTTTCTTTCCACCGTGTGTAACACTGTCAGGAGTCACGCTCGCCTAACACGAGCGTCGAGAAAATGAAGCCAAAACAAAAAAAAAAAATAGAGTGAAAAGCTTGTAGGTACAACGACCTAGGTTATTAAGCTTCGAAGGTTGGTTAATTAATGCCAGGTACACGATGGCCGGCAGACAACAAGATTCTTCAGAGACATACGACGATCCACGTGGCCGCGCATATCATTGAGGAGGGACCGTGGGTGGATCGGTAAATCTCGGTTTTTTACGGCGCTGTGCACAGGGTTTATTGTCGTGTTTCCGCTGGATACAGGTCGACGGTCTGATGATTACGTTTCTCGATATCAGAGATTTATCGTTGCGCGTAGGAACCGCTGCGGCTGCGTTTCCATTCGATTATTGTTCGTGGCTGTGTTGAAATCGTTGCTCTTTACGTCTCACGCGAGATCGAGACGGTGCTGGCAAATGTTATCGGCCGGTATTTAATATTTTCCATGCTCTATCGCGTTACGAAACTTTACAAGACAGCTCTCATCATTTTCTATTCTGAAAAACTCCTTGGGCACAATTTCTCACATTTTATTTTTTTTTCTGCATTAAAAGCGCGTTTCAATAATTCTTTCAGGTATTTTTCACCTTTTTTTTTAGGTATTCTTTATTTATCAAACTATCTCTGCAACCAAAGGACGTCGTGTATCTTAAGCACACTTAATACTAGGTATTGATTAATACCTCGATACCTGTATTAAATGTATTAAAAGAAAAAGGGATCGCAGTAGCTTGTAAATAAAGAAGTATAAAATTTTGTTTGTCCCAACATTTCTATTTTTCTCTTTTCAGCCGTAGATTTTCCACAATTTGCTTTGCTTTCTCCAAACAAAACCGTTTGCAAAGGGAAAGGCACCGACTACGAGGCTCAAAGTTTCCCGAACAACGGGTCCACGTGAAATTTTAATCCACCCCGTCGAAGCTCAGTTCCTCGACCCTCGACGAACCCCGCCAAGAGGTTGCGAAACGGCAAACAAAGAATATTAGCGTGATCATCGGGGCAGAGGGCCGTGGTTTCCGTTGCTTCGTTTATTACTCTTGTCCACGAGGAGAAACGTCTCCTCCCGTTCTCTGCTCGATTCCGTTTACAGTTTAACGACCAGGAAATGACGAGGGATTTCGTGCATCCATGTTAGAATTTGAATACAGAAATATTACTGTTAACACTTTGTCTGTCACGTTGGTCACATACGATCGATCATGGATTCTCCTGTGACGCCACGATGGTCGTTGGTGACCGGGGCGCTTCAACTACTTACAATTATAAGAGTTGAACAAAAATTGACAGTTACTGCATTTTTTTATTAAGTTCGTTAATTAGAGGATACTTTGAAGTAAAAAGTGCACCAGGAAAGGAAGCGAGAATCAGTCGTTTAACCGATGAGCTTTAGATCGAGGGTACGACCGCTGTTCGGTCGACGTAACCGTGATTAATGAGACGAAATCCGCGAAACGGTCGTCCAACGGACACAGTACCTTCGGAATTTTCTTTATTTGTCGCGCGACAGAGCCATCGTTAATCAGCGGCGATTAATAATCCAAGCTGCAGAGGCTAGCGACTAAAAGAGGACTTTCAAGAATTACGTAACTGCGAAAGAAGAAGAAGAAGAGGAAGAAGCAGGTTGGACAAACTGTTGGAGGCACGGTGATTAATCGATAAGTGGCTGCAACGCTTTCTTCGTCGATTTACGCCACTTACGGTGAATTGATCGATCCTTCTTGATGAACGATGATTAATGACGTTAACGAAAGCCTGTCTCGTGCCCCCTTCGTCTTCTCGTCCTGTCTTCCTCCCCCCTCCCCTCCCTTGCAAAATAATATTTAATAACTTATTCCGTGTCGTAGCCGTGGACCGTTCCCAGTTTCCCCTCCTCCCATCAATCAACCGCGATGATATTTTACGCGCGAAAATTGACTCCGGAGTCGTCTTAATTGGCGGACGCGAAAGGGGTACACGGCCGTTCAACAATGATAAATTGCGTCTGCTCCGAGCAGTTCTCTACGATGAATCCAGCACCTGACGTAACGACTGCTCTCTCGCAAGGAAATTGCGCTGCCAGCCTGGCGAGCTTTTAAGCCTCCCTTTGACAAGCCGCTGCTGTAGCCACGGCGAGCGTTTAAATTTCCAGCTTCACGATTTTCGTTTGTCGCGTGTCTGTGTTCCGACACAGGATAACTTAACCTGTCATGTCGGGAGGTTCGAATAACAGAGCGAAAAATTGTTACAGGCCCCGAATAAAATTTTGTCGAAGCAATTAAAAGAGAGTCTTCAAAACTTTCACCGAAGAGACACGTTTCTGTAATTAAGGTGGTGAATTAAAAGGAGTTATACGGAGAATTTGGGATTAGCTGAAGGATGCATAGGAATGCGCAGAATACATAATTTCAAATAATAACGACTCCTAAAAATTAAATCCCACGAAAATTACAAGCTCCACCTTTGATCGAACCGTTAAATCTGTCCTTCATACCTCGTAGTAATACGATTGACATAGGATTACATGTGTAGAGTATGTTTATTTGCTGTACTGCGATAGATTACACTGTGATAGATTGACTGATAGATCGAATGTATGACAGTGTTAGATTGACTGATAGATCGAATGTATGACTGTGATAGATTGAATGTATATCTGTGTAACTGTTAGATTGAATGTAACTGATGTCGCGCCCAGGGAAGTTTTGAGTTTTATATTCCCTGAACGCGTCGAGAAGGGGAAAATGTGGTGACATGGAAGGGACTCTCTGCGAGTGTTTTCCGGATTCTAATAAGGCTGCAATCAAACACCCGTGGTAATGACGATCGGCTGGCCGTTTGGGCCTAATGACGGGCCGATGTTCAGGCCCTGTTGTAAAGTGTTTGATGCAGCTCCTTAGAACACCCGCAGAGTTTCCGTGTCCCCACACATGGTATGAAAATGTGCGATATTTGTATGGGATGACGAGTGTGAGGTGTAGGTATAGGTGTCCTAGAGAGTGATAGAGAGAGACAGAGAGGACAATAGAGAGTAAACATCTCAGACGTGAGTTCTGTTATTATAATTGCGTGTTTCATCGTCTTATCGTTAATTGCGTTATTTCGTAAATATATCTTTCATTTGTTACCCCCCACATACACACACTGCGCTAAAGTTCGCGTCTCTCGTGAAACGAAGTATTCGCCCCTTAAAAGCGACAACTCGAAGTTTCGACGTAGGTGCGTATCATCCCCGTTGAAATCACTGTCAGCGATTAACCCCGGGGGGACGCGGCCGAGATAAAGATCAGCCGGCGATCTTCGTCACCGTGGAAACTTCCGGACCGTCTCCTCCTGTATCTGGTCATCGTGCTGCGCGAAGCTTAATCGATAATCGTTAAGGAGTCCAAGCGGAAAGAGGGAGGAGAGCGACAGGAGGCTCGAAAACCGACGCTGGAAAGCTAGTAGACCGGTTCCCGCGGGAATGAATGACTGATGAGCGTCCCTCCCTCTCTTCTCCATCACTTCCTGCTCTTCCTCCTCTTTCTCTCGAAGGGCCAGCAGCAATTCTAAGATTCACTTTACGGGGACGCGCGAGATAAATTGCGGCCGTATGCAAATATCCGCGATACGTCAACGCCACGGAGGAGGCTCGTTATGCGCGTGCCGCGTGAAAGCGACACCGTTATCGTGACCTATTGTGTTACCAGGAGACGACGACACGCTGATAGGAGACGGTCGCGTCGAACAGGTCGCCTGTGCAGCCGAAAAATTGGAGATCGCGACAAATGCGCGAAACCGGTGTTCGTAGCGGCGAGTCGCGTCTTTGTTGGAGCTGAATGGAGGCTCCGGAGGAAAATTCGAATTGCTGGTTACAATTGTAAGGTAGACAGACGAGAGACGTTACGTCTCCTTAGGGAAGAGCGTTGTTAAGGTAGGAGAACGCGATCCAATTCTGTGGTTATACTTAATATTTACAGTGGTAGTCTTAGAAATTGCAATATTAATGTTTTTAATACTATAAGAATTAAATGCTGCTGCAAGGTTCGCAAACAATCTATCTACAATAGCGGACAAAAGTTTAAGACGAGAGAAGAATGTAGAGCATAGTTTCATGGATTGCAAATATTGTCTGTGTTAATCATTTTTAATGTTACTACGATACAACGCTATTTATTGATTACCGCAGAATACGAATTTTGTTTATTGTACTATTTCTTATAAATTAATTAATTTGTTTTCATTTGACTCTTTGGTCTTGAACTTTTGTTCGCTACTGTGTCTATACGATAAATTGTATTTTTAAAAAGCAGTGCGATATCTGTGGCCTATCTTATCCTGTATTTACGCTTATGTCGTTTCACCTCCTTCTGTAACGGTTTCCAATGCTTCAAAATTTCAAGGAAAAATTCCAACCCAATTTGGAATTACTCTTAACGATCGCAAAGAAGCCAAGAAGCATCGACGAGCCACGGGTGACCCAGAAACAACGTCGCAAGGGAACAGGATTAGCAAGAACACGAGAAACGCGTCAGCCTGGCGTTCTCTTCGGGCCATGCACGCGCGTGATCAATGCGTGCTCATCCGTCAAGCTTGAAACATTAAAGTTCCCGATCGGAACGGGCGGAGGCGTCTCATACATCATCGAAGAAATGAATTCATCTTCCGTTAATGAGCGTCACGGTCCCCAAGGACGCAGGAGAAACGGGGCCGGCGAAGGGAAGTCGTAACTTTAATGCGCAGGACGACAGGATAATCATTATTATACCGCGGTCTGCGGGGGCGTAAACCGGATGTTGCTCAGGCGGTTCCGTTTCGCGGACGACGCTTCATATTGTCGGGTCAAATATTCCACCTCGATCTTATAAGCTTTTATAATCTTAAACATTTATCCATTTTATAAGGGGTCAAATGACCCCTTTCAAAATTTACTTTATTATTGGGAATGGGATTTTATATCGCTAAATGAAATGGACTCTTATTTGTGAAGTAATACGTTGATACTTTATTATTACTATTATGCAACACGAGGAAGGGCAATTCTGACCGTACTTTGTGAACTTTGTCACGAGACTAGCAAAACGCAGTGGTCGAAATTCCTACAACCCTGTCTGAGTCCTTCAACCCCTTTGTTCTGTTTCTGAACGTTTTCGAAACCTTCTAAAATGCCAGATGTGGCTTAACTTTTTAGAAGATGAAACCCTTGAGAAAATACGTTAAGAGAAAGTTGGTTTATGGTTCATTTTTGCTTCGTAGTATTTCTGTATTCAATTTCTCAGAAGTATTTTATGTTTAAAGATTGAGTGAATATTGAAAGAGTTTTGCCCGGATTTTCGGGGTAAATATCCCTCTGTGCGGCGTCGCGTATGATCGGCGTTCACGAGCGTAGCAATGAACAATCTGGGAACGGTAATCTACCTGACCCAACTCTCATTTGGAGAGACAATTTCGACGGGGAACGCGTAACGATAGATCAGCAGCAACGGCCAACGTTGCAACGACGACGACGACGACGACGACGCCAAGGTATACATGGACGCGAGCATGTACGTGTGTATGGGGGCGCATGGCGCCGTCGCGACGGTCGGTTTTCCACTTCGGAAAGCCCAGAAGCTGTGGTAGGTGGAAAGGAGGAGGACAATCGAGCTCCAGGTTCTTTAACCTTTGGCGAAGGAACCTTTATTGGAAGCAAATTGCGAGCTGCGACGATTTGTAGCGAGAAAGTTATCGATCACGCGGAGTCGACGCGAGACTGTTAGAACATAGTAAGTAAATTCTAATCCCGACATTTACCATGTTCATAATTTGATCCACAGAATTAGTATGCAAACAATTTTTTAACCGATCTGCAACTTTTTGACAATATCATCACCTCATTTAGAAACCAGGTCTTCAACTTGCGATCAATTTATCTGTATCAGTACTCCATTTATTATTATCCATTGTATTTGCGTAAACCTATTATTTTTCTTATATTAGTTTAGTTTTTTATATTAGTTTCTTTTCTTTTATACTGCTCTCTGTAACTAATAGATGTAAAAATTGGCGGCTAGTTGCTAACTAACGTTTTTGGTGTCAGTATTTTGGCTGCCGTCGAAAAGGGACGCGACGTAAAACTTCAAAACAAAGAATCCTGGGAAACACCCTGAAACCACTTCTCTATACCGACCCGAAGACTTAGCACGATGCAGGCAATAATGGTCGGTAGGCTGATTTACTGTCCTAGGTATTAGGACAGTTATGCGTACCTAACATATCCAAGGATCTAAGCACCTAATCATAAATCCAAGTGCTCAAGCATTTAAGTAGCTAAGTTACCAAAGCTTGCAAGCACCTAACCACATAAACATCCAAGTGCCAAAGTACCTAAAACATTCAAGTTCCCAAGCACCTCAACGCTCAACACCTAATCTGCTAACGGGTGCCATAGATACCTAAATACCAAACTATCCAATAGCCCAAGCGTCCAAAATACCCCTCTACATCAGCACCAACCCTACAGAACCCCAAAGATCTCAACTTTCACTTTGCTTCCTTCGATCCCTCACCCTTTCCCACCTTCCCAGCAACCACCCCTCGTGAAACACCTAGAGCACGCAGCCAATCAGCTAAACAGGGTGACAAAGTACGCGATCCATCCGAAACGATCTCGCAGATTCGTCGACGTATTCCATTAACAGGGGATTTCCATTCAGCCGGCGGGATCGAACGCTGAGACAAGGTCCACGTGTACTTCCACGGACCTCCCTGGCCGCCTCATAACGTGTAAGATCCGAAGCGTTTAGCGCACGCGATCCTGGTCCCGAGCAGGGCGCGTAAATCACCCCGATAGGGAGGTGCCGGGCTACGATTTCGACCAGAAACGAGGAGAACCGGACGACAAAACGGCAGTTCACGCCAGGACCGAGCCATTCAATTAAGTTTATCTCCGGCCCTTTCGGAACGCCACAGCATCCACATATATCAGTTTCCCCGGGCGGAATCTTGCAACCTGACCACGTAGCCTCCCCTATGTAAGTATGTACCGCGTATCCGCACTGTTACCAACGTGCATGGAAAAATCTAATCCCGTCTGTCTGCAGCCACGGAGGCGAACGCGTATTCTTGTTCTCGGGGAACGATTTCAAAGGTATTTAAAGTCCATCCCTGAAAAGGTCGTGGTATTTTAAATACGGAAGGTTTGTTTGACCTGGGCCCTATTTCCTACGTATGACGGTCTGCGAACTTGCCGGTGGTCGGTGCGACGACGCATCCTTGCGTGATGTTTTCCCTAAAGTTAAGGGTCTGAACTTGCATTGCTCTCATTCACTGTCAAACAGTTCAAGCAGTTTTGGGCTTTTTGTTTCAAGTGCTGTAGGTGGAAGGCGTTGCCATTTTCCAACGATCGAAGTCAGTGGACGACTGTGGATGACTTTAGCGATCAGCTGCGCCCACCTCCCGAATTGTCATTTAACTTTGTTTTGTGCATTTCTTTTGCGAAGAATTCATTATCAATATAAATCAACAAGTTTGCACTCTTTAGCTCAGATTTTTCTTATGCACTTCCTTTGACAAAGATCCCTTATTCTATTCTATGATTCGGGCTCGTATTCCCTAATTTCGGTGTTTTCTGTACTTCTTTCACGAAGAATTGCTTCCTTCAGCTTATCAATGTAATTACACATTTTTTAACTTTTTTCTCTAAGTTTTTCATTTCCTTTTTATGACGGACTCATTCTTTATTCCGTCGTCTACAGCAATTTGTCGTCTTCTATTTGTATTGCTTTTAATTCGACAGGATACGTCTAATGGAATTTTTTCGTTAAACAAAGGCATCGATAACACGAACAAACGTAGACCTTTTTATGGAATAAGCTCGGCCTTGTTCGACGTTTCTCCCCCTTCGCGTTTACAACCGTGGCGTGTTTCGGCGAGAACGGTTACGTATCTTATCTATCCCCTACACGATATATGTACCACCAGTTCCTTCCTTTCCATTCCGCCGGTCCATTTCACCGTTCGCAAGTTCATTTTTCCGTGATACACCCGTCCTGCTCGTGCGTAAAATAGCCATTCAGGTCCGCTCCGAAATTCGAGCTTGTCCATAAAGTTGCTCTAAAGCACGGAAATAGTAGCCGGTCCTTCACGGATAAGGGAAACTCGTTCCGGGGGTTGACCCAGTTTTCAGGAGGGTATCTATGATCTCGTAGGAGAAACCGTGTTTCTTTCCAACGATAGCGATCCGTATGATCGAAGATAGGCTGTCGCGCAAATTCAACCGTGTTCTCAAACTTTTATCACAATTGGCTTAATCCAATCGTGGTAGATCGGTAAAATTTTTCGGGAACAATGAAAATGTACTCTTTTATTTTTACGAAAAATTGGAACTTTTTCTAACGGGATTTATGATACTCTAATTAATCAATCTCGTCTAAACCTATTTCTGGCACACCTTCGAATCAGAAGGAGCAGACTAAAAAACAAGAGGATAACAAATTAAGATAAACCAAAGTTCTGTTTGAACAGATAAATTTCTACGCACCGGAACGAATACCATACGTATAAGAATACACGAATATTATTTTATTTTATTCTTTTTATTTCTCACTTATCTTACATTACGTATTATATAATGAACTCAAAACACTATGCCCGTATATAAATAAAGTAAAAGAAAAATTAAAAATTAAACTGACTCCGAAAAAGAAACCTCAATGTTCGCCAACTTTTCTCCCTTTCTCTCTCTCTCTCTTTCCCCGAACAAACGAACGTTGGCCGCCAAGATTCAACGAGGACTTCGCCAACTTTGTCATCGAAAGAAATTCCGTTTCCGACGTTAAAACATCTCTTGTTGGAAATTCTTTTTGCCTCCCCCCTCGTGCCTGTCTCCCTCTATAAGTGTGCATGTGTGTGTGTGTGTGTGGTGGTGGTGGAAAAGAATTGCCGCTATTGTTCAACGGCGAAGTTCGCGTTCAGAAGAAGCAGAGGGACGAAAGGTTGCCCCGAAATTCTCCCCCCCCCCCCGGAGGGGGAGGCAGTCTGCCGTGAAGGCGATTCCGGTTCCCCTTAAAACTCACCCCCGCCGCGCGCCCTTATACTTTCCCTTCCGTTCGCGCCGGCTGCTCCCCCTACGGATCTCAGTTAGGTTAATGGAACGCGTTGCCGCAAACGGCAGGAAAGTTAAGGCCGTTTCCGATTGCAAATGGACCGAAGGCGAATCACGCTGGCGACGGTTCGTCGAATCCGGTGCGCCGCGAGGACTGCCCGGGTACACGTCGAAACAATTTAATCGAGGAACAATTTTCTCCGGACTACGTTCTCGAACGTTAACGACCGTGAAATCGTTCGTTCGGCTGACGTTGGTTATTTTGTTTGAGGAGGACGGGACAATGTTTGCGTGCTCGCTCGCGCGCGCGCGCACAGAAACAGAAACAGCGGAAATCGTTTTTGGCGGACACTGTGAGGAGGAGGTGCGAATGAAAGTGCTTTATCCAGAATGTCGTTATATAGTTTACGGTGTGAATGGTTTAACGCAAGTGTCCCATCTGGTGAATGTTGTATTGTGTATATAAGAGAGTTTAGTCAATTTGAGAGCTTTTTTGGAAATTTTTCTCTCCAGATTTCAATTATCGTAAAAGATAAAAGCCTCATGCAAATAACGTTATACATCCCATTTTTGCGGTAAGTCTGACTTACAGACGGGCACGACTCTGGCCTCAAATTAATATGTAATAAAAAAAGAGCCAGTCAAGACCAGTAGAGTGAAGCGAGCGAAAGAGAATATTGCAATAAAGAGAGTGAGTGAGCACACGTAAGAAAGACTACATAAATATCAAGCTTTATACTTGTGATATATATATGTTTTCTTTAATTGTTTTTCGTACAAAAAAAATTATTAAGTGTAATTCGTCCCATTTTATCTACAGATGGAGCGTTTTTCTTTGAGAAGGGATGGAACGAGGAGATCGATGGGGGGTGTTCTGGGAGTCTCAACCTGTTGCCCTGATGTGGGTGGGAAGTAGAAGAAATTCAGCGAAAACGAAGTTCAGGACACACGAAGATCTTCCTTTTTTTTCTCTTGCAGTATTGGAAAAGCGAAAATTGCCTAGCGTTTTTTGCAACAATCCCCTTGGCGAGGTTATGCGTCTCGTTTCTGATTTTTCAACCACATTTTTCATTCGCGCGGCTTTTTCGTTTCGCTTCCGACGTTGAACCGTTAAGTTTGTCGGAGATTTATGAACGGACGAAGAATTATTGCGGAGATCTCAACGACTTATTCTTTCTATTACAATTTTGGCGATTTTTACCTTCTTTCTTACTTTCTTTTTATGTTTAATGCATGCTTTGAAGTTTTAATCGTTGTTATATCGAGAGTTAGGGCTTCTGCATTAATATTTAAAAAGTATTAAAGTTATTAATGTACCTATACTTTTTAAAGAATTCCTCATCGTTAACTTTTTATTCGTAGGTAAGGGTTGAAGAATTTCTAAGGGGTGTGTAAAGAACGAAATAGAAATCGAATTGCGTAACGTCCTAGGTGAATTCGGGGCTAATTCCATTAAGAGGGAAAGTTAGGAAAGAAAACGAAATTTTTCATGGGAAACGGTGCATATAATTGGCAATATCGTTGCATTAGCATTTCGCTAAGAATTCGCGCGGGACAATATCAATACGATCGTTTTCTCAAGGGTCCGGGGCTTCGCTTAGCTTCTCTTTCGATTCACTTTCACGGGACACTAATTCGCCAGGAATGTCTTTTGTATTTTTTCTGTATTGTTCTTCCCAAAATTTTACAAATATTTTTAAGTATATTTATATCCCCACTCAAAAATTTTGAAACATTTGTGAAAACTTGTTTTCAATGAAATTCTAATCCTCATTGTAAATTATTATTATGTAATTGTAATAATATTAATGAAAAATAAAAAAATAAAGCGACTGTTTCTTGTAATTTTTTCATTATTACTAGTTCAGAGTAAGTGTAACAATTGTCTTCAGATTTTTGGGAAAGCTGCATGTACTAAATCTTCGACCTTTTCATCGTCCATGTTACAATCGTTGTGTATAAAAAAAAAAAAAAAAAAATAGTTTAATGTTCGACAATTTATATTAACATTTTAGTACATTAAATGCAGCAAATAGAAAAGAAATGTTTCATATGCGATTGCATGGGGTAGATTTAACGACAACGCCAAGAATACAGAATTATAATCGAATAACCCTTCCATTTGATCCAACCCCCTCCGATCTCCACCCCAAGTAATTTTATCTCGCCAGCCCCGTATTCGTTACAAATAATAGGCTATTTCCTCAACAACCACTTCGAGCGTGGTGCGCGTGTTGCTCGAGTGGCGTCGAAATAAGTTACAAGCATTACGGGCTCCCGTCCGTTGCTTCCCACCAACCCTTTTTTTCCCTTGACTTATCGAACGGCGCGTCACGTAGCGCGGATCAACGTTTGAAAATATCGTCAAACAATACCAAATCTATTCACCAGCATCTGTTCTTGCTTCAAGTTTATGTCAGCAAGCCAGTTGGCTAGATTACAAATTCTGTTCAACGGATCGGTAGAATCAAAATTTGAAATATAACGGGTTGGTTAAAAAGTGGGTAGTATCTTGAATCTTTGGATTTTGTCGGTATTCTTTGCTCGATCGAGTGGGACTCTAAAAGATAAACATTTCGTCCCACGATATCAGACTTCACACACACACACACACACACGCACACGCACACGCACACACACTCACACACTCACTCACTCACTCACTCACTCACTCACTCACACACTCACTCACTCACTCACTCACTCACTCACTCACTCACTCACTCACTCACTCACTCACTCACTCACTCACTCTCACTCACTCACTCACTCACTCATTCACTCACTCACTCACTCACTCACTCACTCACTCACTCACTCACTCACTCACTCACTCACTCACTCACTCACTCACTCACACACACACACACACACATTCATGTCCGGACACAAATGTGCAATCTTACAATTCCAATTCCTAAGTCTATGCATTACCACAAGAGAACGAGGGAGTAAACTAAATTCATCAGTTTCGAAGACGAAAATGCGAAGAAATAAGTTGAAGGAACAAAAAGGAAAGCTTTAAAAAAGATTCTGTCTGGAGAGAGGGGGGAGGCTGTTAAGAGAGGCGAGGAA
Source organism: Tetrapedia diversipes (assembly GCA_033822845.1). Taxonomy (NCBI): domain Eukaryota; kingdom Metazoa; phylum Arthropoda; class Insecta; order Hymenoptera; family Apidae; genus Tetrapedia; species Tetrapedia diversipes. The sequence goes on along the minus strand of JAOPTO010002109.1, from coordinate 112,820 downwards.
AATTGTTAAATGCCTCTTAAACGCTTTCAAAGAGGCTTGAAATGTAAACTGTCGAGCTCGAAGTAACTTCGGCGGGATTCAGACACAGTCTGAAAATTGTCTGAAAGTGGTCCCGGAATTTCCTGCGCGCTCCAACTTCGAAGGCTATGGAAAAATTCAAATAACTCCGATGAAATTCTCCGACAAGTTGCGGGAAACTCTCTTACCGACAGTTACCAGAGGACCTTCTTAAACTTCTCCTTTTCTCTTTCCGTTCGCGAGAGCACCGGGATACGAAGGAGGGGGGATGTCGAGGACGAAGGGAGGAGAAAGGGATGATCGGAGACGAGAGGTGAAAAATGAAGTTCAACCGGAAACTTGCTCGAAAATGACGCTGCACCACTGTTCCTCTTTTCCAGTTTTGTTCGTGGAAAGGAAACCATAGATCTGTTTTATTACCGCTTTCATCCCCTATTATTAGACTGCGAGTTTTACGCAATTAATCAGTAAAGTGCGTTTGACGCGTATGGACGTCCTACTAAATCTCTATTGCGGTGCGTATGACGTATATACCCGTCATGTAAAATAAAAAATTACCATTGACTACTAAAATCCGTAATTTCAATAAAATACAAGAATATTATTTGATACTAAAATACAGACTTTTTCTTGTTTATGTATTTTATTATTTTTTCTGAATTTTTTAACAAATTTCTAATAACAGTAACACTTTCAGAAAGCAATTATTAATTTTTTATCAAGTAAAAATGTAATCCTTCTTCGTTTTTCGTAAAATTTATAGTAGGACAATTTCACAGACGCGTACTCAAGATGAGGTCTTACAAGAGTACAGTACATTTCTAGCCATCGTTCAGTTTCTCCCTTTCAACAATGGAAAAATAAATAATTTGCACGCGGTAGGAAATCTTATAAATCATACGAGATTATGCTCCCGCCGATGTATCCCGATTTTTTCCGGCGGCTGGCCCCGCTTGCTTTTGTCACGATATTTTATAGGCCTGACCGGAGAAGGGCGAAGAGAGGGCGGTTCACGTCAGAAACAGACCGAACCAGGTCCTCCCGTGCATCATTTCCCGTTTTCCCCCCGTTCGACCACAGTTTCGAATGCGAGCAACTCCGACGCGCGAACGGATTAAAACGAAGCACAAGGGATTATCCCGGATCTTCGGGGAATTTATGCGTCTTGGTAAGACGCCGCTTCCTCGTGTTCTTGCCGGGGAAATCGTAGCGTAGCGGACAGCAGTGGAGATGGAGGATGGTTTCTCGACGATTTTAGGACGATTTTTGGTATAGATATGTTTCTTTTTGTCTCGGTTCAGCGAGTAAGGAAGCGTTGTGGAATCAATGAAGTTTACGCGTTTGTGGGAAGTTTGAACGAGTGTGAAAGATTTCCAGGGGTTGAAGCGAATTTTTATTTGACTTTCATTGCTGTAGGCTGTGTTTATAAATACGGTAGCGGACAAAAGTTTAAGACTAAAGAGTCAACCAAATTAAAGTGACTAATTTATAAGGAATAGCATGATAAATAAAATTTGCATTTTGTGCTAATCAATAAATTGTGTTCTACAATAATAGTTATAAAAATGAATGTATAGACAATATTTGCAAACCATGAAACTGTGTTCTATATTTTCCTCTCGTTTTAAACTTTTCTCCGCTACTGTATATGTATTGGCGAAGTTACGTCGAAGGGTTAAAATTTTAAATACGTAGATCACGCATCCTTCCTAAATGTTCGAGTCATCATCGATAATCACACGGATAAGATATTAAAAGATCGTCGTGCGGCGATCGCACGGTGCCTAGCATTAACAGTACTTCCTCGCAATAAAACGAGCTGCGTATACTTATATCTTCGCATCAGATCTTATCTCTGAAAGAAAGAAACAGCTGTGGAGGTGTCGTGTCACAATATTATCTCGGATTGGCGAACAGTGTTTTCAATCGCGGTTAGATTCCGGCGTGTCACGAAAATAACTGGTCTCCCGGATAATCCGTGGAACGGCGCGAGATAATTCAGCGGATTTCGCGAGACCAGCGGCCGGATAACCCAGACAGAAGCGATTACAGGCGTCGGAAGGCGGCATCGAAACGACACAACACGGAATAAATCACGGGAAAGGAGAGACGCGTGATTACGGCTAGGTGAACGCTGGCTGAGCTTAACCAGAGATCCTGTTATCCGATACCAACTCGCCAGACGGCGTCAAGTGCAACGCTGCGAATACTTAATCTCTCTTTTCGTCGTTTTTCCACGCTTACCATTATACACGGGGCAATTTATTCCCAACCGTTTCCAACGACTAACTGGTTTAATCTTTTTGTCGCGTGGCTAATGATACTCGGTCGATACAAACGTTTCGACTCACCTTGTTGATCTGCCGTTGCAATTTTGTGATGGTCGCTCGATCCCGTTGCGCAGCAATACGTTCCGCTTGCAATGCCTGCTCCAATTCTTGCACCCGTTCTTCCAGACTCTCCTGAAACGGAAAACAAACGCAATGAGTACTCCGGAATATTTTGGTATTCCGAAAGTTCAGGTACTTTTCACTGTTTTCGTACCCGAGCACTTCAGTACCTTAGTGGTCGAGCACTTTCGCACTTTCGTGTTTGTTAGCATCTCGATGATTGAACAATGTAGTACTTTGGCACCCGAATACTTTATTACATTAGAGATCAAGTACTGGGTACCCTAACAATACCTTGCGACAGTACTTTTATGCCCGATTATTTTAGTACTTTGGTACTTCGATGTTCAAATGGCACAGTACACTTTGATATTCGAGTACTTTTGTGGGGACACGGAATCTCTGCGGGTGTTCTAAGGGGCTGCATCAAACACTTTACAACAGGGTCTGAACATCGGCCCGTCATTAGGCCCAAACGGCCAGCCGATCGTCATACCACGGGTGTTTGATTGCAGCCTCATTAGAATCCGGAAAACACTCGCAGAGAGTCCCTTCCATGTCACCACATTTTCTCCTTCTCAACGCGTTCAGGGAATATAAAACCCAAACTTCCCTGGGCGCGACACAGTTACAGTTATACATTCAATCTATCACAGTCATATATTCAATCTATCAGTCAATCTATCACAGTGTAATCAATAGCTGTACAACAAATAAACATACTCTACACTTTAATAGCTAGATTACTTCAGCGTCTAAATACTTTATCGCTTACAATTTTACTCATTCCTAAACCTACGTCAATTGTCAATTTAAACTTCTACCAAAAACAGAGTTTCAGTCACAGAAACGTTTAACGGATTCCCCAGCTACGCTTCTGTTTACTAAGAGGAAAAAAAAAATCACGGAAAGCAGGTTGAACCGACGTTCCTCGATTTTGAGCAGCCGAATCGCGGCCATCCGCGTGTTCGTAATCTCTGAGTACACGTGCAGCGCGATCTCTCGACGAACTTTAAGCTCCTGTTAAGGCAGCTTAAAACTCGAGCAACAGGAATTACGGGGGGCCGAGGATATCCCCGCTGAAAGTTACAGGGAAAGTTTCCAGTTCCGTTGCGTTTGCGGCCACGGAAGTTAATTGAGAAACGGTCGACCGTAAGCTTCCGATCTATGCCCGATTCGGAATCCGATCGCTGGCCAAACTGTTCACCGAGATAACGCCCTTGGAATTCGCGGAACTTTGCCCTCCACGTTTAATCGGCGATGTTCCAACGCAAGTTTTACAACGAATATATTACTGTATATTTAAGGTACAGTATTCCAATGAAACAATCTTTATTCGATCTGTAGTTACAATAGTGGACAAAAATTTAAGACCCAAGGGTCAAAGAAAATAAATACATTAGAAATAATAGTATAAATAAAATTTGTATTCCATGCTAATCGATAAATAGTGTTCTACCATAATTTGCGTTCAAATCTCACGAATTCTCAAGATCCGTGATACCTATCCCCACTTTTTTGTTCTTCCGTGTTCGAATCTCATGAATTTCCAAAACCCAGAAAGCCTAATTAAAATTTTCGATCCCACCGTCCAAAGTACCCGAAGTACCTTTGTACCACCAACCGGAAAAGTTTCTTCGACCAAAGAACACCCGAGAAGTCACGTCGCAGTCGTAAAGCCAGCCGTCCTCGAGCTCCCGAGACGAACCTCCCTTTTCACTTTTCACCCCAGCAACCCCCTTCCCCCCGTGCGACGCAATAATAACGCCGTCGCCACCCTCCGCCCTGTCCCGCCCCCTTCGCCTAATTTACGTCTTCGAGCGGGTATTTCCGATTATCAAACGCGCTCATTCAGCCGTGCTCGAGCGGAATGCTAATGAGCGGCGTTGGCCTCCGAGGGCTGTTGGTCGCGATTTGACCATAAGTATCGGTGCAATCCATTAGATTCGAGGCGACGCCGCCGGTTTCAGGGGCCCTCCAAGCCCGGCCAACGACGTTTCTCGCGCGAGCGCGGGGGATGATTCGTATGCGGGGGCACGTAGCTGCAATTCACCCTTCCCAGCCCCAACGCGCGGCCGAGTCCACGTTTTAGTGCCCCGCCAGCACGGCCGGCTATTGTTTGTCGCGAGCCAACGAAATTATAACGGGTGGCCGCGTTTCGTCGGATCGGGCGAAACAGAGAACTGCTGAATTTTTATTGTTCGTTCGTTTGTTTGTTATCGCGCGGACTGGGGACGGGGTGGGCGAGTTCTGTTTGATAGGGAGGATATAACAGTTTGAAACGCGTTGACGATGGTTTAATCTATTATGGATTTACCGGTGAAGTAATTAAATATTTTTACTTTCCAAAAAAAAATGCTTTTTATAATTATAGTATCTTAGTTTTTGAGTATTTAAAAGAAGGTAGTCTTAAGGAGGGTTGACCGAAAGAAAGTCAGGCTCATCGGATAAAACTGTTAGCGACAGATAATCCACAGATGGGTCGGCAATGTGTTTCAGCGAAGAGGAAAGGCCTAGGAGAGTTTTCTTGAAGGAAAAGGGGGTCAAAGTTGGATCGAGAGTCAAGAAAGAGTCACGTTGCAAAATCGTGTTAAGAGTGATTATAAACTGTTGATATCTATAATATAAGAAACACTTTTTACCTTATACTTTGGTATTAAATCTATAATAATATTAACTATAATAATTATAGTATTCAAATTTCTACATAATGGAAGAGGTACAGAGAAAGTGGTTTAACCCAAAAATGTTTTATATTTTAAACTGTTACTACGTACGCTGCTGTATTTTTATTTTGAGATGTTTGTAGGAATTTTCTTCTTACGTTGGAAGATTTGATGATTATGCAAGGAATTTTATGAAAAATCTGAAGGGGATTTGATGAGAATCAAGAATGCCAGAATTGTCGGGATTAAATTGGAAGAGTGTTTGCAGACTTGCGAAAGCGTTTCGTTTGTTTTGGGATTAATTCGTAATACACCCTGTATAAAGAGGCGAGGGGTGGATTTCCTTGCCTGCTCGCGTATACTTGTAAATCTGTATTAAAGGGTTTCCAGAATGACCATGGTTGACATTATCGGGAAAGTATTGGTTTCCCTTGGATTAATGGCGCACACTGCGCCGTGAATAATTATGAGGCAACCGGGCCAGAACAAACAAGAAAAGATTTAAGACCCGGCCGACCCTCCTTGTAATTTTTGCCCGCTTTCAAGGGTTGCGCGTTTCCCCTAGCCCCGTTTCTCAATTTTCCCCAAAACCTGCGATCCTTTGTCGCGCGTGCGCCGATAAATCGAACCAACTACTTTATTCGAGTACCAACCACTTATATGATTTTTCTCGACAAATGGTAAAGCCGGACATGAAAACATTAATAGTGAACATCAAACTGGAAATTCTACTGTAATATTTGTAGAATTTACACAACATAATATGTATTATATTAGTGGTGTTGGTTGTCACAGAATATGTTGTGGTACGGCGTGAAGGTGAGCGATGTTTGCGTGGAAGAACGAGCGCGATGCGTGTGTACGAAAAATATTTTGTTGATGAACGAAGCTTAAAGTTTATGTTGCGAGCACGAGTATGCGTGTAGCGAGTGTGTCATGGTATGGTCTATATAGTTTGTATACGATATGATTTGTGAGAACACGAGAGTAAAGGAAGTGTTTAACGAGTATTGTAAGAGAGAGCAGGTATGTTGAGAGAACTGTCCAGGAGAGAGAGAGAGAGAGAGAGAGAGAGAGAGAGAGATTCATCCGCGAGCAATCTATCTAAAGAGTTTATGCTATTTTATTTCATCACTTTTGTTTAATATATTGTTTTACGCCCACGAAGCAATTATTATACTTATCCACTCAGAGTATCATCTATTTTATATTGTATCTAATGTTTCTGAAACACAGGAAGTGTACCAATAAAACAGCAACCTGAAAATTAAAAAAATAAACTTCGCTCCACCCTGAAGCGAAACATCTCCATGCTCCACAGTTTCCCACCCTCCACCCTCGGTTCCAGCAGCATCTCAAGAATTCCCTCGCAGCTTCTCACCAGAAACGCGACTCTTCTCCCAAAGAGTTCCACCCTCTCCACGGAGATTCTTTCATAATTAATCGGATCCATCGAATTCTTGCACCGAGAGAACACGAAGAGCCGCGATCTCTCGTTCGCCAAGAAAGAGGAGCACAGGCTGGTGCAATTATAACCAGCCACCCCCTCTGTATAACTAGCCCTTGTCCCATGCTCACCCTTCGGGATGGACGGAAGGGCGTCACCATTGGAAGACCCATAGAATTAGTACAGGGACTTCCGGGACGTCATTTAAAGTACAGAACCGTCGCGATGAGGCCACTCTATATGCAGAGATTCCGTTAAATTGCAAACGCCCATTTTCCAGGGCGGCGGGGACGGAGGGCGGGGGAAGAGGGAAGAGGTAAGGCGAACAGGAACAAGGGTAAGGTCCCGTCCGCGTCGCCCTCGAGTAATCAGACGGTTAACTCGATCCCGGGAACGTTTACGGGACGACAGCTTCGAGCCGATTTTCTTACGCCCCGCAGAGGGGAGGCTCGCTGTCCTGTGTTTGTCTGTCCTCCTCCTACTCCCAGGGGGATGTTGATTTCGACGGAATGAATTTATTCGATTCACCGGGAAAAAGAGTAACCCTTTGACTGCTATGGGCGCGTATGTGCGTTTCTGGAGAAAGTTGCTCGCGTGAATTACGGATGCGTATATGCGTTTGTCAATTTTTCCTCACTCCCAATTGCTAATAAACGCAGGGCATTTATCGACCGGGAGTATTTATCACTCAAAGGGTTAAATCGCGCTTGAATGAGCTTATTTTCCAGTTACCATTCTGTGTTTTAAAATATACAACACTGTCGTAACTTCTGGCTAAAAGTATATTTTTCAATATTTTGATCATTTTCAAGTTTTCTTTCTTATATAAATAACATCCTTCTGTCTTATTTTTTAAAGATTTGTTAACGCTTTTGTGTTTTTTTTTTTTGAAAAAATAGAGAATAAAAAAATTGGTGTAAAAACCACCGGTGTTTATTTTTTTAATTGGTGCGTTAAGAGATTAAGAGTGATGACTAGTTTGACTACGAAAACAAGATGTAGAACCTAAATTGAAGTTTCCAATTAATCAGAAATAACGGATCTGCACTAGAAGAGAACATGGTTCAACATCCTAACTTCATGTTACACGCGTAATTCAGTCTAGGTTAGATTCAACAAATTAGTCACAGAACAACCCAATTCGTCTTGCGCTCCACGTAAACACACTCTCCTCGCGTCTAGTTTAGCATGATCGAGGATTCTTTCGCCGCCTTACAGCACGTAACACGAGTAAACTCGATAGGAGGGCGTCGTCTATTTCGAGAACGTGCCATTCAAACGGTCGTGTTTAGGCAAGATCTTGATTTAAGGGTGTTTCGTGTCTCGTTGAGACGCGTCGGGCCGAGCAGCTGTTAGTTGAAATTACGATCGTTTCGCGTTCACCGCGGAAAGGGGGGGTGGGGACGAACGGCGAAAGCGGTGTATTCTCTAAAACGCGACGCGAGCGTCGGGAAATTCGCGCCGACGTCGCGGCGTTCCTTTGTTGCCGCCTGACGCTGACGCGGTTGTTCAATTTCGACGTCGACGGAGGTGTGAAACTCCTCTCCAAACAGTGGCTCACACCGAGCTCCCAGCGTCCAGAAATCCTCCTCCCCTCTTCCATATTACTCCCCTCGCGAGAAAACGTTTCCTCGTTTGGCGACGACGTTCGTTTTGCTAACGGTTCACGTTAGTTCTCGAGCAAACGAAGACTAACGGTAATGATCTTTGTTTTCTACAAGGTGAAATTTCACCTAGCCAAACAGTTTCATGTGCTGTGAAATATTTCTGGGATCTTCCCTGTGGGACAGTATTCGTGTTGGAGTAGAATCTCTGATCCTGATTGATGAATGGCTCATTAGAATCGGAAAAATGTTTATTTAACCAGAGAAAACTGAAGTATGCGGCTGTTGCGAAGGAGGGAGGGAAGAAAAAGGAAGAAGGGGTGTTTCGTCCGGGGCCTGGTATAGTGGACTCATTGGTAAAGCTTACCTAGGTCAGTAGTAACAGTCGATGATTATAGAACTGCGACGATACTCTATGGTCTTAACACCAATATATACGAAGATGCAGTTTGCTTTTCTAGTCAGAGGTGTTGGCAGTCGATCAGGGTAACCCCGGGTCTAACGATTTTTAAGAAAATTCCTACCAGTAGCACTAGCGAATATACAGCAGTACTTAAAAGTGCAGGACATTGGGATTATCCTGAGCGAAATACTAATCTGCCTTCAACATTTATTCCCCTTGTATATACTTTTAAGCAAATATATTGACATTTCTTGTATAAAATACACTTAGCCATAATTTTTCATCTAAATATAAGAACCTCAAAAATTTGATTCTCCGAAAATATCGCGTTGACTTTCTATTGTTTTAGAAGTAGACGGTAGAATTTCTTGCGGTCAGACAAGTTTTACTAAACCCAGCTCTCAACGAAACCGAGCTCGATCCTGCAGGAGTCACCGAAAGAATGTTCCCTGGGCTTGCCCGTGACAACATAAATCAAGGGAGGCGACAAGAAACATCAAACAAGCGCGTCCGTAATTCCGAGGTCGGTCAAGATCTCAATCCGAACGCGATAAATCGCGCGGCGACAGGCGACCCGTCTGAGTCGCGGCTCCTCGCCCCGGGAGATTTAATGGACTTTCAACGCGAAATATGATCGCTTTGCGTACGCGCGGGTGCCCGGGGCCAAGGGTGTCCTTTGCAGCCACTCACTCTGAAGAGACTTACCCCAAAGACGACAACGGGCGTCGAAATACGCGCGAGGCTACTCGCGCCTCTAAATGCGACCGCCTCGGGTTAACATGCTCCCTCTGTGTCGCTCGTCGCCGTGCCTCAAACGCGTACAAACGCGCTCGAGTCTTCCTTCGAAACGCGTCGCCCGTAAATCTTAATGAACTTCGGGGATCCACGGATTGTTTACACATGTTGCTGGAAAAACTGGGAAGATTAACTGAAGTTGTATAAATATTTTGGGATTTAACCAGTTAAGTGTGTTTGACGACTATATTCGTCATGGAGATATGTCAAAATTTTGTGTCATGACGACTATATCCGTCATGCGTAAAATTTTGTTACAGTTTGATATATAAATTGTAATTTTGGCGAAAACTAAATTATATTCGTAAAGTTTTATATGTTTAGAGGTCAACACGAAATAAAAAAAATAAATGAAAATTATATAAATAATTTGAGTTGGATTTATAACTATATCCGTCATCGCTTGATTATCGCGACACATACTGGGTGGGGTGCTTTGTAAAGAGGTTGCCACACTTAACTGGTTAAGGATGTGTTTGTGAACTGGCTTTAAAATGCTAGTGCTAACAAAAGATAAACTGTGTTTATTACTGGTGAGAAAAATAAAACTTCTTTAAGAAATGATTTTAATTATGCAATGAGAACCGCAGAGGTTCAAGGCGGCTAGTTGCTAACTACCTTCGGGTGTCCGTTTTTTGGCTACCGTCGAAAAGGGACACTGATGGAATATTAAGGCAAATAAGGCAGTGGCAAACTCCAGCAATAAAAACAAAAATTATATTTTATATACATAGCTTGGAGATCAATAGCATGAAACGATGTACAAGGAGATAATGGTAACAAAAGATAACAAAATGAAGAAATGAAACTGTATTTAATTACACGTTAAAATACATTTCCACGTCAAATTAATTTTTTTTCATTAAGAAATAGAGATAAAAAGAGTTGCTGGTATTGTCATTAGATGCTGTTTAGCAATGTTTTGTATTACTTTGATAGTTACCGATACCAAAACTTACTTCCTCTACTCATAAACAGACAGAATGACATTTAGTAAAAACTCAGCTTGGCAGAAAACGTGTTAACACACTTCTAGTTCATTGCTACCAGCATAGAGCACACAAAAGATTACCTGTCTAACTTCCCATCGACATGATCGATCGTGCATACGTCGAAGAACCCGTTGCATCCACCGTCTGACTGACGCGCGTCAATAAAGTGATCCTTGTCAATCGCACGTCCGTCACAGAACGATCCGCGCGAATCGTTCCATCGTCGATTCGAATGTTTTCGTAATAAATGATCCGGCCAGCATCGGTAGCGGACGCGCGAGTCCCGTGAAATCAAAGCGACGTCGACGACACGTGTTTTTAATTTCCGCGTGGAAACGCTCGCACGCGCGCCTCTAAAGGCGAGCCCCAAAGCGGCCAGGAAAGCCGCCCCTGCCTGTGCAAAGCTCGTTTCACCCCCGCAGCGGGCGGCTAATGAAAATCGAACGATCAAGAGAGGCAGAAGGTGGTTCCCGTTCGAGGGATTGCCCTTTGAGCCGGGCGCGGAGCGTCAAAAATCGAAAAAATGCCGTCAAACGCGTTTAACGTAGTCTGCCTGTTCCCGGGGTTTCGAAGAGCTTCGTTGGAGCGTGCTGTTGGAAAAAGTTATACAGGAAATTCTAGTTTACTTTATTTCGTAGAGTGCAGATGATAGGGCTCAGGTGTGAATAAAATAAAGCAAAGTGCTTGGAATATTATTAATGTATATAGGAAATGTTCTATAAAATGTAGAACGGAAGATGGAATTCAGGTGTGAAAAATAAAAGTGAAGCGATTATAATATTAATAACAGTATATTTAAAACAATTTAACAAAACAACTTAAACGACTTTACAACTTAGCAACTTTAACACTCTTTCTACGTTCAATACTTTCTGCCTTCACCGTCCAATACTTTCTTTACGTTAGTCAAAAGCTTTCTGACTCGCGCTCGCATTTTCCCCGTCATATATTCTTCCAAACACTCGTTTCCTTTCTGCCTAATTGTCAACCTTTCTCACTCTAGGCATTCAGTCACGACCACCCACAATTTCTCAGTCACACTGTTTTCCAAAGTTCTCATCTTTCACGCCTTAGAAACATTCGAGCCCAAACATTCTGCGTTCGCACGACAATCGCCCAACTCAAGTACTCTTCAGGCTTTCCCAAACTCGCATCCGCACGATCGCATTCCTACATGTATGCAGGAATTTAATAATAAATACTTGATACCGAGTACTTATTTTATCTTCTATATCTTGCATCAACTAACAGCGCGAATTCGCTTCATAATAAATACTTCATTCTCTATATCTGACATGGATCAATACCACGAATCTGCCTGATAAATATTTCACGACTCTATATCCAACATCAATCGATATCACAAATTCACCTTGTACATCTCGCGTCAGTGCTAAAAATTCACCCTTTCCTCTTGCTGGGTATAACAAAAATAAAAAAGTTCCACGTTTTCCCACGGATTACCAACCAATTTTTCCATTCTTCCACTAAAAAAAAAGAAAAAAAGAATCAAACCATTTCTCGTAATTCACTTAGAGATTCCCCACGAGCACCGAGGCGCCGGCCAGGCGAATAAAACAGCGTGGCGACCGGTAACGAATCGTCGTTATAAATATCGTTTCGCGAGCAGGATAAACGCTAGTCCTGCGAACCGAGCATCGCCAGTTTGTTTCGCGTTTTCCACCGGTATCCGGGATCCAAGAAATATTCCGCGAATGCACCGGTAAATTATAGCAGCGTGTCAACCGGCGATAATAAATCGTCGTGTGCGCTGCGTGCGCGTTTAAACGGCGCGAGACGAGCATTAAAAGCAGGTTGCAGGACCTCGGTTCGGTCGTTGCGATCGGCGTTCGAGATAGGTCGCGTCTTCGACACCATAATCGCAGCAATCGTTACCATAGTTGCATTTTGGACACATTTCGCACCAATTTTTTGGGATAATTTAAATTAATAATCGTTAAGGGTAGGTTTATGAGAATCGGTGGTACCATTGAGGTGTTGCAATTAATACTTGGTTGTTGATTGGGTGAAATTATTTGACGATTACTGTAAATCAGAGAGGTTGATGAGTTTGTTGAAGTGAAGATGGGTTGAAGCTATGTAACTTTTGAGGTCTTTAGATTGGCCGTACTAGGTGGTAATCGTTACATATGTGGCGTATACACCTATCCCCCGATTTACACGGTACTCGGTTTACACGATTTCACTTTTACACGGTTTTTAAATTTGCTTGAATTAGGGCGACAATTGGGTAATCATTTTCTACAAAATGACCCGAATGTTGAACGAGCTCTCCTATTTCAGCGAGATATTAATAAACGCTTAACTCAATATGAGGAGGTCTATAAAGATTTGATCAAAAATGAAACACAATTGTTAATTACGGATTTCACTACCAAAGTTCGCCCATCTGAAGTTGTTTCTAATTCATCTAACATCGAACTTGAATCGCATCAACCACTATCGAGTGATGAAAGTGATATCATACCAATCAGGAATAAAAGATTATGAGTCTACGAAAGTGATAACAGTAACTAAATTTCTGGTTAAATTTTTTAATTTATATTTCTCGTTTCTATATGTAAAATGAATTACATACATATACCTTTATATTTTTGTCATTTTATAAATAGACAGTTATTTTTATGTTTTTAAGATATATTTAGTTTTATTTTACGTTGAAATAAATGACTGAATTATGCACATTTTAGTTTGTTTTCGATTTACACGGTTTTCTAAGGAACCTATCTTCAGTGTAAATCGGGGGATAGGTGTAATGCACAAGCGATTTGATCAAGGAAAATTCAGAGAGAAAGCCTCCGTGTATAATAAAGTATGATTTTAGTGTTTCCGCACGGCAATCGCATGATATTGTGCTTTTGAGTAGGTAGTTGGAGACAAATAAAGTTTAACACATCGTTACTTGTTTTAGAACGATAAATTATTTTTGCCACGTCTCCTCGCATCTACGGTTCCAATTTCGACGTATAAATTCGTGAATTCCACGGGTCTCAGTGAATCTCTGTAAACTCGAACGCTTAAACTGTTCGTTGAAACACGGAACAGAACGCGATTCGATGCAGCAGCGTTACGTTTAACGAGGTACTGCGCGATCGAGAGGCAATTCAGAAGGTAACGTTACAACGATCGAACCTCCTATAACCTCGTTGCGGCTATAACCGTTCAGCCGCGATCACCTCCGGCGCAATTTTAATATTAATTACCAGGTAACGCCGGGCGAACGCGATTATTACGATCAGGGTATCGGTGGATCGTGCAAACGGAATGCTGATCGCGGTGAATTGCTTCACAGCCAGCGGTCGCTTTCTATAGAACAATGCGACATCACGGCTATTATTTAGAGCAAACCGGAAGTGCAGGCCGACTCGCGCTGCATTAATATTAATCACCGCCTATCGAAACGCTGATAACTATCATTTTCACCTTCCTTTTCAAGCCAAACAAAGAAACCCGATAATTTTACCTAGCCCTCGTATCCTTTTTACTTGCTCAACCCTTTATTCCCGGCAGAAGTATCAACTCCAACCTCGACAATCGCTCGAACACGAACACGAAGCGACTGGTGGGGAAATATTGAGTCGTTGCTGCTATAGGAATTTCATTTTATTTAGCGATAGATCGTAGGGTTCGGGGGTGTAGGTAAAATAAAATAAACTTCTTAGATATTGTATATTTAAAATAATTTAACGCTTAACCAATTGAATGGGGAGATCTTTTATTCCTTTCTTTGTCACTGATTCTATTTACTTTTGTTATTGGATAGTCTTGAATTAGTGTTGCTCACAGTTCATCAAATGCATTTTCTACTCTTCCAAAGTACAATTTTCAATAAATTCAACACTAGTTCAAGACTGACTAATAACAAAAGTAAATAGAATCAATGGCAGAGGAAAGAATGGGAGATCCCCTCCGTTCGGTTGGCTAAGTGTTAATAGTAACGTAAAAACAATTTTTCAACTTAACAACTTCAACGTTAAGTGAGTAAGATGATAGTGTTCAGGTGTGAATAAAATAAAGTAAAGTGCTTAGAATATAATAATATATGTAAAATAGTTTCGTAATAACAACTTAAACGACAGTCTTACTTATTTCATGATCACACTCTTTCTGCCACGCGCTCACATTTTCCCCGTCATATATTCATCCAAACACTTATTTTCTTTCGTTCTAATCCTAAACCTTTCTCACTCGATGCATTCAGTTACGTTCACCAAAAATTCCTTACAATCAGTCGCGACGTTGTCTCATGTAACTCATCCTTCGTGCCTCAGAAACACCCTAGTCTAAATATTCTACGTTCACACGGCTATCGCGTTCAACTCAACCGCTTTTCACATTTTCTCAGAATCGTACACCCGCTCAATCGCATTCCTACACTTCCGTCGAGTAACAGTTGAAACGGCAAGCGTTCGTTCGTGGTACGCTCGACGTCTGTTCCAAATTTACTCGAAATGCACGAAGTTGGTCGACGCGTTCCTGAAACGTACACGTGCTCCACATGCACGAACACGCCCAGCTCGTTTGCATGTAAACTATTCGCAAGACCGGGTAACGCCCGGTTTGCACGTCAACCGAAGTGCAACACGTGCTCGCTGCCGTCGTCCCGGCTGAAGAACATTCGGATCGCCTCGGAAAGTAACTGAACGGATGGATGCTCCGGCTGAATGCACTTTACCGAATTTAAGTCGTCAAAAGTAGCGACGTGAAGGTTTCTGATAAATTGTATTAAGGTATATAAATTGTTCGTAATCTCCCGCCGCAATTATGTCATAACTATAATATACATATGTATGGCAATGTCAACACTTGGCTGCATTCATCCCTCTAATTCTAGTTTCAAATAAAAACTCTCCCTTGTCGTTCAACCGCTGTTTTATTTACTCCTGCAAAATCAAGTCGAAAACCCACTGCGATTCAAAACTGAATAGCAGAATTTCTAACAAATGAATGTTATAAGATTAGAATTTGAATACGTGATTTTTGTATTGTGTAGTATTGATATAAATATTGGTATATATTTAATAATTGTTTTATGGAACAATTTTGCCAAATATCTTTCAGTAGATATACAATTTATTAATAAGCACTACCCTTTAAATCAGTACTACCCATACAAGCATTTACTATTTCAAATTAGATATAAAATTCAATATCAATAAAATTTTGATACCTTCACATTTCTAAATTATTATAATTCTTTTATAATTTATCTCGTTTTATTAACTTATAAAGGATATTTTCTTCAACAACTACTTTATACTGTACGTATACCAAACGGTTTTTATATCCGTAAATAAATAAATAATTCCCAATTCCATACGTTACACCCCCAATCATTATTCCAACGACAAAAAGGAAGAAGCTGCGAAAACCTTTCCGCTCGCCCTTCACCCTTATCGATCGGAAACGCTGCACAGTGGACCGAAGACAGGATTAGCTGATTAGCCAATTTAACGAAGATCACGAACGAGAGGAGGCCATCCGTGTTCGTTCGATAGGTCCAGCAGCGCTCGGAATCCTCTTTGCGTTCTACACGCCCCTTCGTAACTTTGATCCTGATTACCATGGTCCATCCCTCTCTTTCCCCGTAACGAGAGCGAGCTTTCAGGGGGCTATCGAAAAATCCCGTAGAAAGGGGGCCTCTGCCACGCGTTGTTTCCATGCTACGTACGCGGAAGAAGGAGTACAAGGCTTCAGATGTTCTCACGTCCAGCTGAGCTTTTCGGCCCGATAATTAGGCAGGGAGCAGGGGGATGAGATAAATCAGGTGGAAAACAATGTACTTCAAAGGCCTCTTGTCGCTCGTTACGCTTCTGCTTCATCGTTTTCTCTTTTCCTTGATACACACCGGTAAGACAGCGAACGGCCCCACGTAGCTATTGCGCTCGCTCGTGGACGACGGAAGAAAGTCGGAGCGAGGCCGTTAACCTTAACACTTTACCGACAACATACGCACTCGTGGATGCATTGTTAATGTAGAAAGATCTTAGGATCGTTATTATTAGACTTAATATTATAAATGCGATTGATGACAAACGTACAGGCACCCCTCGACATTTTTAAAAATTCAACTTTTTAAGCCTTTGCGGTTGGATGTCCCCTTTGAGGGAACATCGAGCAGGCTACTGGGTTGCCCCCTCTCAGGGGACATCAGACTGTAGCCATTAAACTACAATATTGTTTTGATCATACTTTAAAACCCAACTTTTGCTGCATATCTTTTTACATCCCTATATACTTTCAGGAACCAATTGTGTGCGAAAGTCGAGAGGCACCTGTATACAGTACACGGTAATTCCTAGCCTATAAATTTCCTTCCCGTAACCTTCGGTACCAGTATTTGCAGGTGGAATAAGATACAGCATTCTCATCAAGAGCTTCAGCCTCAGCAGTGTTTTTTTTTTAATTGAAATGCGAAGAGCACACAATGACGAATGTGCTCTTTGCTGCACACGCCATTGTTTAAACTATTGTTTATCTAGGTTATGTAGATCGAATCCCAGGCAGTTTTCTAATGTTTTGGAAAGCTAGATGTCTACAGTGTTAGACTTCAAAAATACCATTACAATATTCAAATTGTAAATATCCTTTATCATCATCAAAAGATGAAAGATTAAAATTAACTTGTACAGCTAATAATTACTTCTAACCGAACTCTGCTCCGGTTAAATTCTGGAACATCCGAACGAAAAGGTGGCGACGGGTTAAGCTTGCGCCACGTATTAAGCTCCGCGGATATCTCGAGGGCTTCCACGAGTTTCGCATACTGAGGCGCAAAATTATGCGGGAAATATGTACAAGACACCCTTGTACGTCGGTAGCCGGGCTAGAAAACGCGGCTCGCTGCAAGATACGCCTGGAATCACAGCCGTAATCGTCTACAGACTTCGAAACTGTTGACGCGTTCATGCTAATGCAACGCTGCTTCCGGTTCTCGCCGGAAGATCCTACGCTTCGCTCGAATGCTTTCGAATTAAAATGGAAAGGTGGAATCGTTCCAAGAAATTTTTCTCATCGTCCTTTTATAAATAGTGACAATAGGATATGGAAGAGATCGTAAATCGAAGAAAATTAATTTCAGCAGACAATCTATCGAAATTGTGGAGTGGCAGAGATAATATTCTGAAAGGTTCAACTCAAGAATTTTGAACCTTCACGGTAAAGAGAGAAGAGAAACTTTAGAACTTCGAAGAATATGAAATTCTAATTCCAAATTTAGGAGAGCTCTAAAGGAAAAGAGAAAGGGTAGAAAAGTGAAGAGAAATTTTAGAAGTTTAAAGAATATGAAATTGTAATTTCAAATTTTGGGGAGCGCCGAAGGAAAAGAGGAAGGGTAGAAAAATGTCGAATAATTCGAATAATTACTACTCAATCCGGCGGAAACGGTATTCGCTCGATTCTCGTGGCAGAGAGGAACGGAATGCGAGGCTGAAAGGGGGGCAACAGAATCTGAAGTGCCATCCGCTAGGTGCTCCTTCGATTTTCTGTTAAAAGTCCCGGCGGAGCCGCGTCTTCGAGGGCCTTTACACGGCCGAGAGTCAGCAGGATGCGAAGGGGGTCAACGAACGAGTCGTCCATGCATGATTTTTCCACGAGTGCTCTCCATTACCCGGCGAACGCTCGGAATTCGTCTACCCCGCATAAATTTCCATCCGCTTAAAAGCAACGGGTACGCACAAAGAGGCCGGAAGTCGTGGCGAATTTGTCAGGGACCCGTGCTCGCCGGATCGTCGTGTCGATAGTTCCGCAAAGACAACTTCCGGTATGTTAGCGGCTTGAAAATTTGCGCGGGGAGAGGTTGTGTGTCGATTAATCATAGAACGAGGGAAAAATGAATGATTCTATAGAAGGCGTAAAGCATTAAGTTGCATAATATTTACGAATTTGCTTAATTTAAATTAAACGCAAAAATGGAAGGATAATAAGGTTAATCTGTATATTACAATATTTATTGTATAACAATGTAATAGATAAACAAAGTTGTGCAGAATCTTGTGTATTTATACGTGTTATCCAAACACTTTTATAAATTCTACGCTAGACTTTGGCAAACACTTCTCGATAACAGAGGGCAAAAATGAATTACCGATTAAGAAACTTAATAACATTGAAACTCGTTAAAAACGCGACAAGAAACCAATTACGCAGCTCGCGGTCCCATCGCTCGCCCCCCGGAGAGCAAACAAAGGGAAAAGCGGAGGAACACCAAGGACAGAAGGAATAAAAATCCGCTTTCGCGCGAATCGACGGCGACTTCCTTTCACCGTCGAGGGACTCTATTACCGAGCTCTGCAAACAGACGTTCTTGGGGACGTAATAAAGTTAGAGGCGGGCAGGGTAGCGAGGCGAGGGGGTTGGTCGAGGGTTGTAGGTGGACGAGGCCAAGGTGGAGCCGCAAAAGTTCAAATTGATTTTGCAAAACCGCGGTCCGCTTTATGCAAATTCTGCCGACAGGACACACGCTCTTTTCCTCCCTCCCTCCCGCCCCTCTTCTTCACCTAACCCCTTTCTCGCCCCATATCTCTCTCTCTCTCTCTCTCTCTCTCTCTCTCTCTCTCTCGTTCCTTCTGAATCGTAGAGCAGGGTGTTTTCATGGTCCTCGACTCGGGTTCTGCTCGGCTCCGTGGCCGGCGTTGAATTATGGCCGTGATTTCCGGCGAGATGGACCTTCCGGTCTGGCAGAAGTCCAGTACTTCGCGAAAGTGCGCGGATAAATCAAAAGCGTTTTTTCGTGGCGCACCAAGGCGTTAGTTTATTGCCATGTAAATCATTCGCGAGCAGGGAGGTGGCATGCCGAACGAAAAATACACGGCCCCGTCCGTCATCGTCTTCCACTCGTCGCGAGATAAATGTCACCGCCTCTCGATATCGAGGGCTGTCGACGACAAGGCATCGACGAACAGATATTTTTTTTCGTGTTATTTACTGGGTCTATGGCGTCTCTATTTCGCTTTTCAGGATTTTAGGTTGGGAACGATACTAAATTGCAAGCTTGAAGTTATAACTAAGATACTTGTCGATCTGTTTCACGAAAGGACAGGGTAGTGGTTATGTATTAATACCAAATTATAAAATATTCATCTGTGCTATTTATTTGTTTATTAATCCTGAAATCAGTATTCGATCTTTTGTAACGTTTCTGGTCGATACTGGATTAACCATCAAAGGGTAAATTGTAATTTTAATTTTTAGTTTCTCACCGTCTAAGTGTTCTCAAAACAGAATTTATACCTTCGCGTTTCATTTGAAATCAAAAAACTACAAAATGTATAAAGCATACTGGGTAACATTTATCTTAATTCAAGAATAATATTTTATACATTTTCTGTGGTCTACATTTCTCTCGTCCGATATTTTACAGCGACAAGCATTCGAAAGAAACGTCGCGCATATTTTCGCGTTACCATCCCCCTCTGTGAAAGAAAACTATTTCCTCTTTGCTCGAATTCCAGCTCACTCCATAGGTGGTCCTTTCGTGTTCGCGGCATGTAGCAGGGGATCTCGCATAGACGCGTCCAGGCTATGTTATATTGCATTTTATTACCCCACCGTATACTTGCCAGAAGTAATAGCGCGAAATTTATAGGCACCCGGCCTTATAACGTTCCTTACCATACCGTAACCTATATCGACACGTTGTTATCTTCACCTACTACGTATACCACGACCGGATTTCATTTCGGTTATTTATGAAACCGACGCCAGTCGACGTTATTCCATTAAAACGTATTACACGGCCACTTATTCTCTATGATATATGTATAAACGTGCCTCAATACTTCATCAATCTTCGCGTCGTTTCCGTTTAGATTAATTGTTGCAACTGCCATCGAGTCTATTACATATATTTCTTGTTGCCGACCGAATTTCTCACGTTGGACAGTTTTAATCGATCTTAAAGATCGATTAAAGCTAGATTTACGGACGTTTCTTGTATATCTAGTTCTAATCTATCTATCTATACATGTAAAAAGACATGTCCTGAATGACTGACTGATTCATCATCGCAGGGCCTAAACTACTGAAGCTAGAAACATGAAATTTGGACTTTTATTACGTAGACACCCATTAAGGAAGGATTAATTGATTTTCTATCCCTAAAGGGGTTAAATAGGGGTTGTAAGGTTGTTTGAAAATCTATAGCTAGTATTTATATATTAAGGAATAGATATACATCAAAAGAATTTGGAATTGCAGAACTGAGAGGGAAATGAATTTGGGTATATTTGTATCGCTCCATTAATAAAACTTAGCAAAAGTTGTTAAGAATAATAGTAATTATTTTTGCAAATTTTACTGATAAAGTCCGAAATCCATCGATTTGACGGGACCCGTAAACCTAATGTTGAAATCTTTTATCTTAACTTCTGAAATATAATATTTCAATGAACGTTAAACCATTCTCAGACTATTTTCGCATTTTACTTCCAAAAAAGAAAAAAAACAGGAAAAACAATTCTTCAAGCGAAAGCAATTTCCCGGTGGTCAAACATCTGGGAATCGGCGAGTATTTGTCTGGCGAAATTGGCGAATTCGTATGACGAAGTCGTAAGCGTTGGCTGCTCTCACGGAATCGCGTGGAATATATCAACCCTTTCCAGACGACGTTTCGCTTTATAAGGAAGTTGCGGGGAACTCCCGAAGCGTCCCACGGGGGATTCAATCCTGGGGAGGAGAGCGTCGCCGAAATTGAGAAGAAAGATGAAAGCTGGAGAATGGAGGCCCTGGCGACGGAAAAAGGGGCGAACTGAGAGGGGGATGGGGCAAGGGGAGGGGAGGAACGGAGAAGAAGCATACGGAAGAACGCGTCCGATGACGTAAAGCATGCTTAGCGGCGGAGGAATGCGGGGTACGCAACAGAAACGAAGAATTATTACGGGAAAGAGTGCTCGAAAAATTTATTCGTCGAAGAACATGATCTATGGGAGTTTGTAGCCGGCAGACGCGGTCGAAGAATAATTTTGCTGAATGAATTGAAAGTTTCGGCGGAAGCTCGAGACCAAGTAGTAGAGAGAGAGAAAGGGAAAGAAAGACTACGTTGAAGGATTTAAACGTGGTATTGCAAGTTATTTTACAGTTTTCATGATATATGAATTGAATGAGTGGTAGATAACAGTTTTGGAGTTAGGTCGTACGAAGCTTTTAATTTTGTATCCATTTTCATGCACGTTTAAATTAACTCGAACTATCGTCATGGAAAATTAAAAGCATTATTCCTCATGAAAGATTCGAACTTGCTTTTCAAACAAAATTTTCTATCTGTAGCAAATTAGCATACTGCTGTGATTGACTTGTTCACTCATGATACCTTGCTGCCTTCAAACGTTCATTATTCAATCTGTTCAATATTTTGTAATTGTAATTCATACCCTTTTTGTGACATTCTCGTAATATAATGTAATCCATTATTTACAACTTTATGTACTCCAAGGACCCTGACCCGTTCATTGTTAAATAAATAAATAAAAATTGAATCGACTATTGTATATTTAAATGATTTAATAAAATTTAACGAATGCTACACCAAAAACTGAGTAACCTGTAGAATAAAGAAAAATTTTGGAAGAAAGAAGAATGCAGAAGTTGTTCGGAAATGGTTTGGTATTCCAGTGAGAATCGACGTGGGAAGGGGTAGGGGGTTGAAGTAAAAAAGCGGTCGAGGAACAAGCAGACGAAACAGAAAAATAAAGATCGGTGAAAGTGGCCCTCTCTTGAATTTGGCATCCGCGTTTCATTGTGCCGGCCGAGCCTATAGAAACCACGAATACACCACCATCCGGAGACAAAACGCCGCCGTTTCATTCACCTTCGCGAGCAAATCGACTTTCGTAATACGCCCAATCTCGCATTCCAGCAAGAACTCTATTTTGTAATGACACTGCAATTTCTTTCTGAAGGGTCGCTTTGTTTCGCTCGAACGAAAGGGTCCCTTTTTGCCGTCGACTCTGTCTCGAAGAAAGCAGCAAGTACATAGGTGCTTACACGATAGCTCATACAGAAGCTCAAGAAACACAACCCCTTTGATTATTCGAGGAAAAATCGAGGAAACGATCCTACAACGTTTCACAATTCTCCAGCAACTACAGCAGCGGACAAAAGTTTAAGACGATAGGAAAATGCAAAACATAATTTTATGATATGCAAATATTGTTCATACACTTATTTTTATCGTCATTACGATAGAACCCTATTTATCGATTAGCATAGAATACGAATTTTATTTATCGTGCTGTTTCTTATTAATCAATTAATTTGTTTTCTTTGAGCCTTTGGTTTTAACATTTTGTCCGCTACTGTATATGTAAGCGTAATCAATTTTTGTTATCTTTAAAATTATCTTTTTCGAATTGCGTCATCATTTTCGTTGGGAATAAATAAATAAATCAACAAATAATATATTCTTATTCGCTGACTTAAACAATATACCACCACCCTACAGATCCAAGAGAATAAGAAAACGAATAAATCAATCATAAGACCCGTAACAATTCCAAGGGTAGAACGGGCATAATAAACCCTTCATCGTTCATCCCCCAAACTCTTCGGATCGAACGCGATCCCCTCCTCCCCCCGGCATACTTTCTTCTCGCAAAGGAGTTGCGGTCGCCTCTCGAAAGCGTTCCCGTGGGAATCGATTCTCTCGGAGCATGAAAACCGCGCGAGGCGATGTGAAGATTAGAGAACGAGCGAACGATATATATATAAATATTAATTATTATATAAATTTAAGTTCTATATCTATTTATAAATAATTGATAATTTATATTATTCAATTGAGATTTATAAATAATTGATAATTTATATTATTCAATTGAGATTTACAAATAATTGATAATTTATATTATTCAATTGAGATTTATAAATAATTGATAATTTATATTATTCAATTGAGATTTATAAATAATTGATAATTTATATTATTCAATTGAGATTTATAAATATATATAAATAATTAAATATTTAGAAAATAAATAATAAATTCATAATATATTAATAAACCTTTTATAGGTTTATAGGTATACTTATTGGAGATTATGGATTGAAAGGAATAAAATAACGATAACTGTTCACTTAAGAATTTACTAAACTTCATTTCTAAGGGAAGGTTTACAAAGCTTTCTGAACCTGATCTCTACACAGCGAGAGGCAAGACTCGAATGAATAGAAAAAAGGCTAAAGGACACAGTTCGTTAGGGTCCTCTAATTTTACGCACAGCGTGGTAAGAAAAACCACTTGACCCGTTCCTGGAACCTCCTCAGCAGATAGCTCGATCTTACATAAATATTTCTTCGAGGCGATTGATTTTTGTTCATTCGTTAGGATACGAATTTCCAACAATACTAATTATTTAAATCGTGATTTATTTATAAATAATTTCTTTATTTATGCGGTTCGCCCACCCTCTCTTGGTACGCTTGTTTCGGAGACATTTTAATTTGCATCTCCCTCCGCCGCGATGTCGCATCGAATATTCCATTTTCCGACGTCCTAGGACCCACCCCTGCTGTCGTGATCTCAGGAGGAAGAAAATCGTTGAACGAAGCCTCGAATTATTATCGGAACGATCGTCGTTACGGGCCTTTGTTCCCTTCGTGGCTAATTAGCGGCCGCTTCAACGGGGATCGCTCGTTCTTAGGAATCGCCGACTGATTTTTCAGCCGGGCAACTTAAGTTGCATTGTCTTGCAAGGAACAAAGGTTCCTGCGGTTTCGTGCCTCCTCGGGCTGTTGCGTGATTTTGAAGGGGTGCACAGGAATTATAGACTTTATTCTAAACTAATCGCGACATCTGTGACGCTCGTTGACAAATTATTAATTAGACGCGAACAGCACGTGTCAAAGTTAAAGCGATTTATATCGAAGAATAAGGGATTCTTATGCAGTATTCAACACTTTACTAATGGTTCAATATACGCACTCCCGGCTTGCTGATTTTGACGTGGATGCATCCCTAATGATGTTATTATTAAACGATATTTTCTTCATAGAAAATATAATCAAAATAGAATAAAAAATATAATATTATTTTCAGTAGAAATTTAATAATTTATTAAACGATATTTTCTTAGTAATTAATAGTTTAATATTTCTTTACAATACACATACATATGATATTGCTCAGAAAATTTATATTTCATTAAAATTTATAAACGAAACATGCAAAAAGTGTTAAGCAATCGGTGTGTCTAAATATTACTTCCTTATAGGGTGTGACGTTTCATAAAGCTCGAAGATTTCAAAGAAATTTTTCTCGTGTTTACACTATTTTTTTAGATACATAACAAATATCACGATAAAAGTTACTGTTCGTTCTAAACTGTATCAACGCAACAACGTGAGATTGTTTTTGCGCTATCTGATCGTGGTTCAGAGCTCGACAAACTTTGTATCCGTATCGGTGCGAAAAGTTTTGGTGTTCGTAGTCGATTCCGTGTTTTGTCCATTAAAGGAGTAGGGTATTACTTTGGTGATAACTCTTTTACTTAGTTTTTCGTGACTCCGTCCCTGAAAGACAACACACCCCACACAAACTGACGAGCCGAAAGACAGTCGGAGCCTGGCGTGCCATTAACTGAATCAACATTTGCTCGTTCTATTTTTACCCCAGAAAATAGGAACCACAGCGTTGTTAGAGGTCGTCGAGTGTTTGTCGAGGATTCCCGTACGGAGGAAACTGATACCTGCCCGACTTACGTCCTTATTCCAATCAAAACATTCGACAAGTTCCACGGAACGAACAAATTTCGCGACCCACCAAACTTAACACTTTGCCAGCCGCACGTTTATCGAATCGTGGTTATGATGTCGCCGGCGAGATTTAGGTAGATTTTACTGCACGCCAACGGTGATATTTACGCTATCGTTTGAAATATAAGTGGTTGCAATACAGGGTGTTCGGACAGCCCTGGGCTTAAATTGAAAGAGTAACTCCCTGAGACATTCTAAGACGAAAATCAAGAGTAACGATTTTGCGTTTGAGGCTTTGTTTACGAGTTATAACTAGTTAAAGATATCGTTTAATCCGGACCGTTCGACGCTTGAGAGCGGGTAACCGAGGCAACTCGGTCGGTAACGTCGCTGAGTCCACAGTGATGCTCAAGCGTCGAACGGTCCGGATTAAACGATATCTTTAACTAGTTATAACTCATAAACAAAGCCTCAAACGCAAAATCGTTATTCTTGATTTTCGTCTTAGAATGTCTCAGGGAGTTACTCTTTCAATTTAAGCCCAGGGCTGTCCGAACACCCTGTATAATTATTATTAACTCTTCGAGTGGTATGGGCGCGAATATGCGTCTGACGAAAGCTACTCGTGTTAACTATGGACGCGTATGTTAGCGCAGAATCGTTCAAGGCATTCGTGAGGCGAGTTGGCTCATAGAATGCCATGCATCAAGCATTTTCTAGAATGCTGTCAACGGAGGAAAATTTGAATAAAGGCGGCAAAGTTCAGCCAGAGGTGGTAACGAAGAGACGGTTGATATTATAAAAAAAAAGGAACAGAAATAAATGTAACGTCGAAGGGGTCAGACGTGTTGTCCTACTCTTGAGTTTTATTTTAATAGTCAGACCCGTAGTCTTATTCTTCAGCTTTTAATTTAATTTTAATACGTATATGCGTTTGTCAATTTTTCCTCGCTCCCATTTAGAGCAACACAATTGCTAATACTCCCACTTCGACTGGGAGTATTTAGCCGTCAAAGGGTTAAAGAAGGCATTAAGATAATTATTACGTTACACCATTTTTATTGCATAGTCTTATATTTATAAATTATTACTCATGACATTTTATTTAAAAAAGCTAACCCTTAGAATCCATCACCGCTGACGAGAAAAAGTCATGCGTACCTAGCAAAGTGTTAACATCGAACGTAATCAAAACGGGAACGCTCGAAGCACTTGGCCTAAGAATCTTCACTGAGCAAACGCGCCAGCATTTATGACAGGGCCATTAACGATTAATCGTTTAAAAGCTTCTTCCTCGACGCATCTTTAACGAACGCTTTAATCAACCTAAATGAGTTAGGTTTCTTAAGAGCTCGCGTCATTTCTTATTCGATGAAAGAACTTTTCTTGCCATTTTCAAGACATTTTCATCAAAAACCACCCGGAAAGCTCTCGATCCTATTTTCCCGCCTTTTTCCATCATCTGCTATATTTATTTATTTATTTATATATATAAGGATTTATATTTACATATATAAGAATTTCTTTCCTATGTATTCAGTATTTTATCATGTAATTTCTAATTTGATCTTTTTCATGCAAATAAGTGCACATTAACACTAGGTTTATGGGACCCGTCAAGTTGACGGGTTTCGGATTTCATGAGCAAAATTTGCAAAAATAATTACCACTATTTCCAGCAATTTTCGCCAAGTTTTGTTGATGGAATGATACGAATATACCCAAATCTATTTTCCTCTGAGT
Organism: Tetrapedia diversipes; assembly: GCA_033822845.1. Taxonomy (NCBI): domain Eukaryota; kingdom Metazoa; phylum Arthropoda; class Insecta; order Hymenoptera; family Apidae; genus Tetrapedia; species Tetrapedia diversipes. Next base: position 86,053 of record JAOPTO010002109.1, on the reverse strand, counting down.
TCTGCAATTTCAAATTTTGTTGAGTGTATACCTGTTTCTTAATATAATATTAGAAATAAATGTATAGGAAATGTCCGTAAATCTAGTGTTAATGAAACTAGGGAACGACCGATCGCTACAAAAATCGAAGAACGCAGCAGGGTTAAAGAGGATAAGAATAGTTCATAAACATGGCGATCGAACGCTTTTAATCGCGACGAATCAGTGAAAAGAGGAGTACACGGTTCAGCGGCCATTCGTCATATCGGTTTGACTGCTGGTTGATCCCGTCAATGATTATCACGCAAATATATCGGGCGCAATAAAGGATCCCGGACTCGATTTATAGCGACGAAAGCGGTGTTTTATTGGCGCTATCGATCTCTCCGGTCCTGGAGACCCTAGGACGCTGTTTCGTCCCGCTGATACCCGTCGAAATAAGAGGGATTTGGTGTAGCAGGTGTCGCGGATAAACTGACAACGGTGAAATATAGTGCGTGCTCGTTTAATGTATGTATAACCGTGGATAATTTATCTTTTCACCTCGGGTCGCTTTGGTTTTACATTTTCTTCTTCTTCTTACTTTCTAATGTTGAAGGAGGGTCTGTTAACGGAACAGCTTAACGATTGAGTTAACACATTGTATGCCGGTGGCATCTGAGGCATTTAAAACTGTAGGTGAAGAAAATATTAAAAATTTTATACATTATTGTAAAACACTAAAATTGGTTTGCATATTCATTATATGCAATTTAACGATAACGAAAAATAGAAACAAACAAATCGCCAAACAAAAGAATGTTGTATTATCGCAAACCCGGCGCTAAAGCAACAGACTTCCAAACCCGCGTTTTCGCGGGGCCGGCATACAATGTGTTAATAAAGTTCACATTTACTATCTTCAATAACACGCATATTTTCAACAATGACGGTATAAACAGCATAGTGCTACTTCTAAATAAAAAGATTTCTTAGCCTATATAACCGAACAAGATTTCCGAAACAGCATTCCTCTTGAAAGAATCTTACTAATCACGTTTACTTATCGAAAACGTTTACCAGTATTGAGCATTTTTTCGCAGAATAATCGACTCGATAACCGACTTCACGCTACGGTTTCAGGAGACGTTGCTTCGCGAAATGGCTCGAGGGGTGTGCACCTTTAAGATCGAAGTCTGGGCGACGGAGAATGAAGAACAATGGGGGAAGAAGGATAAATGGGGGAAGAGAACGGTTTAGGGTGAGGGGAAGATTCGAGCCCGTGTCACGGGTTCTCTCGGGCTTCTTGGTGGGAAGGCCTAGCGAGAGATAGAAGGGTGAAGCGGCTCGAAGGGAGGCTAATAGAAATGAAGAGGCCGCCTGTCGTCGAGGCATAAAGCCGTAAACCGTACAGGTGCCATCGTTCTCTCGATGCTTTCGTTGCCTTGGAACCCCCCAGGAATGAGAACATCGACCAACGATTCAGAGTTTCCGCCAGTTTTTGTTAACCCTTTGCGACTTACCGTTTCTAAACATCTAACGGAGAGCATAACTCTACTCAAGTATCACGAGTAGGTATAATATTATGTCGTTGAAAGATAGGAGGGTTACTACATGTGACTTATTCTTTCTACATAAGATCATCAATTGTGCCATAAATAACCCTATCATAGGTAAAGTTGATTATAATATTCCGAGACCATCGATAAAATCTTCACTAATATTTCGACCTAAATGTTCGGTTTCGAGATTTACTAATATGGATCCTATTAATGGAATTCTATCTGTAGCAAATGATTATACCGCTGTGATTGATTTGTTATATATAAACTCTTGTAGACAGGCGACTCACCAATTACTGCCTTTTATGCGACATACATTTCTGAATACCCTATAACGTATTTCGATCTTCTCTTGTACACTAATAGGGATTTATCCCGTTTAATGATTAAAATAAATAAATAAATAAATATTGTCGTTGGCATGCTTTAACTTCAAGTTTATCGTATCGATCATCAGATCTGCTTACCTGAACTCGAACTACTTTTATTTGCTTACTTTCTTTGTAGACACTACCTTATACAATCCAATAATAATTCGAGACCTAAAAGGGTTCAGAAGAAATTTAAGAATTTTCTATTGAATACGTGTCTCGAAGAGATTATTTTTTTGTTGAAGCACCCTCTGTGTCTTACTGGTATCTTCAGCGTACATCAACGCGAGCAGATCAAAGCGCGGGAAATACTCGCGAATTTCACCCTCTGCGAGGAAAGAGCGCTGTCTTTCTTCTCTCGATAATGAAAGAGATGGAAGAGGGATACGCGAGAGTAATCCCGGGGCGAGTTCCTCGCGGAGGATGAAATTTCAATTTTCGGCGGGAATTTCCACGAAATCTGCATAACTCGAGGATTCGCGAGACGCGAGGACGACAGGAAGGGGAGGAAAGCGTCGGAACCGAAGGAAGCCGTAAATCTTTTAAGTCCTGGCCATTTTTGCTTACCGGAGAAACTTTCCCTTCTCGAGATTCCCGAAAGGAACTCATTCTCCGGTAAAATTTGAGGACAAAAGGAATTCGATAGCGAGAGGGACTCTAAATACCTACACTCAAAAATATTGCGATACTAGACGCTATAACCTACTTTGCGAGGAACATCATCACAAATATGCATATTCACAAATGTAAATAATTTCAGTGGTTCATCAGATTTCATTTTGCCTTTCGCTAACTTTAAACATGAAGTCCTACAAATTATACCACTTGATTGTTATCTTTTACACAATTATATCTTACGTACCAAAGGGTTCTATACCCGTAAATGAATAAATAAATAATAATAATAATAATCAGGATAAAATAACACAGAGGATTGCATCGTGAGAAAAAGAGATCGACTGGTTTACATTGCTAATCCACAGTTGCAAGAATGTTTGCGACCACATTAGTATTTTAGTACTTACAAACAGGGGTGCACGTTCGATGTGGGTAAGTCCTGTTGGAAACGAGCCCGGAAGGCACGCGGTGATTCGGAAAGGAAAAGGAAAACCGAAGCAGATCTGTTCCAGTTACCCGAAAGGGTTAACCAAGTTTTGGGTACAAGGGGTTGGAAACGCGGAGGAAGACAGGGTGGCCGTCCGTTTTGACGCAGGACGAGACGTCGTTGACCCTTTTCCTCGTCGACGTACCGTCTAATCGCCCTTAAAGACTCCTCGACGGATGATGAATCGCCATTTTAACGAGGGTTCCCCTGGCAGTCGCCGGTGTATCGGCTTACCGGACCCTGGTTTGGACTCCGTGGCGGTTGAAAGCGGAAAAACGGAGATGAGGTTCGATTAGAACGATCATTGTAATGTACTGTTTCTCGAAGACGATGTGTTAAATTAAACGGAAACGCTTGTCTTCCTTTTCCTTCCCATCCCATCATTTTGATAACGTATTAAAGAAACACCTGTTTCTTTCTTTCCTTTTTCTTTTTAAATCAACCTTGATAATAAAAGTGACACTTACAAGCAACGTACCATTTTTCAAATTTCATTTTATTTTTTTATTACTGCAAAATATAATTGATTGTCCGCCTATATTTGAATTAATATTAGCATTACTCTTGTGGCAGAAATACGTCAGAGAAGTATACGTTAGTGGCGAATTCGGAAAAGAGGCTAATCCGTCGTTACGATTTATGAAGAAGAAGGGAACAAGAAGAGATCGGCTAAGGAAGACGAAAGATTGTATCGCAAATAATTGAATAAAGTTTGTATATATGTTACTACTTTTTCGTGCGCTTTATTAGCTACACTCTTTTACGTTGGCACTAACGAAACTATGCTAGGAGATTAAAATTGCATTATCAGAATTATCAGAACAGCTAACGAACTCAACAATGACCTAAACCTTTTTAACAGCACATAATATATTTTTAAAGTTTTTTGTATCTCTGCAACTTAAGTGTTCCATTAATCAACACCTCGATATCTGTGTTAAATGTATTGAAAGAAAAGTATTCGAATTTTCTCGTAAATAAAGAAACATGAAAATATAAAAAAAATTAATCACAAATTTCTTGCAAGCAAATGAAACAAAATTTTGTTTTCGAGCAGGTACTCCTTTAGGTTAACGTTCTTGTAAGTTATTTCTTAGATATTTATTGGTACCGTCAGGTTTTCAGGCGCAACCACTTCTATCTCAGCGCAGAAATAAAAAAAAAAATAAAAGGAAACCCGCAGCGAGCTCGCGAAAGCGAGAATTCACGCGAGTGGGATCCTCTCTGAGCAATCAGAGACGCAGCCGTGAGGATCAATTATTTTCCGGCGATAAATCTCCGAGTGGCCTAAGAAGAGCTTAATCATCGCGCACAGTTTATAATGCTTGAGATATTTTAAGGCTTCGGAGTCGCGCTCTGTGTTCCATATACGTAGCGTGTCGAATGAAAGCCTTGAAAGTTGCCTGTATCCAATTTTACGAACGCGAGCACCACCCTTGTTCTGGGACGTTCGAGAATAACGATAAATATTAATTAGCAGCACATTCGAAGTATAATTCCCGTGAGAACCCATTGTTATTTGTTTAAATACAAATATATTCTATTTGATTATCAAATTGTTAAACGGTTAGTGTAATAGGTTAACAGATTAATATAAGTTTTCATTTTCATTTTTATTTTGTTGTTTTATTTTAGATTTGTAGACTACTAGATTATTAATTTGTAAGGTAAATAATAAAAAGAGGTAAAAATATGTGCAATGATAGATCACTATACAGAGGAAATGCAGAGTTAACGAAAACAAATTAATTGATTTATAAAGAATAGCATAATAAACAAATTTTATATTCTTTGTTGATCAATAAATAATACTCTACCTTAATAACGATAAGAATGTATGTATAAATAATATTTACGAACCATAGCACTATGCTTTATATTGCTCTCTCGTCTTAAACTTTTGTCCGCTACTGTACTACTAGCTAATTTTATTGTTTTTTTTCTCCTGCACATCAATAGGTTTTATCTCGTAAATGAATAAATAAATAAGGTGCATTCATTTGTTGCGAACAGATGAGATACGACATCTAGGTACTATCGGTTTCATTTCACGAGAAATTGGCATCCGGTGAGACCTGTCCGAATGCTCTGATACAGGTGTCTTATTGTCTGAATGGCCCGGAGGCCTCATTGTTTGGACGTCCCAGATGTTAATTCTGGGTGTATCTGCATGAAATACGGCCGCCTTTGCGGGCCATCTGAATATGGAAGCAAATGAACCGGCGAGATGAACGTGGAAAATAGCTGACACATATTTTTGTATGTAGGTACCGTGGTAAAGTGAAAAGTAGGTTGACCGGAAACGTTCTCTATGAAAGAGAACGAGTGGTTTTCCCTTTATTCCGATTACAACAACAGTGGAAGAAATACTTCTCTCAAGTGTTGAGAAATATCAGATAAAATTCAAGATTAATCAAACAATCTTCGACGTACAAAGCATTCAAACTAATAGGAAGAGTATTTAAAATATAAAAGGAACAATTATTATCATTCAGTTATTTCAACCGAATTCCTCCGTTCTGTATTTCTTCGTGTCTATGTTGCAAAATTTAACCTGCTAAGAAATTCTAATCGAAATTTTAAAAACGATCATTTGACCGATCGTGGTAGGAATCACGTTGAAACTCTCCTCGATTATCCGCGTAAACGTAAAAAAATCGAGGCTCGACGACGGAAGCCAACAGCTCCTCGAGACTCTCTCTTTCCTCCTCCCTTCACGAACGACGTTTCCCGATCGCATTCAGGAAAGGAAGCGCCAGCGACGATTATGAATCACCGATTCGTGTAATCGTTGCCCCGTGGGACTCCGTTACGAGTCGTCCCCTGGCCGTCGTCATCGTTCGGCGAGCAACGTGGGAGGATCGCGGTACGCATCGCGATCCACGAAGACGCAGGTCCTCCTCCCCTGGTTCCAGCCGCAGGAAATGGAAGATCAATATGTACTCTCTCCTACCGAGAACCGGTGTCTTGTTACGCGAAGGATACGACCCGCCACGGTTGCCCGCGCGCAACGGCTCCCTCCTCCCTCTCTCGCGCGCGCACTTACACTCGTGCACGCGTATCGTGCGTGTTGTGTACATTCAAATTGAACGTTCCTCGTGAAGAAAGCGTGGCGTGCTCGTTGCACGCTTCGTTTCACGGTAGCAACGACCCTGTGTTCTTGCGTAGCACGCCGACTACGTGGGAGATCGTAGGGCTGTGTTGGACCCGGGAGATGTGAACGGGGTGGAGTTTCAGAGTTTCGCGTTGAAGTTGCCACGCGGAACGATGCTACCGTCTGTTGTTGTTATCTTTCGGGGATGATAATTGGTGGGGTGGGATTTTAGGTGTGAAATGGGAGAACTGTAGAGAAAGGGGGGATGGTGGGGGGAGGAGGTGGTGGAAGGAGGAGGAGGAAGAGGTGGAGGTGGTGGTAGAAAAGTTTGAAGGGTGAGTTATTGAGATATTAAAATTTTTTTGAATATTCAAATTTCCATCGACCGTTTCGATTTTAAACAAAAAATCTGTTCCTGGATTTTCTCCATGCGAGTGAAATGCAGCCATTTTATAGCCCCTCGCATAAAGAGTGACGGCATGTACAGGTTCATTCTTTACCGGTAAAGAGATCGAAACGTGTTTACCCCAACCCTCTCGTTTCTTACATTATGTAAATACCGACCCAATCTTCTGCAAATCAACGACGAAAATGTATTCCTCGTGGAACACACCTCGAACAGGTCTGCCAGGAAGAATACAATCTCGATTCGGTTGCGAGAAACGAATGACGTATGCGCAGCACATCCTTTTTCTTCTATATAGGAAAAGAAGGATTTCCTGATCGAGCATTTTCACCCTCGCTTCTATTTTCATATTCCTTAACACATATCAAAATAAATTATCCAACAAACGACTACGTCAACCTCGTGCACAACCTCGTGCCTATAAATCGTTATTCATCACCTAGAGCATCCATATCGCAATTTACCCTCTACCTAGCCCGTTACACAAAATCGAACGCCGGTAACAAACAAATCAGCGTCGCTGTCCCCCCCACGTCGCTAGAAGAAGCAAGCGAAAGAGGAGGAAGAATTCCCGCTGATGCGGTGGAAAACATGATTTCTTCGTTAGAAGCGGGGGAGGATAGACACGAGGAACGCGGGGTAGGGAACTTTGATTTCGTGACATCAGCTTCTTCTTGCGAGTGGGAGGCATTTCATTTGGTTAGATCAAGAGGGGTCGTCCGGTAACCGCATTAGTCAAGCTGTCGTGCTTCGTTCGAGATCGCTTGTCAGCCGTTCCTTTGACGGGGGCTGCTGGCCCGAGCGATAATTTCATATCTCTGAAAGTGCCGGCCAATCTAGCGCGTATCGTCGCGCTTCGGCGCCTCGGCTTAGCTCGCGCACTCGACGAATATCGATGGGTCTTATCGAAACCCTTGTTGCTCTTTTCTGTTTCGTGACAACGCGCATCTTCCTGATTCCAACCCCTTTCTAGTAGTGTGACACGCAGTCGATGGCTATTATAGATCAGGTCCCTTGGAACTAAGTTTGAAAAGGAATCTCTTCGAGAGTTGGAATTTTGATTTTACCGTGCGAAGATGGGACATGACGTTGGGATGTTCTGATATTGGAGTATTGAAAGACGGTTGGTACGATGTTACGATAGACGACGAATCTTTGGATGTTTAGAAATTTACTTCAGTAGAGCCTTCCAATTTTGTGTCGTTAATTTTACTGTTGAAAATCAATCAATAAGTATATAACCGCGGTCTGTCGTGTGATATTCTTTTCATAAATTGTACGTAACCAGCTGGTGTTCTAATTTATTTTGTTACTATTGTCTTTCGTTACCGTGTCTTATATTATGTTCATGTGCTTATGTACGTAACCGAATTTATGTATTAAATGTAATTGTGTATCATATTATTGGAATTACCACTGCCATTTTAGCTACATATTCCATCATGTACGAAATATCGGAAGATCAATATTATTATATTGGTTTTGTAGAACATCGTACTATTAACATTCGTTGTGATTACTTTCATACAGCATTGAGATTATTATTAATTACTGACATCACGGGAATACGTGTATTTGTTTTCTGCGGGGGATCGGTGACGAGAAGCGTGGCCGATACTTTAGAAAATTGTGACGAGCCATGCGGGTGAGGAACGTCAGAATTTGTCAGGGAACGTCGGAAAGGCTTTGTGAGTCCGTCACGCGAGCTGCCAGATGAACAACAAAGGGAAAAATACATGGGGAGAGAAGATAATTGCGACGGGGCGAGCGTAGCTGCGAGGCTGTCGTTTGACCCAGCTAGTTCATCAATGCGTGCCAAGAAACAAGGCAGATGTTGCTCTAATGGAAACTACCAAAATGAAAACTGTCAAAAGTGTTTTTGTTTCTTGAACTAATTGCTTGTGTTACGAAAGATCGCTAATTCTTTCTTTTACGATTGTTGTCTGAACCGTTTAAAGATTCACAGCACTGACGACTCAGAGACCTAAGATATTCAAAGACTCAAAGATCCCACAACACAGAGATCAAAGTTCGAAAAGACCACAAAAACTCGATGGCGCGAATTTAATACTTCGAGGCACCTAGCAAACTCTAAACTCCTTTTCCTCTAAATTCAAACGTCTGTTACAACCCCTCGGTGATTCCAAACTTTTGGCCGGTAGCGTACACACGAAAGGATAAACGAACAAACTTCCGATACAATGAGCGCGCACGAACAAGCCCCGCTACCCAAGCAGCTGAAAGGCCACGGAAGCGCAGCCAGGGGCGAGCCGAAATATTCGACAGCGATCGGATCGCCGTCGCGTCGATTCGATCGCGATTCAATGGAGAAAGTCGGATCACCGTCGCGATTTATCGTCGCGCGCCAACCGTCGATCCGAACGTAGGGCACGGGGTATAATTGGCAGAGGGCTCTCTCTCTCTCTCTCACTCTCTCTCTAGGGTTGCTGCGCTCGTCCTGGCCCGTGTTTAGCTACCTTTTGTGGGATCAAGGTATTAACCGGGACCGGTGCTGTTGCTCCCCGCGCTATTGTTATCCGGCAACGCGCTCACGGGGTGGGTGGCTTCCATTGTGACTCTTGCTGGCCCGAACCGGCAGGCCTACGAAACGCCGGAAGTTACGGGGCGGCGTTCGCCGTTAAATTTTAGCGCTCGATAAAACACCGGCCTCGACCGAAAGGTATTTCATTCCCGCCGTTGTTTCTAGCCGCACGAGAATTTTACACGTTTTACTTAGCAGGAAGCACGCTAGGCTGTGTTAGACGTCTCGTGAGAGGTCGAGGTCAGTAGGGTATCATACGGTTGAGAAATTGATATTTCATATTTCTTTATTTACGAGCCAATGCGAGCCCTTTTCTTTCAGTACATTTAATACAGATATGGAGGGGTTGGTTAAACATTTCATTAGCAATTGAGAAAAGAGAGCGCGTGGAAATGGCAGGATGTATATGTATTAGGAAGTAATAGAAACCGTAAAATTGGAAAATTGGAAAGGAATACATTGCATTTGAAGATACTGATACATTTAAAATCTAATTCGTCTATTCAAACGAGCATTGCGAATCATATTCGAGCGAGAAGCTGTTAGCAAATTTGACAACGAAGAATACGTGGTACACTTACGAAATGCAGTATATTAAATGATTTCCAGCTACGTTAGGAGAATATTGTTCCCGACAAAGGGGAGGGAAGAATGGCAGAGGGATCACGGAAGAGAACGTCGGATTTCCTGGCTCCGGTTTCGGTTTTATCCTTGAAAGACGACAGATGGCTGGACAAGCAAGCGCAACCGTTCAGCGATTCCAGAGGGAACTACCTGCCACTCGTTTCCCTTTTGTTCGACTCCCGTGGGCACGAGTTTGAAAATAATAGTAATAACGATGACTAGGCGCCATGGAGAAGCCATGGTTCGGTGAACAAAGGGAGATCGATGGCCGTAAGTCGGTTCTATCGGTAAGCCGAAAACGGAAGCTTTGTTCCTGCTGAAATATCGTGGAAATAGAGAGTATTTTGAAACAGTTTCAATTCGGGAATGTTTTAGCAGTGTTTAAAAATAAATAGAGCAAGTATCTTTTGTTCTAAGAATTTTGTTGCCAGTTTCAATCGCAGGGAGTCGCTTGGTTAACAAGTCGTATCGAAGTGACGCCTTCAACGCCATTTCTTGCAAGAAACGGTGAAACGTAGAGGCGAAAAAGCCGTTCGCGATGTTTCCGCTTCCTGACCGCGAAAACAGACCTTTCGCAGCAAAATGTAAGCAGAAACTGTGGTTTCTGGTTTCCCGTGACCACCTTTCTCCGATGCGAACATCGAGATGCAATACCTGACACTGTTTGCATTTTAACCGAAGGTAACTAAACCAGGAAGATACTTCGCGTACAATTATTCTAAACTTTTATCTAAGAAATATCGAATTGTCCCAATTCTGTGGAAAATACGGTTGTTTCGAATGAATCGTCGATGATTCTGGACATTCGGGTACCTCAACAAATTCAGGTACCTGCCAGAATTCCTACCCCACGGAAGATTCAAACAAAAACATAAAAACGAAGGCGTATCGAAAAATTTAGGTACCCGTGGAAAAATCAGGTACATTAAAAATCAGGTACCTTGTAAAATTAAGGGCACTGATATAACTGATAAAAATACTATACTAATAAAAATTAACAGGTACTCAGAAAAATCTGGTACCTATCAGCAATTCTGGTACCAGTAAAAAGTTTGAAAGATGTATATGTAAAGATCTCAGGTGTTTTAAGATACCTCTTCAGATTTTGCTTCTAAGCGATCAGACGAAATTAATGTAAAGCTTAGAAAGAACAAAGTTAACATTACTACGATAGTATAAGGAAGTTTATCAATGTTTCAACAGAATTTAAAGAACGCCTGAAACCGTTCAATAAATAACGTAATGAGCAGTGTCGGAATCGACAGACTGCAGAATACTCGACCAAGAGGTTTCACTTAATCCAGCCATGGGTGGCGGTACCAGAGGATCAGACGCGATAACACAGTGTCCCCACGGGTGCACGTCGCTCGTATTTGTTCCTGTCAATCAAAACAATCCGGGATCGGGACGCGATCACCAAGGGTGAATCAACCACGTTCGTGCAACGTGCAGGGGTTGCGCGTGACGTTTAGCCCAATATCCGTCCGTCTGACCCACGCGGGGATTAATCTACTTCAAAGACCGGGCGCAGCCTTCTTCGTGTTCCTTCGCTCGTGACTTTTGATAAACAAGGTTTCTCGATTACCAAATGGATGTTGAATTAAACATCCGATATTACCTCTTACGGGTTTCCTCCGTTGCGCCAGTTCTGTTAGGAACTGATCGATTATTTGTGTACGTAAGCTGATTTATTGATTAGGGTCCCGAGAGAATTCACCGGGAATTTAGGGAGTTAGCGTCGTTGATCCTCGCGATGCCTCGAGGGTATTCGCGTCATTTTGTACATTATTGCTATTTTGTTATAATATTATCTATATACACTGTCAACGCGATATTTACGATTGTTAAAAAATTTACTTCGTTTCCAGTAGGGATCATATCTTTATGTATCATATTTTAATCCTTTGCGCTCGAAAGTCGACTGTCAGTCACCAAATGACAATTTCGCAAGAAGTCCAGTTTCAGTTTCGAAGAAGTCTCTTTGAAGTTAGTATCACTGGACAACTAAGAGTCACCTTTCGAGTGCAAAGCGTTAAACCCTCCACTGAATGAAAACAACCAACAAAATTATGAAGTTTCTGTAAGTTATCATTTACTTAATCCGAGTACATGTTGCAAGGATTGAATTTCGAAATTAACTTCTTGTAGTCGACGTAACGGGCATACAGATCTACGCGGTAGGTATGCCGAGCCATTAAGCGAACGTGGATCAATTCCAGCCGCGGAAGAAAAGAGATAGATACTTGTGCCTCGTGGTTCGTGTTCCTACGTTATTATTCTGCACTTAAGTGCATGCGCCCGGTTGCGAAGTGTAATTGCGCGCTTTCTCTTAATGGCAGTTAAACTTTTCCCCTGGGTTAATCGATGCAATTTTCCATCCGCGGCAAGAAAACGCTAACCCACCTGTGCCAGGGTGCCTCATTACCTGGAGCAACATTTTAATTAAAAAATTGCAATTAACAAGACATCAAACTGGCAAGACACATACACACACACATGCGCGCGCGCACGTACACAGATGCCACAGCATTTACAACCTGAAGAGCACGCGGGTAACCCTTTAATTGCTTAGAACGGCACAATGAATTGCTTCGAACAAACTCGCGCATACCTATTTCGAGCTTGAAAACTTGCCTTTATTCGACCAGCTATCAGCGACAGCGTATCTAAGGCAATAATATCCTTCGCCGGAGAGACGACGTAAGTTGTTGGTCTTAACAGTTCCTAGGTCGAGGCGCACGAACGAAGCATCGGGGAGCTCGTTAGCACCAACCACCACCAGCGATTTATAATTATCGCGAGCCCCTTTTCTTTGGTCGCTGAAGGGGCACGGGGACGAGAAGGGCCAAGGACAGGCGAGGAAAAGGGACAGGCAGGAAGGAGTGCTAGAAAGTTGCTCGTCTCTCGATTCCACGCGTTTATTCTGAAGTACCTATCGCCCGCGGGTTTGCCCGACAAGAACTTTGATTTCAATTTTAACTATCTTCAAGAGATGTCCAATTTTACAAGCCCTTAACTTTAATTTTAACCAGAAAGTTAAATACTTACTAATTTTTATAACGCTTGCTTCAAACTCGTCAGATCTTCAAACAAACTTTCATCCCTTATTTTATCCCCTTGGGGGTTGATTTTCCAAAAACGTTGAAACACGTATTTCTTTATATCTAACCAAAAATCTAAATACCAGTTTTCATGGTACTCGCTTCAAAATCGGCGGATTTTCAAAAACCTTTCAACTCCTATTTAACCTCCTCATGGGTGGAATGTCAAAAAATCCTTCCTTAGTGGGTACTTACGTCATAAAAGGAACCCACTGTCCAAATTTCATTTTTATAGCTTCAGTAATTTAGGTTCTGCGTAGATCAATCAGTTAATCAGACCATGTCTTTTTATATGTATTGATTATAGACCGGTGCATGCTCCTCATTCGTGGCTTTCGAGTACATTTAACATTCCGAAAGCTCAAAGTATATCGCGACGCGGAGGGGAGGTGCCTTAATCCTGTTTAAAGCGAGTACACGCTCTACCCGAGGCGAGATAAGTCGCCTAGGGCTGTTTACGCGGGGGATTAGGCACGAAATTGTTGTCGTTCCGAAAGTATCTGATGGGGTAGTTTGAAGAATGATGGGTCGAAGATATAAATGGGAATATTTTGCTGATCAGTTTTGAAATTTTAGAAAAGAATATATGGGCTATTTTTTTATGTAGTATCATAGTTTTAAGGACCGCGACTGGAAAAATGAAAGCGAGGGTGACTAGACGAAAGCCAGGCACATCGGAAGGGATGAACAATCCACCGATGGGTTGGCAATGGCTTAGTGAGAGGGTTGTGAAAGAATATGGCTGTGTGATGGGAGAGGAAAGGACTGCGGACGGTCTTCTTGAAGAAATAAGGGATCGGTGTTGAATGATAAAACGAATTGTAGAGTTGCATAAAAGGTTGAGAGTTGAACGTAGAGCCGCGTGACAGAGTTTAGTTAGAAATAGTTGTATTGTCGGTATTTGTTATCGATCACACTAATAATAATAATAATAATATTAAGTCTAATTAATCACAAGACAACCCTTGGCCGAGAATCTATATGAAATAATGGCCCACAAATTTTATGGTCTCCGATTAATAGATTAATAAATTCAATCTTTCTCAGTCCGACCTTACATTGCTTCCTATAACTTCCACAACTCAAACGTAAATCCCAGTTATATAATAATTTCAGAGATCTAGCCTATTTCAAAGTTTTAACCTAATGGCGCACACACGTCACTCTGTTGCAAAATCCTCGTCAAACTTCTTCTTTTCTACGGTTGACGGTTCGAAAACCGTGTCACACGATCACAACCCCACACATTGGCGCGCCCAACAAAGTGATCGCGGATCACCGTGTTACAAGGGAAAAGGTCCAACGCCCACACGATCGATCGCGTTACGATCCTTAATTGCGGCCGGATAATTGCACGGAGACCTTTCGAGAGCAAGACCAACCTCCTCCTTCGATACGAACTCTCTCTCTCTCTCTCTGTTTCTCTCTGTCGATCCTCGAAGGCCTCCCTGGCGATTTTTCGCGATCGACAGCAGGCGTGCGCTCCGCTGGCCGTTCTGTCAGGAAGAGAACGCGGCGAGGAAAGACAGGCGAAGGCGGTGGAACACAGACGCGAGCGTCACGCTTTGCTTGTTCGTCCCACGCGAGCCAATATCCGACGCGGATACGCGATATTGCGATCAATGCCATTGGCCTATCTGGAATACGATCCGAGGCAACGGGAGAGCCCGTGGCTCGCTGGCTACGTGTGAGAATCCCGCCGCTTCGACGCGCTGCGCCGAGATCGATTACCAGGGATACGCGGTCGAGCCGCGGCCCGTCGCTTTTCATTCAAAAACCAGACCGAATGACCGATCGACTACAGCGATGCACGTGACTCGAATCATCCGCCTTTACCCCACGAGGTAAGCGTTGTAACTCTCACATCGATACGGTCCTGAGTTCGCCTGTGCGTGACAAGACAAACGGACGGCAGTGCAAGGCGGATTGCCTAATTTTGCGCAATCTTTAATTGCTAATAACTAATTAACGAAGCGTTTAACGAAATTTCGTCACTCTTGTATATTTGTATATCACAATAAACAGCATTTATTTCCATATGTGAGGGGTTACTTTATTTCTTTTACAAAATCGTCTTTCGTTCGTACAATACGGTTGCTATCTTACTAAAAACTCACTATGCCCTTTTCCTCATGCTTTTATGGGCGCATCCCCACTTTGCACTTTCCCGAAAAACAAACCCGTCGTTGGTGCGGGCCTGGAAAGTGTAAGCGGCCGTGACCTTACGTAAGGGTCCCAACCCTTATTGGGGACCTCTGGTTTATGGTGGCCCTAATGACCACTTTGGCCATCGTCACCCCTGATTATCTGGTTCCTCTTACACATAGCGTGTAATTATTTAACAGTTACATTAGAGCAACGATTGTTTTATTAACCACAGTTTATTCCGTAATATGCTTCTTGTTGAATTTTGTAAATATCATTCTTACTTCCGTTTTTATGAACTTTTTCCCAAACCATAGCAAATTAGTTAAATTTACTCGGCACTAAAAGGGTTAAGACTTAGAAAAACGCGTATATACAAAAACCATGTGCACAGTGCACATTTCTGGCTTGTGCTTCCGTTCGGTGTCGGCACTTCGGCGGACTCGACTGCCGGCACGAAGGGATTAAAGATACGCCGGCAATTTACACGGCACGCAATTTGAGAATTCAATTCGTAGCCTCTCGACCCTCGGGGCCGGATTAACGCTGTTTTGTCCTGCCATAATTCGAGTGTCGATAAACCAGCCTGCCCGCGCGTGCACGGTTTAACGCACGTTGCACTTCCTAACTCGTCGACGAGCGCGTGAAACGCTCGTATCGAGAGTCACGCGTGGAACCGTTACCCGAACCAGTGTTTTGCGCGAGCAAACGCGGCTCACGATATGCCTTTTCGCTGATTCGAGGCTCGATAGTTCGGGCATAGATTATAGGCAGAGCTGCGAACCTTCTAATTTTCAACATCGAGATCTTATCGATATCGTCTTATTCAATTGATTTGACACCGGATACCGTTTCGCCAGTCTTAGGTTACGTTTGTGCTTTTGGAGTCGACGAATGGCCGATAAACACCTAATTCAGGCTTATACCTGTTGAAGGGGCATTTTTCTTCGAATCCAACAGTAAATGTACTATTATTCGATCGTTTTCGTATAACAATTTTCTCGCAGGTGTTTTCCTCGCATTTGCTGTTTCATCAAATTGCGATTATATCTAATCGAGTGTAAACCGTAACTAGGATCGGTAATCTTATCCGTTTCTTATCGCTTACTCAATTGAATGGAGAGATCTCCCATTTTTTCTGAACTAGTGTTGTTCACAGTTCGTCAAATGCATTTTCTGCTTCTCCAAAGTACAATTTTTAAAAAAATTCTCCATGCTCGATAGAGAGTGTTCGGTTAAGTGTGGCATCCTGCAGTTAGCTAACTGTTAATAGGCTCCCGGTCGATGAAATGTTAAGTTATTTCTTGTTATAAATATGTTAACAAACGTCCACCGTTGATCTTCCAAAGGACAATTTTTACGGCTATCTCTTAGAAATTCTCCTCGTGTCCACAAAAGACTTCATTACCCGTAAAACCACAAGACGTTCGACCAAGACGAATTCTCTCCTTTTCTCGTTCGCCGGTAACAGGGGACGTTTGAAGCATCTTAAGTAATTATCAAAGGCAATTCAATGAACGGTTAAAACCCCGACGAAAAGGCTAGCGGCAGCCATAAGCACCAGGTCGACTCTACAGGGGACGAAATTAAGGGGTTGGATCGAAGGTCGCGGAGCGAGGACAGTGGCATAAGGAGCGATAAGACAGAGAAAAAGAGAGAGAGAGAGTCGATGAAGAGGACAAGGCTTTGAGGAGCGACCGAGGCTGCTAGTAGGTCGAGGAGGGTTGCCGTGAATGAAACCGTGAAGGAGTCAGCCTCTCGTCTTTCATGTCGTACCCAGCCGAAATTGTCTCGAGGGTTCTCTTTCTATTAATACTGTTTCCACGATACGCTTAATTTTCCTCGCTCCGAGTTTCGGACATCCCCTCTGTTCTACATCGCGTCACTTCACCGGAACCATGTGAAAGGGTTCGAGGGGAGGTGGTGATAGTTCGATGATCCAACCGGGTTGCTGAGAGGATGAAACACCCCCTCTTTTTAATGGGAACAGTAGGTTACCGTTAGGGAGGATATAAATTTGACAAAGATTAAAGTGTATAATTAAATATAAATCTATTGGTTTCAATCTCTCAATTTAGTTTTACACTTTTATCTCTCTATTACTCGTACTCGCTTGTTGTTTTGTTCTTTCTCTCTCTCTCTCTCTTTCTCTCTCACATTCGTCACCCAGACCATACTACTCTACGCTCATTCCCATACCACAAACTCCCCCGTTTATTTCTCCCACTTCCTCAACCACTCGAAACGGAACACGTTTAAGATTTTCCGCATAAATTTGACAGTTGCTTACAGGGACCGTTAAGAAACAGTTTCATCGAAGCTGCACAAATTCTCACAGCGTGTTTCCGTCGGTATGCACGCGTGGTCGATGAAAATGCTCTCTCTTAATGTAAACCAAACGAATTCCGGCGCACGGAGCCACGCACGAAAAGGCCCCCGACATTACCGGAACAGTTTTAATCAAAGTAAACTTCCCTTCGGGTATTCTCGATGTTACCGTAAGCCGACGTCGTCGTCGTCGTTGGCTGGCTGCGGTTCTTTGTCCCGCGCTATAAGACGAGAGAGGTTCCTCCTCGGTGGTTTCATTCATTCGAACCCTCGACCCAGTACCGGCTCTTCATCCGTCCTTAGAACCTCGCTCTCTTCATCAGCATCCTTCCACTGCTCCCTTTTCCTTTCGATCCACCCTCCTTGCTCTCCTCCCTCGGTTCGTTTTTTATCCCGGTTCAGAAACTGCTCGATCTTCGACCGTACATACATAGAGAGCGGTGGAAAAGTAATTATTTTAGCGGTTGAATTGCATACGTTTCGCGTGTGAAATAATCGCGAAGTGGAAAAATGTAATATTCTAACAATTTTTAGGGATCTTTATTATCTGTACTAAGTAGAAATTGTATATCATTTTGCTTCGTCGTTAAGGAATTAGAAAGGACCAGATATCGAGAAGAAAATTCGAGCATCGAAAGCGTATACTTCGGGTATATACTCATTCTCTCAACTTGCGATTATGAAATTACTAGGAGACATCAGGACGAACGATCACACAAATTTACCCTTTACACTCTTAAACCCTTGCACTACCGCGAATCTCTGAAAAAGCCGTGCCAAAGTTGGCCGTCGGAATGGTTGCGGGAGGTGCCGAGCGGCGGAGCTCGAGTGGTACAATTTGAAACACAATACCTTACGACTAAGTTGCATAGTCCCGCTCTCATATTTACTTCACACGATGAAAATCTTTGAAAATTTAAATGAATTTGAATAAAAAACTTGTAGGAATACGTTAATTATTACATATAACAATAATAATAGTATAAATAAAAATAATAATTAATAATAATATAAATATAAATATAATAATAAAGGAAATAATAAACACATCAGAAATAAATTTTAATATAGAGAACCGAGAATGGACCTGAGCTGAACCGAAATTAGGATCACGAGTCAGACTCGTGATATTCATGTTTGGCCTGAAATGTCGATAACGAGTCTGACTCGTGATATTCATTTTTGGCCTGAAATGTCGATAACGAGTCTGACTCGTCAAAGTAGTGCAAGAGGTTAATCGTCCAATGATATTAACTTCAAATATTTTCAAGTATAAGATGCTTATTAAGTACTTTATGTTACTAGTTATATTTTAATTTAGTTTAGTCAATACGCGACTATTTAACCCTTTGCGTCTGAAACTTTGCAAAACTATCTTTTGATGGCTGACGGAGTCGCTCGTTCGGGTTCGATTAATTTGCAAAATGGACGAAGACAGACACGAAGCGTTTCGTCGAACGTCGAGTCTACAGGCTGTTGTTTATCGCGGCCAAAGAAACGACTCTCCGAACGGTCGCGGAATAATTGAAAACGTCGCCGAGGTATCTCGTTTGCCTATTCCGCGGAACAAAGAAACCGGACGGAGACCCCGGGGGAAACTTCTGCTTGATTAAAATTGTTTTAATAGAACAGCCAGGTTGTTTGTTTCCACGGATAGTTTATGGCATTAGCATGGGAACAGTAAAAAAAGCAACAGCTACCCCCCTTGCTGAACGAGGATTGTTTACGAGGAGAGCCTTTTCTTTTCTCACCCTCCCGTTAACGTTTCGCATTTAATCGCGCGTCCCGCTTTTACAAGCCCTCACAAAGCTCGGGTAATATCGGTTTCGCTTCATTATCATATTTAAACGTCGCGATCCTGCGATAACGCTGACTCGACGTTCGAAGCTCCCGCGATTCCGGTGGTCTCCGTTGAAACAACACGCATTTCGAGAGAAAATGCTGATCGTAAGCGAAGTTTACGGTCTTCGCGAGGACCTCGGTTCTTGATTCTTTGAATATCAACGAGTAATGTAGGAAATTCAATCCGCACGAAATATCAATGTGAGTTCTTAGAGACACCAGAGATATTTGTTTGCGTTACGAAAGATTCAACGAATCGTTGTCTATAGCAAAGTTGGACGAAGTTGACGCGAGCTTATATTTTGCAACTGAAGATTATTAACGATTACAGTATTACCAAACACAGTCGATATTTTCCACCGTGTCTTACATTTTCCGCAACATATATTGTCATCGTTGGAAATAGAGTTCAATAATTAAATAAAATAAACTCTTATTTGAAACTTTAATATTTTAGTCCTAACCGAACCTCACGAGCTTTGCCATGAGATTAACTTTGAACTTTGAAACTAACAAACGCTGGTTTTTCGATTAATTTTTGCCTCG
Organism: Tetrapedia diversipes; assembly: GCA_033822845.1. NCBI lineage: Eukaryota > Metazoa > Arthropoda > Insecta > Hymenoptera > Apidae > Tetrapedia > Tetrapedia diversipes. The sequence continues at coordinate 66,429 of JAOPTO010002109.1, read as the reverse complement.
TAATAATAGGGGGACCAGAAAGTAATGTCGTTTCTGTCATTTCATCTGTAGGTTATTTTTCTTTAAAACCAATTGATTTCTATCGATCCGGAATTGAAAATTTGCACGCTAGATAGTAAAAGGTTGTTGATAACAAGGGTTTATTAGATCATTGATTAAAAATAAAAACTCGTTAAAAATTTATGCGTTTGAATTTAATGTAATAAAACGGCATTACTTTCCGATCCCCCTAATATTTTTGTATTTAAATTCCAACGCTCATTTATCATTCTATCCGCGTTAAACCTCGAACTACGTTCAATCTTTCTCTCACCGTACTCGCGCCAGTTAAATTTCATATCCATTGTAAACGAACGGTATCCGGTAACGAGTGGAAATAGTAGCGAACAGAAAAATCGCCATTTCCAGGACGCATGACGAATAGGCGAGCGTGGCCACGCGTTTCGTTTCTGGACACGTCGTTTCGCAGGAAACGTGACCAAGTTCTCGATCAATTATTTCTTCCGCGTCCTTCGATATTTATGCCGTCGTGCTCGATCGTTAAAATCGCAATTTCTCCCCACTTTCCCCGCTCGGCCACCTCCGCCGGACGACCATAAATTACGCGCACCGTGAACTGGTAATACGCAGCGCAACGCTGGCGTGCAACCGGGCAACAAGTTGCAATTATAAAGTGCCCCCGGTGCTGCCCAGAGCTCGCATGACTGGCGAACAAATATTTCCTGTCGCGGCTGAAATCCTCCCGCGATTTATTCTTTCGCCTGTCACGCCGCTATCCGTATCTGGGCAGTTTTGTTATTTTTTTCTTCGAATTCTTTATCGCATCAGCGCGAAGGAATTGCTTCGCAGGTGAATTTCAGCGAAATATAAGGAATCGTACGTTTAATTGTGTTACGAGTTTTTCACTGTGTACTTATCGATACTGGCAATATGATTATTATTAAATTTTTATTGTAATATAAGAGACAGAAATTAGAGCTGCAATAAAGTCCAGCTGTATAAGGAACTGCTACTTTATGTTGATATCTGATCACACCGACTTTTGATCGCTTCGACTACCGATTATAGACTGATTGATTTGTCGCTCGCTCCCTTTTACAAATCAAAATGAGGTTTGAATTATTCTCAATCGTTTCCACATTCAACAAATTGCTTGTAGCGAAAGTAAGCGATTGGGCGAGTAGCATAGAAGGGAGAGCGAGGAACTATTCTCAATTGGTGGAAATTATTGAATTTTTGTAAATACTTAAATCTCTTTTTCGCGTTGAAAATTTTGAACTTGTTCGATACTAGAAAGAGAAGCTGATTGTACGAGTGTAAGCTGAGAATCCAGGAAAAGGTAGCAAATCGTATTTCCAATATCCGAAAAGATAGCCACTTCCAGAAACATGGCGCTTCGTGGAAATGAGGAAGTTAATCCGGAAACTCTGCATGGATAATTAATAACCCATGAATCGACGATTGCTATTGATAACCGTTCGAAGACTCTCGAATAATTAAAGCGCAACATTTTGTGGAGTACCACTGGGAGGAGGACTCGCGCCGGGTGAAACGAGCGAAGGGAGAATTTTTATGATCCGGCTCGACGATATTAATGATCGTCCATGGGAGCCATAATAATTCACCGTAAGACAAAAAGCGTAGAGAAATAACCGGCGGAATCTCATCGATCATACCGCGTTCTCTTTTCCCTTTCGAACGACTCTATCGAGCAAGCGCGATCGATATCGACCTTTTAAGGTAACCCTGATCCGGACAGACGATTTATCAGCCGGGAACGATGCGTGAAACGGAGCAAGGAGAACGTGGAAAGGTGGCTGAGGCGGAAAAATCAACGCTTGCCTATTTGTAGGGAATCAACTAACAAAGAGGAGTTACCATTCGCGACGATTGAGAATAGAAAACGTCACCTCGACGACATCCACGCAGTTTTAACCGTTTCTCGCGAAACTTTGATGGATAAGAAATCGTAAGACAACGAAACATACGCTGCCTCGTTTTATCGGCTGTAAAATGGGTTGTGGCGACCTTCCTCGCCACTAGGACGAATCTAACGACTACCTTTTTCGTAAGTGCTGGAATCCATTGCGATTTATATACAGGGTGTTCGGACGAAGCTGGGAGAAAATTGAAGGGGTAACTCCCTGAGACATTCTAAGACGAAAATCAAGAGTAACAATATTGCGTTTGACGCTTTGTTTATTAGTTATAAGCAACTAAATAAACGAGCTATTTTACGCCTGAGAGTAGGCAAACGGAGCAACACGGTAGGTAACGTCAATGACTATACAGCGATGCTCAGTCATATAGGAAATGTTCTATAAAATGTAGAACGGAAGATGGAATTCAGGTGTGAAAAATAAAAGTGAAGCGATTAAAATATTAATAAAAGTATATTCAAAACAATTTAACAAAACAACTTAAACGACTTTACAACTTAGCAACTTTAACACTCTTTCCACATTCACAACCAAACCTTTCTTCTACGTTAGTCAAAAGCTTTCTGACTCGCGCTCGCATTTTCCCCGTCATACATTATTTCAAACACTCGTTTCCTTTCATTCTAATTGTCAACCTTTCTCACTCTACGCATTCGGTCACGACCACCCAGAATTTCTCAGTCACACTGTTTTCCAAAGTTCTCATCTTTCACGCCTTAGAAACATTCAAGCCCAAACATTCTGCGTTCGCACGACAATCGCCCAACTCAAGTACTCTTCAGACTTTCCCAAACTCGCATCCGCTCGATCGCATTCCTACAGTCATAACTACGTACATTTCTGTAGCTGTTCAGAGGTAAGCTATATTCCGCACGTAATTACGATTGAATACAAATTCGATCTCCGCATCTTCTCTACATAGGTCCGTCGAAACAAATTTCTCTCGCTTTCGTTTTTCCACGCGATAATTAACAAACCGACGAGGAAGCGAACGGAAGGAAAAACGTAGATCGTAGGATCAAGAGCGGCTCGAGTTCATTACAGCCGGGTAGCAATTTAAAAATTCGAGCTACGCCAAGAACCGGAGGCCGGGTTAGGTCGGCGAAGGACGACCGGAAATTTAATTGGCGATAAACGTACGCGTAACGTTTTAAACGAAGTTACGCCGGTTCAACGAGAGTTTACACGATTACGCAACAAACTGGCAGGTCCCCTTTTCCTTTTCGTCGTTTCGCATCCTGTCAGCCACAGGGGTGACTTCACCCTCTTGCTGCTCCTCTTCCTCGTCCCTCTAATTATTTTGTTTCCGTAACCCTGGCGACAAACGGCGTTTCATCGCGTGCCTGGCTTAGCGATGCACGAATTTTCCCTCGATCGAGGAAACCATGCAATTTCTTTATTTTCCCGCACGAATTAGCTTGGAAAACGCGTCTTTCTGATGCGACCCTTTGACAGTCGATCCTTCTTCGACGAAACGAATGCGTCTCTATCGAAAGTTACTCGCGAATTTTTCCTCGCTTGTATTTAGAGCAACGCAATTGCTAATAGAGTTCACGTGGACCACTTCGGCCAGGAGTATTTAGCACTGAAAGGGTTAACACGTTGAACGCCACGTCACCCATATCTGGGTGACGGCTATGTTTCTTGTAAACGGTTGACACTTTTCTAATTAAAACAAGATTGTTGAGGTAATTTATACTAATTTTATTTATAACACAATTATGATAAGTATATACGATATAAAGTAACAATAAATTATAAAGTAAATATAACATAGCGCTGTTTACAGTCCGAGTCTCTGGTTTGGGTCCTGGGGGAAACTCCACCGATTTACGCTGGGCGTTCAACGTGTTAAGCAATGTAGTTTGTAAAACGTTGAAACAATGTTTCTTCTTACAATTACAAAGCACGTTCACAGTTATATGTTTGCAGTAGAAAAGGTCTGCAGATTTTTCTGTGCAGACAAAAGAAAGGAATAACGCGGAGATTCGTAATACACGAAAGTCTGTCCGTTTTTATTGCGCGGGGATGACAGGCAAATCGAAAGGATCGCGGGACAATAAAGCGTGCAGTGAAATTGCAGAAAGAAATTGTCTATTATTTACGACTCCGCGGTAACGACCGGGAGCCTAGCCGAGGCGAGAGGATTAGAAAGCGGACGACGACAGTTTAGAGGTGTTTCGTGAAATTCCTTTACGATTGCAATTATTGTTCTCGCTATGAAACATACCCAGAGCTCACGGAAATCAACGGACAAAATTGTATCTACCGAGAATGTTTTCTTTGCTCGGTACACGAGACGAAGCAAGTAGAAATCTTCATCAAAACAGATTGCAATAAAAAAGCGTTCCACTTTTTCCAATTCTAAAACACTTTTACCTGCTTTTACACCAAGAATAAATTATGTACCTGCCTCTCCGACTTTCGATAAATTTATCAAAAATGCATACCCAAGATAATTATAATTACACATCGAGGCGAAACATGGTAAACAATTTAAGACTTTTAATTAGTTGGGTAAACGGAAACCGGTATAGTGTCTCTTTTTTACCATCTTCAATCTGTTGTCGATGTGTTGCGACATAAAGTAGATACAAGCGACTCAGTGAATATGTGTAAGCATGTTCTTGATATGGGAAATTAGATTGAGACGAAGTCGCCTAGACATACACTACCGACCAAAAGTTTAAAATCGCCCAGAGATATTAACACATTGTATGCCGGCCCCGCGAAAACGCGGGATTCGAAGTCTATCGCTTGAGCGCCGCCCCCGCGAAAACGCGGGTTTGGAAGTCTGTTGCTTTAGCGCCGGTTCTGCGATAATACAACATTCTTTTGTTTGGCGATTTGTTTGTTTCTATTTTTCGTTATCGTTAACACGTTGAACGCCACGTCACCCATATTTGGGTGACGGCTATGTTTCTTGTAAATGGTTGACACTTTTCTAATTAAAACAAGATTTTTGAGGTAATTTATACTAATTTTATTTGTAACACAATTATGATAAGTATATACGATATAAAGTAACAATAAATTATAAAGTAAATATAACATTGCACTGTTTACAGTCCGAGTCTCGGGTTTGGGTCCTGGTAGAAACTCCACCGATTTACGATTGGGCGTTCAACGTGTTAAATTGCATATAATGAATATGTAAACCAATTTTAGTGTTTTACAATAATGTATAAAATTATAAATATTTTCTTCACCTACTCATTGGTCGTCAACAAGCGAATTATGCCGGCGCCGAGGCTTTATGCGGTCGATACTGTGCTGGCGCTCAAGTTTTAAATGCCTCAGATGCCACCGGCATACAATGTGTTAAGAAACATTAGAATTTAAGAGAAAAGTTCAGAATGGTGGCATCATAGAAAGTTCTTCCACAAAGAATCTACTAACGGTAAAGGAAACCGGTATTGAAATTAGCAATATTAATTTCAAACGAACAATAGATTGTCACAAGAGATTTGATATGGCTGCGATTCTAGAAGCGGTTCCAAACTTTTGGCCGGTAGTGTAAATCACGTTATCGTCGTTGAACTATTGAACACGCGGGACTCGATAATAGGACTAGTCGAGGGGGGCGGGGGTGCGTTTGACTTCTAGCCGAGGCAGTTTGCCGGTATCCGCGCGAGGCGACGGTGTGAAGTGAATTAACGTGGTCGTTGAACCGTGCAGAGGAGCGGATAAGCGGATAACGCGATTAATGTGCGAGCACATGTGATCCTCTACCTCCCGCTATGAAACTTAACGGAAACTTGGGAATGATCCTGTATACGTCTTCGCTGTCAGAACCTCCCAAACTCTTGGCGCTGGCTTCTCGACTCGGTAGCTCGGTTGCTCGGTTCTCCACGCCGTTAAATCCAGTAATCGTATCGTTAAAATGAAACGCGGAGAGTTTAATGAGTGACGTTTGCGTTGCATAACTTTCGGATCGATTCTTGCCTTCAACGTCGAGACTAAGTTAACTCGACGCACTCATGCGTAACTGTTTACAATTTTATTTACGGGCAATTACCCTTTGGTATAAGCTAAGTGCAATGGTCGCATCTAATTACGTATGCTTAACCCTTTGAGCGCTGAATACTCTAGGTCAAAATGCTTTGCTTTGCGTGGATAACACTAGTATCGCGTTGCAGTGAGTAGAATATCGAAAAACAAATGCATACGAATGATAAAAAATTCCAAGGAGCGGGGATAGCAACTGCCAATTAGTAGAGAGTAGTAAGAAATTGCCACATAGGAAGGCAATACAGTAGTAGATTTCGCCAGACGCATATATGCGTGTCCGGTCCCGACACGTGGCACCAGTCACAGTTTTTAAGTTTATAATGCTTGTAAATTTAGTTAAAATCTCACCCGTAACTCTACCACTAGGCTTAAGCTCCGAAAACTAGGATTAGGCACGTACCTAGTCGCAATAAACCCATAAGGCCAACAGACGTAACTTCCTCATAAATTATGTCAGTATGACTTTATTTTTCCTCGTTGAATTTGCCAGCATGACCAAAGGTCGACCGGCCTAATGACTTTATTGCCTAGGTTCTTCACCATGCATCACCCCATCCATTTCCGCATATCTCCTTCCACTCATCCTTCGGTCCACTCGCTACCCCCATCCTCCACCCAACGATCCAATCCTTGCAGATTCCAAAAACACACCTCCGAAACACCTCCGAACCTCCTCCGACCACACCCTCTTCACTTTCCCTATATAACCCCTGTTTCTTCAACTAACGTATTCATTCATTCATTCATTCAGTCTTCTCCAATCACGCGTATATCCGTTTTGTTAAATTTTTGTTGTTAATTTATTATTAAAGAAATTGTTAAACTGCTTGACGCATTTATCTATATCCACCCTATTGAATTAGTGTTGTCGTGTATTGCAACAACACGTCCGACAAGAAGTGTCGGAACAATGCGTCCATAGCATACAAAGGATTAAACTTTTGTCTGCTACTGTACATAAAACAAACACCATGAATCGACGTCGTCGGGCAGCTCCGCCGAAAGCAATTTTCGATTAGCTTCGAGGGACCGTTTCGAGGGCGAGGGCGTCGCGACGTGGGCGGCGTCCCCGTTAATCACGCCGTATTCACCGCTCTTTCCGCGTTCTACAATGCGAGGCAACAAGCAGACGGTATCGCGGTTGCGATCAGCCGGTCGATTAATTGAGAGAGCGCAGGATGATCGCGCGTGTACAATGCGTCCTCGTAGGAGGCCCTCCGCAGGACGAGCCTCTCGCGGCTGGACGACGCGACGCCGGCATCCTCTGTGCACGCGCCTCGATATTTATCGCACGCTCGATAAATCCCTAGGCCACGGTCGATCGCGAACAATCGCCTGGTAATTGCACTGACAGCTAACACGGCTATCCGCGGAGTTATTGTCGCGGGCACACGGAACTGGGGCTCTTGCGGACGCGAAGCTGAGCGTCGAGACAGCTGAGGCCGCGCTCTCGAGATTCTTGCCCGATCGACTCTCGCGATACTTGTTCAGATAAACGATTGATCGATCGCCCTCTCGAACGAACCACGACTCGATATGTACGTCTTTCGAGGACAAATTAGCGTATTCGAAGGCGAGGCACTTGGATTGTTTTCCTTTTTTGTGCAATTTTAATTTAATTCGTTCAAGAACTGGGAAAAACATTGGTATGCATATAGGTAGTTGATCGTTATTATTACTTTATTTGTGAACGGGCTGGAAGCCCTTTTTATACATACTGATATAAACATAAATTGCACGCGATGCAAACTAAAAAGAAAAGGGAACAAGGAAAAAGAAAGAATACAAAAAAGTCATCATGTACGGAAATTATGATATTCTGGAAATTGATCTATGAAATACAGGCACCAAATAGTAATTATTTGCAAAAGTGATGATGCGAGTGATTGGGTTGATAGAACCAAAACGAGATTTGAAACAGATGGGGCGAAATATACGGGAAAACCTAACAGATTTTTTCGGCACATAAAAATCAATATTACTTAAAAGAGACGACCATTTAGTTAGGTCATTTAAGATGTTAAAAAAAAAATAATAAATTTTCTTGGCTATAAAGTTATGCGAATTTTGAGAAGAATGTAAAGGGCTTCTCAGAGTTTTAGATTTGAGAAGATTTGATTTATGTTGAATTATGGAACTTTTCTTAGAGAAATCAGAGCGAGAATTTGAGAAAGTAATAACTCGAAGACCGCAAGATCAATGAACAGCGTTAAGTTTTTAGTATGTTTGGCAGCTTAATTAATATCAGGATTAGGTAGACGTAACTGTAGCAAACACTATACCGTGCAAGTTACCCCCATCAAGTAGATACGTTGTGCTTGACTGTAACTATGAGCACTAGAGTACCGTCAAGTCTACCGTAGTAACAGTACATCACGCTGATCTATTGCACGACACAGGAATGGGCACCGTGATCTGGTTAATCAGATTAGTCAGCTAGCAATTACATATAATTACACTCCGATGACGTCGTGCAATAATGTTCCCTCGATCAGCAGTAAACCAGATACAAAGGAAGAGCTTGATTAAATTCGCTGCTACAATTTAGGTGTAACGTGGATCGTTGCTTTGAACTAATTTTTGCTCCAAATACTTTTGTTTTTGAAATTGAACATTTAGAATTATTTCAGAAATTATAACAAAATTATCGAAGTTTAATTTTGCATTCAAACGGTGAAATGTCGAGCGTTTGATCGATGTTCAATGAATTTACGATTACTCGACGCAAGCTTTCTTCACCATACAAATTTACCATTTCTCATCGATGAATAGGCAAACAAGTGACCACTTCACTTTCTCCCGCTTAGCTTAACACAGACAAGTGATTTACAAATACCTTTTCTGCTGATTAACACGATGACAGCAAAAACTTGATTTCGCTTACCTGTAACAGAAAATGATACCAAAGATTGATAAAGAAATTTATAAAAATTCTTTCGCTGAAAAACAGCTTTGAAACATAGATTAGCCTTAATTTCCCAAGCAAGTTGCCACTTTCAATCGTTAGAAACTACCACAGGTAAATTTATTAGAACCTGTCTTACTTTCGATTATTACAAAGTATTTATTATCGAACGATACCGTTTCTATTTTCTCTTACAAATAAAACGTGAGCGAAATTCCTTTTGTTTTATCAGTGACTATTCCGCGGATATGTGGACCCGCCGGTCGAGGCTCGAGTACGCCATTCCCCTCCGCTTTTCTTTCCCGCGTACCTAGGTCCAGAGCCGAGGCAACGATATTCTCTCGTTCTCCGGTTTACCGTTTCCACGGGTAGAAGTTCCCGGCCATATCTTCCACCTAATCCACGGAGAAACGGCCAGGCTGCCCGGTTTTTGTCCTCCAGGGCAGATCGAACAGAAAATTACGCGGTGTTCTAGAAATTGCTGCCGCGCAGGGACACGAGAAAAGTGGCCGACTCAGAACGGAACGACGAGTCAAAGCACGAGAGAGGTGTGCGAAGAAAACAAAATTGAATGGTCGTGCCCGAGGAAGAAGCCGAGAACGGTTACAAAGGAAAGAAAGGAAGAGCCGACAAAAATTTAAACTTCAACCATGCCAATCTATTTCAACCCTTCATCTCCCCCTCTCTCTCTCCTCGTATGTAAAAGAAATTAACGAACCGTTCATCGACCGCGGTTATTTCGAGTGCACAACACACCGCCAGACAAACACCTCCAAAAAGCAAACAACATCGGTATCTGGATAATATCAGGCAGCGTCCCGAGCGTTTTTGCATCGGGGCTATAATAAAACTCGAGGAAGTTCCTGGACGAGACGCAGGATGATCGGCCGCGGGAGCTTAAAAATACCCAGGTTCTACGTCTCCCTTGAGAAAAAAAAAAAAGGAAGACCACCGAGCACCAGCGACACGGTGCAACGTACGATACGCGCGTAGGGGAGAGTAAACGCGAGGGGGAAAATCGACAAAAAAGAAAAGAAGAGAGCAAGAGTGCGGTGGGTACGTCCGTAAGAGGCGGAGTCGTCGCGATGTCGGGAGAAGGGCAGGAAAATATTGTAGGAATGCGATTGAGTGGGTACAATTTTAAGAAAAAGTGAAGAGTGCTTGAGTTGAACGATAGCCCTGTGAAACGTAGAATATTTGGACTAGATTGTTTCTGAGGCGCGAAAGATGAACACTTGAGACAAAATCGCAATTGAGGAATTTTGTTTTTTAGTCGAAAAGTCGTTTATATACTATCAAAGTTGTTTATACTATTAAACTATTTTAAATATATATATATATATAATATTAATTTATATTACGCAGTTGACAGAATAACTAACCAAATTTGTTTCTCTGTAAAATAAAAGGTTATATTTCAACTGATGTTATTATTTACAATATATACACATACAAAATTCGCCAATTACCTGTAAAATAAAAGAAACGACAATTAAAGTCAATTATTCGTTTCTTTTTTAAAACTCTTAACTGATAACTTATAACTGAATTATAATGATTTATTCTTAATAACTTTTATTATCATGTATTCTTTCCTCTGTTTTATTTATTATTATCGATTACTCGACGAAGCCGCTATCGGGTGACATAAACTCTTGAAGAGAGTATATTCTCTTTACATATATATCAGTTTATGATATTTAACCCAATAAACAATTTTATGTTCACCTGTGATTAACCAAACTCATAATTTGTCCCATTCTACCCACAACCTAGACCCTACTACCATCTCACTCTAATAAAAGTGAAATTTCCTATAATATGACGGAGTCGAGTGGACCGGAACGAAAACGAAGACGAAGACGAAGGGCTCGAGAAGGGCGGGCGGTGGATAGCAAGAACGATGTAAAAAAAAGATGGTGGAAGGGACGGCGAAGGAGGAAAGATAGCGGCGGAACGATAATGTCCGGCCGTGAGCGTTCCACGGCCAGTGGATGTGTCCGCGTCTGGGTTCTCGTCCTTCCGAGGGACTATTTGTTCCACGCAACGCGTAAATTACGGCCAATCGGGCCGGGGAGAGGGCAGGCCGGCAACGATCCGTTGCTTCGACGTCCATTATGGATCTCGAGGAACAGGGCATTTCGCGAGAGCCTGAGGGCACAGTTCCGCGCCACGTCACGGTTCGACGCTCTGTTCCGAACGAACTTATCCCCAGGTGCACGGAATTTCGTCGCTTTTGGCGTACGGGAATGTACGCGTCGGATATTTTGGGTGTTCCCGGCGGATTCTGTTGGGAAACGCTTGGAGATCGAGCAATGAACGGTTGGATGGAGGCGATTAAGTTGGGTTTAGAGATCGGAGGATCGTGGAGGAGTATCGTGGAGGAGTATCGAGAGGAGAGCTTACGGAGGTGAAGGGAAATTTATTGCGCGCTCGGGTATGTTTCGTTTGTTGAAGATGATTTTGGGGATCGTGGACGATTGCCGTTGAGAGGTTCGAAGAGACATTTTTGTGCTTGTTGGATGCTTTGGCAGGGATGGTTGCATTTCAGATTTTGTTAAATACTTTTCGATATCAACTCGATGGAATCTATTTAGAATACTAATGAATATCTATCCTTCGTTGAACTTTCGTTGATTCGTTCATTCATTTTATGGGAATAACCCATTAGTGTACAAAAGATAGACAAATTCTTAGCTGTCGATATTTTATATTATGCATAACAAAATTAAAAGGAATCAAGCGATGATGGTTAGCAATATTACATATCCTGTTTACTGGGTGAAATAGAAAAGGTAAACATAATGATAAAGAATTTGAAATTTGTAAGTATCAATTGTTTCACGAGTATCGAGCTTTATCTTGCATCTCCTATAATTCAACGCCGACAACGCGGTAGCCTCAGTCGCATGCTTCTTCGGTCTCGAGCGCGTGTATCCAGGCACCGATTACACGACATTATTTTCCGTGATTCATCAGTTTCTCACGGGCTTTCATGCTCGCGGATCGCCATACAAATGCAAATCGGCGAGCGATCGCACGTTTGAGCGTTACGTTTTGTACGACGCCTGTGAATTACACGCGCGAGAAGTATCGGGCGACAGGAAAAAAGTGATGCCGACAAGAAAAGCCGACGAGGATAATGAAACCCGCGCCGAGATACGAAGCCATTATTCGCGGGAATTACCGACACAGCATGATCTCTGCCCTTTCGCGTAGTTGAATAGAATGAAATATTTTCAATCACTCGTGGATCCTGAAAAATATACCCGCAGCGCTGATGCTAAACATAAAGGAAGCCATTGTTGTGGCGGGCGTTACAGGTTCTACCGTAATTGATTAACCCAATCACTGCCAGGCAAATTTAGAGCGTCTTACCATGGGCGCCAAGATTTTATTTCAAGGAAAATATGGGTTATCATTTTGACGATAAAAAGTGATGGTAGAAGATTTGTTGTTTTTGTTAAAAAAAATATTACTACATAAAGTTTTCGTTCATCCTTTCTAGTAAATCGTAACTCAAACGGCTATAAACTTATTCATCTAATCAATTTAAACTTGTAGCACAAGATATCTCGTAGTTTGCAATCTTGGTACTGATCGCAAACAAAATCTAACGTTGAGGGAGGAATGCTCGCGTAATTCGAAAGGTTCATACGAGTGCATAGAAATTAATTAAACTAGGGAGCTGTGATAGATCAGTTTATGTAAAAATATAAGAGCAGTAGCAATTTTCCCAGCCTCGAGACATCTGAACTTCAGTTGCTGTGTCAAATTTCTTGACTCGTGTATCGTGATTTTTCTTTAACGATCCCTTCCCCCCGACAAATTTATTTTCGCCCTTTCAACTTTTCGCGCTTTCACGACGGCGGGTACCGCCAAGTAAGTCGGATAATCCCGAAAAGCTCAGCGGTCTGGCCCGCGATTGATTTCAATTTTTTTCTCTTATCTCTTAGCTTCCCTATCATCGGGCATCGGTATCTGGGAATAGATTGAATTCGTATCGATCACCCCCTACCTGAACGCGCGCCGTATCCGACCGGCGGGACCGAATGAAAGGAGGGATCAGCAGGAATCAGATTAACTTATGAATCTTAAGCATTTCCGCTGATTTACTCTCCTGGCTGAACGAGACCGCCTCTCGACTTTAATTAAGGTTCGTCCAAAGGAAACTTCGACCGAGTAGCTAACCCTTCTGCGATATTATTCGAGGCCATTACGAAGTATTTCATAGAAATCTCTCGCCACCGACGAAGAATCCTTCCTTAATCTCGTTCCGCTCGCGAAGAAAGCGAAATCCGCTCCAAAGTGGCGGAGGCAGAGAAGAAGAAAAAGCGCAACGCGTTTGGGTTTCGATTTACAGCAGCGGACAAGAGTTTAAGACGAGAGTAAAACATAGTTTTATGGGTTACAAATATTGTCTCTATATATAGGAAAATTCTCACTTTTATTATTTAGTAGAGAGAGTAGATAAGGATTAGGTTTAAGTAAAATAAAGTGAAGTGTTTATTATACTATTAATACATTTAATACAGTTTATAATTTAATAGTAACAACTTAATGGTATATAAATGACTTTTAAACTTAGCAACTTCGACGTTTTTACTTTCTTCACAATCACACTCCTTCTGCTTCGCGATCGCGTTAATGTTGATTAAGATGATGTTAATTAAATTGCAATAATTAAGTAACGTTACAAAATAATAAATTAGTAGTTGTGTAGAGTACGAAACATTTCAAAACATCTTGACGTCTCTCAGACGTCGAAGTCTACAATGACACGTGAAACGAATGACCTCTCCCAGACGTCATCGTTCATCAACGGGTTAAACTTTTGTCCGCTACTGTACCCAGAGAGCAGCAGAACCGGGAACAAATTTAAATTGCCGCCCTGTAAACTTTTTTGGCCCGTATTTTCCCGTGGCTCTGGCCGCCTTCGGGGCTGCTGCCCCGCCATGATGCAGACATTAAGATAATCGCCGGTACCGGGAACGTTTCGCTGCGAGAACGCCGTGGAACGCGACGGGATACATCCTCGAACGATACCAACGCGCTGTATATCGTTCACGGAGAGAAGAGAAGATCGGGTTATTTTCTGGTTCTGCCATCGGCTCGCAACTGCTCGTGATTGCAGCCTTTCCGTCGTCTTGGCCACGAGGAAAAAGCTTCCGGCTGGATCTCGTTTCGCGAAACGATCCTTCCTCGCTGAACGAAATTCGCGAAATTGTTGTTAGGTTAAACAAAAGAGGGAAAACGGACTGTGAATCAGTTCAGAGGGAGTCGAAACTGTTTTGAGTTGAGTGTCTTTTTGCAGGTGGACGATTAGGTGAGAATCTGGAGGATTCGATTTACGCGAGACCTTTGAGACATAACAGGTTTTTTTTGTAAAATAAAGAGCTTCCTACTCGTTCTGATAATTAACGATAATAACATTTTTAATGCTCCTTGGTATATTTAAACCTCCAAACGGGGCTTGCACGAAGATTACGTAAAAGTAGATTCGACAAAATTCCTACGATGGAATTCTTGTTTGCACCGTCTGGTATGAAAGGGTTAAAGGGGTCACCCTGTCTCCTTTCGGTCCACGAAAACACAGTGCCATCAAAAATAAGCTGATCTGCCCCGAACCTGATACCTAAAACGTCCAAACCTAACGCGCGCGCAGGCACCATCGTCGCAAATCGCGACATCGAAGGGCCACCGTCGAAGATAACGTCGAAAAATAACGACGGTCCGTTTGAAACGCGGAGCCGAATAAATGAGCAACAGGGTTAATCCCTGGGCGCGAGCTCAAAAAGCAAATCCCTCGTTTCCGCGGACTTTATCGTCCCGAGCAGCGGCCGTGCGAGCAAATATAATCACGTAGGCAGGATTTAGTCCGGGCGGAGGTTAATTCGTCGGCGGGCCGCTGATCGCCGGCCATTCGACCCGCTTTAAATTCAAATTTCGCGTCTCCCCGAGTTCCGCCCCGTTGAATTACGATTCCGCCGTGCGGCTGGCACTCTCGCGCGACGATCTACTACGAGAGGCCCCCATGGAAATGATTGCTCCCACGCGAGATGTCTGGCTCATTAGGCATTCCTTCAGTCTGCGGTTGTGCTGTCCCGGGCCTTCTCCGTCTCTCTCTCCCCTCTGGCTCCCCTTTCCTTCGCGTTTCTCTCTTCCTCGTGTGCGTCTCGGCTCGCGGTGTGGACACACAGAGAAGATGAACGAGAGAGCGGCACAGTCGCTTCGAGGTCAACGGGAGACAGAGAGAATCGCGACGAGAAGCTGACGATGGCCTCTTCCGGTCTGCAGCGCGAACGGCGGAGACGGAACACGCGAGTTCCTGAATGATAGAGGGGCTGTGATACGATCGTGGGATTTCTTAGTTTGGGAGAGTGTTCGATACTAATTGTTTGGGCGTAATAATGCAAAATACAACTTGTATCTTTTTATGGTTGGCTGGTTTAATGATCGACGATACTTTACTTTGTACTTGAAGCATTTGTATTCACCGCCAGAAACACAGAACGACACCTGTACGGATACTTTAATAATAAAAATCGTTACTCTTTTGTCTCACGTCCTATGAGATACACACGTGTTGTGATTCCTTTTACGTCCTCCCCATAATCCATAGATAAATAAGAATTTGTGGATAAATCCCATTAACCCCTTGACATATAATGACGAGTCTGACTTTTATCTATTCATTTTACGGGCCACTGTAGACTTTGACGAGTCAGACTCGTCAAGTGCTTTTTTCGGCGGACGCCGTGCAGTATACAATTAGATTACATAGTTGCTTCACTCGTGCGTCGATTATTATTTTTTAATATTATTTAGATGTTCTTTATTAACATCAATCTGAATGAAAAATCCAAATTTCAAAATAAAATATACTCTTTCTCAGCCTTCACTTAACCGTTCAGTTGAGCGAAATTAAATGGTATTTTTCGGTCGCATCAAGTTCCATTTAATTCGTATGTCAAGGGGTTAATACTTAACATTAATTACCAAGTGTTAATTTAATTTTGATTGAGTGAATTGAGGGTCTTAAAGTTTTGTCCGCTACTGTACGTGTACTAAGGAATAAAGTATACTTTAAACAAAATTTGAAATTGTAGAATTGAGAAGGAAATAGATTTTATAAATAGATTGAGGGGAATAGTATATTTGTATCGTTCCATCGAAAAGAGTTAGCAAAAATTACCAATCACTAGCAATAGCGATTGTTTTTGAAAATGTTGTTGATGAAGTTCGAAACCCGTCAAATTGACGAGTTCCGTAAACCTACTATTAAATATATGAGAAGCGGAAGATTTGTACGGGATCCTCGTTTGAAAGCACGCGCGGAGACAAAAGGCCAAGGGAGGCACGAAAGAAGAGCTGAACCGTACGTGGTTGGATCCAAGTGATTGCGCATACAGAGAAGCCGTACATCGGGAGGCGTAAGAGGAATCAATGCCCAGACAGAGTCGTACAAATATGCAATCGAGACACACGTGAATCCTCTCTCGAATGCTTGGTAGACAGAAAAGATATGCACGGGGAAGGGTAACAAGGGACGAGGTAGAAAACCAATACGCACAAATTCTGTGTATTTGATTTGTTGGCTGTTTAATAATGACCCGTCAATGGTTTTTGTTCTTTATATCGAATTTTGTTATTTTAACCTTCTATGGGCCCGTCAGATCACATGCTAATTTATTGACAGACATTCTAACAAATAATTTTTTTTTTTTTATGAGATTTGCGTGTACATATTAATTATATAAATGTTTTATCTCTAAACTGAAAAATTTCTTTTCATCTGCATATATAGGGCACCAGTGTCCTACAACAGAAATGAATAGATAAATAATATTTGCGAACCATAAAGTTATGTTTCATATTGTCCTGTGGCTTTAAACTTTTGTCCGCTACTGTAAATGATAAAATATTGTAAGAAGTTACATTTTAATTCAAAATATCGAAAGCTTAAGATTACAAACCGAACGATGAAAAACTGACGAGTAAACACTTTCCCTCGAAAAGTTACGTATTCGTGTAAGATATAACTTCGGAAGAATTTCGACGGGACCGTTTCCGGCGACGATGATACGAGCACAGATGCAAATAGGATTACGGAACGCTAACTAGGGAAAGGTAAAGAGAAAGCTAAAACTCGTGGGCAGACGAATCCGACGTTCGAGCTGATTCACCTAACTCGCGTCTCCCACGAACGTTCGGCAACATCTGGACGAACGAACGAACGAACCTGTTTCCGGCTAACGAGTCACGTTTCATTACGTAGCTCCTCGGAATTCGTCGATCGGAAATCGAATCGGCAGGCGCGGTCCCCGTGACGCGCATTTTAATGAGTTTCAAACGCGAGACTCGATCGATCGATCGCAGAAATTCGAATTTTTCTATGAAGCATCGATCGTTGATCCTCCACTAGGGATCGTCCCCTAGCGTCTCGATTTACTTTGCTAACGAGCTCAACCACGAACAATATGGAAATTCGCAGATTGAAGCGGTATCATCCACGAGTTTGGCAAGACGTTATTCGTTACAGACTGACGACCACTTCGACGCTGTCTGCAGGAGATGCTGCCACGACTAAGTAATTAAACGCGCATGAATACGCGCACGGTATTCCGTATTCGACAGGCGTCCTTGGCATTAAACATTTAATAGTTCGTGCCGGGATTCGGGGCTGCGTATAGTATACGGTGTCGTTTCCCTAATTTCTGTGCTCCTGCACCATCGACGACGCAGAGTTACTTTCTTCGCTTGATTAACACATTGTTGACCGGCAATTTTACTGAAAATTTATCTCATGTCATCGGGTATTATTTCGTAATCGAAAGTGGAAGTAAAATAATATAAATAAACTTTAATAAATTTCATTTATTATTTAAATTTTAACACATTGCGGACCGCTAAGAAATGTGTAAGAGATCGTCGTAACATTTTTGTCGATGAAACAGTTTGTCAAACAATTTTTTTTTTATTTCAAAAGAAAAGTTGAAATTACTCGGTTAAACAGTTTAATATTTTAATCATTGAAATGAATATTCTTTTCCTCTTTTTTTTGCATTAAAAAGAAATCTGTGCAACTTATGTTCTTATTTTCTTTAAAATCGTATACCTCAGAAAGTTAACTGGCAACAACTTTGATAATTGTCAGTGTCTGTATTCAACAAGTGGAACAAGATCTTTTTACAACGCGTTGAGTATAGGTGTATCTAAATTAAGACGATTGAAAATTAGCTGTGATCCCTCTGAGAATTATATTGTAAGTATGCTTAACGCTTAACGCGTGAAAAAATAATTTAATGAACGGTTTGTAACTGTTCGATACGAAAGAATAAAAAAAAAAAAAAAAAAAAGACTGGAAACTTAATTCGTTAATTCTTAAAATCACCGTGCGTTCAAATAAGCGTAAGCTCTCTTGACAGAGGGTCAAACAGAGATCGATTGCGGTCCGACGAAGATGCAGGAGAGAAAGAATCTGGATAACCAGTTATCGCGAAGTGACCACTCGACCATAGGCCAGGGGCTACCAACGTTTTAATCGACAATGAGCTACTAACGTGCATGCAAATGTTAACGGTAATCACGCAATTACCTCCGAGTAGCCCCTTCGCGGCGTTCGCCCGCAATAATCCGGTATTTATGGTCGCGTTTGCGCGCCGTTGCGAGGGTGCTTAACCGTTTGAATATAAGCAATTTACGGAAAGAAATATTCGAATGCTCGTTCTGCTCGATGTCCCTCGCTCCGTGTGGTACGAGGGCCAGGACACGGAATAAATCGAAACCTCGTTCGCGGAGAGTTTGAACTCGTAAGAAAACGCGGCTCTGAAGCACATTTTAAACAGTTACGTTGAGTTTGCGAGTATACTTCGAAAAATCAGTCGGTTAAAATGTGACGAGAATAAGTTGGAGGTGCCGGTCGATGTTCACGCTTAAAAGTGGGAGCGTTAACACTATTCCTACCGACACTTCACGCATACCTATTCCTATCGCGACATTCCCACGTAAGAGAGACTACAAATTTTTCTCAAAAAATAAACAATGAAAAAAGAAGTGAATATTGAAAAATGTATTATACGTATATTTGAGGAAAAGTCTAAAGTTTAAAGGCGATTCAATTACGTTGTATCTATGAAATTCTAATCAAAATTTTAAAAACAGTCATTTGACCGGTCGTGGTAGGAATAGTGTTAAGGATTAATTTGTCGACTCTTTGGTTTTAAACCTTTGTCCGCTACTGCACCTAAGAATTTTATTTCGTCACACCAACACCCACTTCCTGCCATCTCTAAAAATAATCCCACAATATTGAGAGATGAAATGGAAATTGAGAGTCTTCTGTACGAGTAACGTTGCAGATAAAGGTGGAGGATACGAAACATCATCACCTCTTACGAGCAACATTCGAATCCCATGAATCGACTTGAGTTCGTAGGTGTGTATCGAACCCGATTCCATCCCAGGCAGCTGGTACTCCTCCGCGTGACTCGACCACGGAGAACCTTCAGGAATTCTCGCGACGAAGACGGAAGAGGTCTTTCTTCTCTGTGGAAGAAGGCAGGAAGAAGGAGAGCGAGAGAGCGAGCGAGGACGCGTATGAAAGGTGTCGCGTCTCGCCTTTAAATCTTGTTACCATTGACTAGAGAGTTGAAGAAGGAGGCATCTAGCCGGTTGTACTTGAACACGAGAGGTCGGGAAGAGAGAGAAACGACTAAGAGGAGAAGAGGAGATTGAATCTCGAGCCGTCTGGTGGCAAAGACCTTGGCTTTGGCGGTGTCCATAACCAGATTAATGACTAGCCGGCTCTTCAGGGCTCTCAAGAATGCGCGAATTGAGAAATTTACACACGCCCACTCGCGAATACGCGTACGGTTTCGTTCAAACGGCTCTACAAAGATGTTGGTTCTTGACCGCCTCGTGCTTGTCGTTCGACAAAAAGCGAAGCAACACGGAGAAAATTACAGGTGACCCTGCTCTTTCACGGGAATTAGCATTGATTTGTGACTCCAAGATCTTTCTAACGGTACGGCTGCAGCCTCTGCTAATTCTTGCTTGTTTTACGGTTATATAGTGCTAGTGGTAGGTCAGGCATAAGATAAGTATTCTTTATTAAATGTAAAATCACTTTAATTAAAATTCGTTTATTCTTGCTCGCTTCTCTACGCACACGGATTCTCTCACTACCATGCATTCCCTTTCGCTCCCATACTTTTCGGTTGTTCGTTTGATTTTCGGTTACTCGCTATACACAGCAATCGCCTCGTTCTCAATTTCCAACACTCATACACATTCTCACCCTCATCTGTTCCCTCACTCATCCGCTACTTCTACAGTTAGAAATTTGGAGCGCTGAAAATTCAGGAAATGTTGGCGTGGATTTATTAATAATAACGCAGTTATGTTTTTTCTTCTTTTTTTTTTGTTAGAACAATGTATTGTATATTTGGACACATGAAAAAATAGAGAATAAAAAGAACGTGTACGAATATTTTTCTATTGTAAAAACTGTATAGGAAGTAGGTGGGACAGCACAAACGGCGCCACACTCATGGCTAAGGCCTTAAAGGCAAGTTTTCACATAAAATCATATCTTCGAGAAATTTAAGCGCTCGAAAAAATTCAGGTATCTTGGAAGAGATTCGGGTACCTTCAAAAAATTTAGGTACACGCCGGGAAGTTAAACCCTTGAAAGAATTTGAATACCTTTCCCGAAATTGGGATATAACAAAAATTCAGACACCTTGAAACATTTTTGCATTCAAGTAAATCGAGATATTTTCAACAAATTTGAGTACCTTCGGCACATACAGGTAGCTTAAAGCACGAAGAAACGTGACCGAAGTAACGACGACTCACGCAGTTTTTTACTGTCGCTAAAAAGTTCCATCTCCTCTTAATTGGCCAACAAAGTATCACATTTAACGATCTCTTAATTTGTATCTACAAGCAAGGGTCCTCGTATTTTATCACCAAAAAATTACAAGCTGCATCTCTCGTTATCTCGGTAAACGATTTTTTTTTCGGGACTTAACGGTACCAACGTGCACGAACACTCGCGCACGCATACTGAATTATTATTTTTCTCTTGCACAGACGCTCGGCAAGTTAATGCGGCCTGGCAACTGTCGTAATTATCGTTAAGGGCCATACATTCTCCACGGCGAAACGGCGGTTTTACCTGGCGGATGATTCGCGCACAACAGGCACTGGAACGCGCTTTATCGCCGAACTCGGTCACACTTTAATACAGTTTAACAATCTCGGCCACGTGATTGATATTTATGTTCTTTTGATGGCGCGGTGAGTCGGATAACGAAGGCAATCCAAAGAATGTTCCGTCGAGAAGATGAGACCCTAATGGCCGAATTCCTAATTTTTACCAACATTTTTATCGCGAATATTAGAGTGTTACGATGATGTCAGACGTGCGCACCATCAAAATCCGTTGTCCTGGGCTGATCTTTTTGTGAACAGATCGACCATGGTAGCAGGAAGCTTTTTTCTTTTGCTTTTCAATCTTTGATGCATCGTTCTAGTAGGTAGAGTCGTACAAAGCATTTTGACATTGTCGTTGCATTTGTATTTTTTTTTATATATTACTTAATGTCTTTTCTTTTTTTTTTGTTCGCCATATATCTGCATATAGTAGCGGACAAAAGTTTAAGATCAAAGAGTCAACGAAATTAAATTAACTAATTTATAAGGAATAGTATGATAAACAAAATTTGCATTCTGTGCTAATTAATAAACAGTGTTCTACCATAATAACCAATTTTATAACAGCGAATATACTTTACAAAGATGATTGTGATTTACCAGCGTAACTGCTTGAAAGCATCGCTGCGAAATGTTGCTAATCGAATTTATAAACAAAGTATCGTACAACGACCATGGAGCCTTGAATTGTCTGTATTTCTGAACGATGCAAAGAAAGCAAAATTGTTTTTTCTTTGCAGGATCAATTTGAAAGGGAACGATTTATGTGCAATGGTGAAGGTGCAACGAAATCTTCGCGATATGCTGTTTAAACAAAGATTAAAATGGTCCCGAGGCGAAGAAACGGCTAGATCACGGGGTTCGCCTCGAGTTTTCCCATGGAGCTACTCGTTTTTCCGCAAATACACATCCCCAGCCTCAATTACCGTGGATCTGGGTTGGGCAGCGGCTCCAGACCGCTCGTTTACATAATTCGACGGAAATCATCAAGCTTATCTTGCAACCGGGGAACGGCCGAGCGTACTTCCAAAGCATAATCAGGCAATTTAGAGTGACTGGCAAATTCACCTAACACGTCCAGTCGAAGCACGCGATGATCCATTGAAAATCTCGAGATGGCAGGCTGCATAGTCCGCCGGTGAATTGCCTCCGATATTACCTCATGATTTTATCCCATTTTTCTTAGAATCCCTTAGCATCTCTTAATAGAAATATCAATCAACAATTTCAACAAGAACACTCAGCTCCAAAACCTTCAGATAAAAAACATTTAATTTTTAATCTTCTATCGTCCTCTCATAAACGAAAATTGCATTCGAAACATGAAGATTCGCTGAAATAAAAAAAAAAACTACTCCTTGTAATGGATCATTATGCTCGATATACACACAAACCTTCGTTGAAATCAAAATCTCAGGATTACGCAAAGGATTATTTCTTTAGAGTCATTATAATTTTTCTCCCTAATCTAATTGTACTCGAATAACAATTGAGGCGTTAGCTGCAAGAATGATGCGAGTGCACAAACCCTGTTTCGAGAGTGCAGCGTTTAAATAATTAAATATTAATAACTCCTGCTGCTTTTTATTGTTACTGTTAATAAAAGAATACATTTTTAGTTTCAGTTGTAAAAAAGATGTAATAGCTTGAGATGACCTCACATCCCTATGCTCTCAATTTCAATGAAAATGCTAGCTGTACCAAAGCATCGAAACACCTTTGCTCCAACAAAAATATCAACCATTTCCTCCAATCGAAGGTCAAGACAAAGGTCAAGACGATTCTTACGCGTTGTTGTTCAAAAGCAAATTCACCTTCCTCGCGTTTCGAAGGTTTACGTACGTCTCCCGATCGGCCAGGACCGCGGTGAGCACGGTCGAGAGCCGCGCAAATATCGAAACAATGGTATGCAAATGAGCCAACGGGCGCGCGTTCAACTCGGCGACTTTTCTTTGCCGCCGCGCGGCGTAGCAAGTGGCAGCCAGCCACGGTTTACAAAACAAACCGGTTAATTGCGGCCGCAAAAGGGGCACGGACGGGAACCCGTGGACGGAGAAAGGAACAGGTAGAAAGGCGACACCGTGGAGGACGAGGTCGGAGAGACCATCCTGTCTGCTTACGTGCCGTCGGCGGGCACCTGCGAATTCCGGTTCGTTTCGGGCGCTCGCAGGCGTTGCTGGACGATTTAGCATTCGCTCGCGACCGCAAACTGCGTTCACCGCAAAACTGCTTCGAGGAAGAGGTGTTTTAACACATTGTTGACCGGTCACGAGTTAACTCGTGTCTTCCTGCTCAAACGTTGCTGACCGGCCACGAGTAAATTCGTGATCGATGCGCTTTCTTTTCGGAGATCATAGTTTATTTACATTGTTTCACTTCCATATCCAATCACGAAATAACAGCCGATGACATGAGATAGATTTTAAGTAAAATTGCCGGTCGACAATTGGTCAAAAAAGTATTAGGAACTTTGGTTAAAAATTGGAATCGATTAATCGAGAAATTGTTTAATTCTTTATAATTCTATACTAGTTATGTAGGAACGTAATCGAGTGGATGCGAGTTTAGGAAAATGTGAAGAGTGGCAGTAAAAACGTCGTAGTTGATAAGTTAAAAAATCGTTTAAGTTGTTACTATTAAACTGTTTTAAATATATATTATTATATTCTAATCACTTCACTTTATTTTATTCACCATTTTATTCACACCTAAGTCCTATCATCTCACTTTACAAAATGAATAAAAGTAGAATTTCCTATAATTATATTAGGGAGCTATTCTTGTCTGATTAATATCGGACTATACTACTGCACTCGTATACAGACCATTATTCTATTGACATTCATCGATTCTATGTTTTTTTCCCTCTAAATTACAGAACTGTTAAGTTGACAAGTCCTTGGGCAGTTGAATACCGTGATCTCGGGTAGAATTTAATAAAGAAGACAAAGAGGCCGGGCACGAACAAGACAATTTATCGAGGACGAGGTCAGCAACGAATGGCAACGAGGAATTAGCCTCACTGATTGAGATAATCACGACAGCTGTCTGGAGAAGGTCAACACGGGTTAAACATTTGTCATCGAGAAACTCCGTCTCCCTTTTCCCTTCCCGTCGTCTAGAGAATCTTCCAAAGGACATTCCTCAAAACCTCATTCTAAATTCTAAATTAGAAGCAAACTTAGCTCTTAAATATCTCAACGAATACTGGTTCCTATTCATTAATATTCATAGCTTTAAAAATCATTAACTGAAACAATAAAAATTTGATATAATTTATAACTGAAAATTACACACACACACGTAAAATCGCCTATGCATGACACTCATGTATTAATAGAATGACAATTAATGTCAACAACACCTGTCTTCTCACAGCTTTTCTTTACAAAATTTTCTTATCTTTTACCATTTGTATACTTTTACTTTCTTTGTTACCATTTATTATCATTTCATTGTAATTCTCTAATGGGTGTATCCCGTAAAAATAAATAAATAACAAAATACTGGCTTCCAAATAAAAATCGAGGGGAGAACATCCAGGTTTCAAAATGACAAGGTTAAATGAAATTATCGTTAACAGTCATCCAAGTGCGATCACTGATACCTATACAAAGACTTTCCCTACAATTTTTCCAAAGCTACGAAAGTTTCTTTACAAGAACGCAGAATTCTTTCCCCTCCTATCCTCTCTCTCTCTCTCTCGTTCGCGTTGTTTCCCGCGGAACAAGCTTCGTTCTCGGCTGGTTCCAAAGAAACGTTAGATCCCTGTGCAGATTGATCGGGTCGGAGTTCGAAAGATTCGAAGGGGAAGAATTTTAATTAGTTACTAAGGCAGGAAAGCTTCTTAAGGATTCTGAATGGCCTCTCGAAGCACCTCCGGAACTCTTTAGAGCGTCAAGTGCAAGGGAATAAAATCGGTCTCCCTCGTTTGCTTTTCATTCTCCTTCCCTTTCCCTCCTTCTTTGTTCATCGCGTTGCTGTTCCCAACGAGTGGCTAAATGAACCGCCCCGTTGCGCCTGCCGATCCTGTTCCCCCTTCATTCTTTTCCTCGATTACCGGACACCGCGCGGGTAAACAGGAACTTCTAGCTGAAAACTCCTTCGAAAGTTTCGCCGATTTTTGTCCGCCATTACGGCATTGTCCGTGATTATCAGAGACAAGCTAACGGTTTTTCTTTCGTCGCAATTTTCAGTACGATGGGAATCGATACGAACGCAGTGATCATCCAAGACTTTTTGAGAGAATTAAGAATTTTCGGTTAACTTAAGGAATTTTGGTTTCCGTGATTTATCAAAGTAATAAGTATTAGATGTTAACCTGTTGTATTGGAAACGCGACTCTCAGTAGTGAAAATTTCACCAATTTTCGAGTGCAACTTGGTTATGCTGAAAAGTTTCAATATAATTTAATTAAATTATGTAAGTAAATTTTGATAGTGCTTCCTTTTAATGTTTGGCACTAGGAAATTTTTGGGGATAAAGAGTCGCCGTTTCAGTGCATTTTGAACGAGTAAAATGTTATATTTTTATATGCACTTGATACACTAAATGCATACATACTTTACTTTGTATGAGACGCGTTTTTGCTAAAATTATTAATCAGCCTCTAACAGAATTCAATACATCTCCCGTACAAAGTAAAATACAATGGCAAAAGAATTATATTTCAATTTTTAAGAACGTTATTCTAAAGAGGAAGCTTCAATCTTCAAATTCACCGTGATTTCGGTTGCAAGAAAAATTTCCTTATCGAATCAGAACAGTTTGATTTTTTCAATCGTTCCTTCATAAAAAAAAATTTTCAACAGAATTTAACACACAGGTTCATCAAACAGGAGGATAAGCTCTTTAGAATGATTCTAAAAAGATTGTCCTTCAACCTCTTTTTACAAAACTAAATCAATTCAAACATGGACATCATTTTGGACTTGAGTTTTGCTCATAACCGTAATACACACATTCACCGGACCATAAGAAAAACGTGTTTACAAAAAGTAAATTTGCCGACCTACGAAGGAACCTCGTATATGGAGCTTCCAAGTGCAGTTCCCTCGCAAACTAGTACCCGAACGAGAAAAAAAAAACAGAGAAAACGTAGCACGAGGAAAAGCTGGCGGAGGGACAAGAACGGTCGAAGTCGGTGTTCATCGACAAATTACGCTCTCGAAGTCGTCGGTATCCCTTCTGCTCGAGGATCCCTTTTCCTCTTCCCGAGAGAGACGCGATCAGCCGCCATTCTTCTGAACATGTCCAGCCGGTTTCCTCGTTTTCGAAAACGGCCAGGCCGCAGTACTCGCCCCGTTTCGATCTACCACCGCGCACCATGGCGAAGAAGGGGCGGCGAGGGGGGTTTAGGAAGCGGCCAAGGGGTGGTTGAAGCGGAGAGAGTGTCTCCTCGCCTCCCTTGGCAACGGTCACTTGGAAACCCTTGGAAAGAGTGGACATTTCGCGGAGCAAGCCGGATAAAGGGACTCCCCGAGACCCTTTTCACCATCTGCAAACGGCTTTCCGTTGGGCGTGCACAACGTTGTGGAAAACGAATTTTCTTCCTTGAAATTTTCACGAGCCAACCCCCCTTCCCCGCCGCCCCGTGCCTGTTTCTCTGCAGCAGTCGAATTGTTGCTCGTTAATCTTTCATCCAGCCGATCCGACTTTAAATAGAGAGCAAATGGACCGAGGGCGCGCGCTTTTAAGCGACGATTCTCTCTTGCTGGTCGAGATTTGGAGGTGCACAGGCGAGAAGCGTGGCGGGGGAAATGTTTGCGATCCGTGAATCGGAAGAAACAGGCAGCGATGCCCGGGGACGGCTGACGGGAATGCAAATTATGTTCGCGCGGGTTATTGATCGCGCTCCTGCTGCTCGCGGTTATGAGGCTCTTCCTTATTAGGCGGGTTTTTGTGCACGCGGATGCGAGGCGATGTACGCCCAACTTGCGATGCACGAGGAACGTGTTTGCTGTAACATTGTCGCTTCGAAAATAGAAACGAAGTCGCGAGGGAGAACGAGAGCAACTCTATTTTAAAAGAATTTATGAATTTTTGTGCGATCATTAAAGAAACCTAAAATTTTAATACCGTAATTTGTTCGTTGATCTTTATAATTCTCCTCGTTTACCATTAGCGGTCGAAACTTCAAAGAAGTATCTCCAATAAGTTTGTTTGGACCTGTATGTAACTGTTGATTATATGTATGATTGTGTATGTGAGTGGGTGAGTTAGTTAGTAGTATCGAGGCTGAATATTGGTAACTAAAGAGAAGAAAAACAAAGCATGGAGAAAGAATAAGCGAAAGAGTGAAAGATTTAAAGAGAAGAGTTAAAAGATTTAATACGTTGATACATCTTTATTGAAATATTTCATGTCTATCTGAATATAATTTGTATTGTTTCGTAAATACGAGATCGTCTCATTCTATCCACACGATCGACTAGACATGATTAATTATATTATCCTCTCAACAGACAACGAAACTTACTGTCTCGAAGAAACCATGCACGACCATCTTATAAGTAGTAATATCCCGCTAAATCATTAACCCTACCAGGACGAGGCTGCGCGCAGGTTCACAAAAGCAACTCGACTTGAGGCAGGACATGTTCTTTTGCGTATGTTCAGCAATTACGGACCCGGCATCCGAGGTGTCAATCATGAAAAGAGGATACCCTCGTGAGGACAGGCGCTTAAGAACGTGGCCAATGGAGAGACAGAGAGAGAGAGAGAGAGAGAGAGAGGAAGGAAGTGTGAGAGAGAAGAGGGAGAAGAGAGAATGAATGAGTGAGTGAGAAAGAGAGAAGAGGGAAGAGAGTGAGAGACAGAGAGAGAGAAGAGGAATGAGAGAAAGAGTGAGAGCGAGAGAGAAGAGAGAGTGAATGAGTGAGTGAGAGAGAGAGAGAAGAGGGAGGAGAGAAAGAGAGAAGAGGGAGGAAGAGAGAGGAGAAATGCCGTGCGAAAAAGAGGGCCTCCCTCCAATTTGCAAGCGCGCCGGATACGTGAGTAATTGCAAGACTGCGGAACAAAAGGTCTCGGCTAAACAAAAGACTGACCCCTGGCTTCCTCTCGTTGCGCAACGAGACCCGCGTCTTCGTTCCCTCCGCGACGATGTATGATTGCGTGCCTGTTGACTCTTACGCGGGGAGAAAAGGCGAATCAGTTTGCAGTATTCGCATGGCCGACGTTTCGTTTCCTATCATCGCGGCCGCTATAATTTCTCTCGATAAGGGGAATGCGCCAGAGGTGGCCAGACTCGCCGCGAGAGATTCGAAGGTGAGATACTTAGATATCTATGTGTTTGGGAGCGACGCAATCGCAATGGTTTTGTAGAAGGTAGATAGAAGAAGCGTAAATTAGTATGTAATTAGTATTACATTTAAATTATTTTCTGTAATAAAGGAAGGCATTTTAATAACATTTAATGAAGCCATTGTTCTGAATTCAATGGACAAGCTACACCTAATTTCTTTCTTAAATCACCTTTACATATTTGTGAATACAATATTGTAACTACTTTTAGAATAGTTTGTCCTCAACTATTGTACAATTTTGCAAAAATATCATGGATACTTTTTTTTTTTATTAGAAATAACTTTAAAAAACATCTTAATTATTGTAGCGTTTTATTTTACACGTAATTCTGAATGATTACTTAAACATGACGTAAGTGGTTATAATAATTTGGTTTCAAGCAACGAGATTAACAAAATCTCGTTTAACAAAATTTTCTAACATTAATAGGTCGTGTTTAACGAAACAATGCTTCCTGATAAGGGAACAGCAGTTAATCCGAAGATGTACAACAGCAACGTGTTCAAAAGCTGCTGATCGACGCAGATTTGTTACCACCGGCAAGATAAACGAAATGGGGTTGCCTCCCGGTGCATCATCCCCTTTTCTGTTCCTTTTTCGCCTTGATCCGAAGGGACGAAGAAACAATGAATCACGAGAACAACGCCGGTCGCGCGCTGAATGCACGCCTCGTTTGCGATAAACGTGTCTCGCGAAAAGACACGAACGGATGAGGATCAACCATTTTCACAGCCCAACTTTCAATCAATCCTTGTCGATTATCTCTTTCTTACCACCGATACTCAATCGTGAAACAAAACAATTCAAAATAAGACGGTTGAAAACAAAATGAATTTAACCCCTTGACTACGGCAGACTTTGATATGTACTGGTCGTACCATACGGCAGGGATTGAGTTACGATGTGCGCTGAGAACGGCGAATTTTTGGTGTCAGAAAGCCAAACTGTGTGAAGCGCCTATAGGCGCTCTCAGTGTCAGAAAGTCAAACTGTGTCGAGCGCCTATAGGCGCTCTCAGTATCACAAACGCAATATTTCTAAGCGCCTACAGGCACCCACAGTAGTCAAGGGGTTAAAGAACCCCTGATAAAAGGAAAAAATAAGTACAACAATTTTATCTACTATAATACGAAGTAAATAACCGTACTTAATCGATGTACTAATAATCTTTGTAACATAAAGGGCCTTTTCCAGTTAATAAATAAATATTAAATATTGAATAAAACACAACCTGTATAAAAGCGTGTTCATTAGATCGAACGCAAAAATTCACCCGTATACACACCCTCGCTTTCAATTTCCCTCCGTTATCAACCCGCCCAAAATAAATTTCAACCCCCTCCCCCGAATCGAAGCCCGAAACGCTTCCGCCATGCTTTCGAACAAACCTGCCACCCCATAAAATCGCACACCATAATCGACGGAATAAACGGGCGAAATGAGATTGCCTTCGTTCGCATAATTCTTCTTTCAACCACCGTGTCTCGTTTCCACTCCATAGAACGAGATCCCAGGGCTCCACGCGGGATCCACGGAACAGGCGGAACACCCACGTGCCCGATGGGCACACGTCTTATTTACGATAATTGTCTCTCGTCTAACAGGCGGCCTTTTCTCCACCCGCGGAATCCGCTTGTTCTCGCACTGATCCGGCTGGCGAGTAACGATTCGTAGATATTAACCCGTTCTCTGGTAGCTAGACCTTCTCTCTCTCTCTCTCTCTCTGCCTCTCTCTTCTTTTCGTCCCCCTCCCTTCTTCCCCCTCTTACTCTCACTCACTCTCTCTCTCTGCTGCTCTCTCTCGATTTACGGCTGTTCGAGCAGAGATTTCTTGCCGAGTCTAGCTCGCGAGATTCATCCTGGTCTAGCAGCGCGGAAAATCGAGTAATGAAGCCTGCCCTCGTCCTGCTCCCCTCCGCCCCGATGCTAGTCGATCGTCCCTGTTATCTGGTCTGATCGCTGATCGTTTGCAGTGGTCAGCAGCACCGGGTTATTAATCACGAGGCTTCGATGGTTTTTCGCCGACCAGGACGTCGCTTTTTGCTTTCCAACGACGACGGCCAGGTATTTGTTTAGCTGTCGATATAAGTACGTTTTGTTCGAGAAATATTGATGCGTGTGTAGGTTTTACTAATGGGTTCGCCGGGGTAGTTGTCATAAGTTGCACTCTCTGATTATAATTTTTGCGTTTTTCCAAGTTTTTGCACTGAAGCGATTACAAGTAAATAGCGACTTAGTTGTCATAAGTTGCACTCTCTGGTTATAATTATTGCGTTTCTTCAAGTTTCTGCGCTGAAGCGATTACAAGTAAATAGCGACTTAGTTGTCATAAGTTACACTCTCTGATTATAATTATTGCGTTTCTTCAAGTTTTTGCGCTGAAGCGATTGCAAGTAAATAGCGACTTAGTTGCTGGTGTACGCGTGTCTCTTGTGAATGGGCTGAAAAATGATTGCTGCTTTCTAGTAACGGAAACGAAGTACGTTTCTAATTAGCGATGGTACTTAGTTTGTTGCACAAATATCGATTTGAGAACGATCGCATGGGTATTTTCTGGGATATCTCGATGCCAAGTAAAAGAGGTTCGCCACGGGGCGATGGCGTTAACGGATTTTCGCTTGTTTTTCGGAATTAGCCGCGCCTTATATCGATCAAACGCCGACCATTGACCAGCATCGTAATCGATGTTACGGCCAACGAGCCGTGAAAGTGTCTGGCGTAGAAGAAATCTCTCGCAGTTTCCAGTAAATTTTGCAGCAAAGTATAGTAGACGGTAGCCTGCTTTCCAAACGCTCGTCCCATTTCCCCCGGCTAACATTTTATCGTTGCGTCGTTTCCGTATTCATCTGTATATCGACTTGAATCTTTTCATAAATTAACGATCACTTCGTACAATTAACTACTACTTAAAAGAGTTTACAGTTCGACTTTCTAAATTTTCCAAAAAGGAATAACTTCATATATTTAGATCATCCTTCGACCTGTAATTCTAACTTCATTCTCAACAAAATCTCGATTTAAGTTCAAATTCACTAAAGTCTGAATCACTTAAAAAGAAAGCAACTTCTCCAGGTAAAAACTGTTGTCTACAAAATTACAAGGAACTTCTTTCTGAACTTTACACTCGACAAGACGATTATTCTTCGTTTCGCTCCATCCATCGCCAGGTCCAAAGCCACGAAGCAAGAAACGTTTCCTTGGAAAGGAAATCGACGACGGGAGAATCGTCTGAAAGCGATGCCCAGCATTTAGCACTAAATCCCAGCAGCGGTTGGGATTCGACGAGAGATCGCTTGGGATTTCGAAGCATGCGGGTGGATCGATACGCGGTTAGTCGAAGCCACGACCATGCGTGAAAGACAGAAATTCGTCATGGCTTAATGGTCGTTTGTCGTTGCCTCACTCTTGTGCCAGCAATCAAACCGAACAGTTGTATACAAAGTGTTGTAATCAAGCAGAAGTGCAAGCTTGTTAATTACCTCACACAAAACCAACAACATTAAATTTCATTTAGTTTAGTTAAGCAATATACTAAAATTTACTTATACGATTATTTAACCCTCTGAGTTCGAACATTTGCAAAATTATCATTAGGGCCCCCATAAACCAGAGGTCCTCAATAAGGGTTGGGACCGAGTACGCGCGAGGCTCGGTCACGGTCGCTAACACTTTCCAGGCCCGCACCAACGGCGGGTTTGTTTTTCGGGAAAGTGCAAAGTGGGGATGCGCCCATAAAAGCATGAGAAAAAGGGCATAGTCAGTTTAGTAAGATAGCAGACGTATTGTACGAACAAAAGGCATTTTTATAAAGAAATAAAGTAACCCTCACAGGTGACCTACAGTCACCTTTCCAGTGCAAAGAGTTGCAAAATTATCATTAGGTGACCTACAGTCACCTTTCCAGTGCAAAGAGTTGCAAAATTATCATTAGGTGACCTACAGTCACCTTTCCAGTGCAAAGGGTTGCAAAATTATCAGTTCCAGGGCAAAGGGTTAACAACCCCCATCCATCGATGAGCTCCACCTTGCATCCTGCTTCGATTCGACCCGCAGCGCACGAAAACCTCTGCCCTCGTCCCTCGCGCGTCCATAATAATCGGGGGCACCGTGTGTTCCGATAAAAACGCGTCAGAGGAGACACCTTGCTAACCGGTCTGCTGCCCCGGCTAACGACGCGCACCGCGGATAATAAGCATCCTGGCGCCAGTCCAGGAAGACAACGCTCCCGAGGATCATAAGGGATCGCTTCGACACGCGTGAACCTTGGTGTCGCGTGACGGTCCTCGACGACTTCGAACGGCCTCGAGGCTAAAAAGTACGCGCAAGCTAGGGATAAACGGCGCTGCCCGCGGGCATAATTAAACTTGCCGCTTAAAAACGCGGCTGAGAAGAAGGCGCCGTAAACGGGCAACTTTCGGTGCGAGCGCAACACGGTGGTGTGCTGGCGGTAATTAACGTTCTGCTGGCCGGTAGAAACGAGGGGACAACCAACAGAGAAGGGGGGAGAAGGAAATTCCTACTGCGACTCCTTCGACCCGACGGTTTTACCTTTGAGCGCAATCCGCTTGAGAGGAACCGAGCGGAAAGGTCGGAAGCGTGGAAAAGAAAAGCGCGAGGCGACAGCCGGTAGGAGAGTGATTGTTTGGGTAATTATTTCGAAGCATCTCTAAATGAGTGCAATAAACCGTTATATAACCAACTTTATTCGAACTTTTTTGGATTTAAACTTGAAACTTTTCGTTCTAATAAAACTAAAAATGCCACTTTAATTCACGCTATAAATAACAAAAAGATTACATTTAAATAAACTATTATTAAGATTGTATTAATAAAAGCGAGAAAATACTCTGGGAAGCTCCTTCGATTCCATCTCGAGGAAAATTCCATTCTGGTCAAAGAGAAGATAAAGAGTATAGGAGAAGGCGAACAGCGGGCAGGTCCTGGAACGCGATGACCTCTTCCGCCGATAGGATCTAAATTAAATGGCTAATTAATTGCCGGGACGTGAGAGCCGCGGCGCGCAATTAATTGCCTTATTTCGCGGCACCAGGAATTGGCCTGCGGTGACAACCTGATGAGAATTATTACGTGATTAGGAACGAGCCGACGTCGTTGAATCCTGGTCCCTGGACAAATTATAACATTTTCGTTTCCGCTCGAAATTAACCCTCCTCCTCCGCCCGGCGTGCCCGTGGATCTCTCGTTTCACGAGGCTCGCTGAGATTGTAGAAGCAACGATTCGAATTGCCTTTGGAAAGTTTGCCCGAGACGAATAATAAGGAGACTGATTGCAACGCTGAAGCGAGACCGAAATGTAATTGGAAAGGATTCCTCTTGCCTTTTTGTTTCGCTTGTGCAGTTCAACTGTTCCATGAAACAGTAACGGTAACGTACACATTTGTAACGAGAGCTGAGAGGAGAAATCCAAAAATGAGATCAATACAATTACTCTTTAACGACGAAGTGTTCTTTTTACAAGCCAAAGTAAAACTAACGTGTTCGCGGTTCTTACCGCGGTATACGCTTCTAAATTGTTCTGGATTAACATGTTAGCGACACCGCATTTTGGGTGGTCGCTGAAAAAGGGCCTAGACCGTAATTTAGGCGAGTGACCGATTTATGACTGGGTATCTGGTGTGCCTGGCGAGAGAACTTGTTGGAAAGTATGAATGCAACCCCGAGGCACCCCTTGACGGCGGACGTCTCGAAGACGTGCAGCCATCAGGCGCCAAGGGTGGTATTGTTTATATTAGTCGCGGGAAAGCCTAAACATTTGCGAGCAACCCGACGTTGCGTCGCCAAAAGAAAGGACCTTTGTCCTGTAGGATCTGGCCACGGAGTGGGGAAGGCTATGCAGCCTTCGGGAAAGAGGACTGTGATGAAACACACGGCACTTACCCCAGAACCGTCATCAGGCATAGTCCAACCTTTCTTTTATCATCTTTTCAACTTTTAATATCTAACAAACACGTTGACTGCCATGGGTGTTATTTAAAAAATGGTCCCCTGGCCACACTATCTTTTTGTTGTCTTGAAAATGATGCAGCAATCAATCTTTGCTTAACACTTTACCAACCGGAAGCCTATTAATCGGCTTTGTACATACTTCAGCTTGTAAGTTTTGTAATGTTGTCTTACACGAAGGTGACTGTTTTGAGTAAAATCGTATATGTATATATACTGTACAGAGATATTAAACTATTAATTATTCGAAGAAAATCATTGTGTTCAATTCATTAATGATGCATCCACTGCAAAGTGAGCCGGTCGGGAATAAATTGATCCACAAGCGGTCGGTAAAGTGTTAAGAAAGCTGTGCTAAACGTGCACTGGTATTCATACACACGCCCAGAACAAAATTATTACTACGTACTAGACCCAACAAGTGTGCATCACTTTTGATGCACACGAATGTATATATACCTCATGATTACAAGGAAGCCACACACAATAGTATACAAAAGTTTGCAAAACACGTGTATATCTCGTTCTTATAATTCAATTAAATTATATTTATTATATTAAGAGTACCAAGTTTTCGTTTTATTTCTTTTACAAAATATTTGTATCGCCCCGTCGATAAAAGTCAGAAAAAAAAATTGTTGATCGTAATAGCAATTATTTTTGCAAATTTTGCTCATGAAGTTCGAAACCAGTCAAACCAAGTATTAAAAATCTGTAGACCGAACTCCCCGAAACGCCCAGCGCTAATCCTAACAACGTCTAAATCTGATCAGCTCTACGCGTTCCACTCCTCGTGTTTCTCCCATTTTTCCTGAGCATCATCGAAAACAGATTAACGAGCACTCTTGAGGGTTTCGAAAGGAGCGGAAGGACAGGGAGCGCGCGGTACAGAAAATCGGTTTCGTGACCAGACGCGGGGGCGAGGTTAAGCGAAAGAATAGAGTTCGCGTGACGCTCGGATTCGGGGGTAAAAAGGATAAACGTCCCATCTCGTGGGAAGTACTTAACGAAATCCTCTCATCCGCGTGGCCATCTTCCGAACCTGATCCCTCTCTGCGGCCCCGAGTTTTCCTCGTAAAACAGCATTAATTGCGGACATTCACCGGGGAGAGCCGCCGTTCTCTGCGCGGGAGATTATTTTTAACGACGGAATAAGACTTTGCGCGAATGGCACGGAAAATGTTACGAGCACACTTCGGCTGGAAATTTTGTGGAATCACGTGGGATCATTTTAATTTAAGAATTTTAGGTGAACGTAGTTTTGAGCAGAGTTCTTCCGGTGGTACGCGGCGATCAGCGGTCGGACGTTAAATTGCTTTAACGCTAAAACTACCGACGATTAGGGTATACTTATTCGAGACAATAAAATCAAATTGAAAACTGTACCAAAAGAATACGTAATATAAGGAAAACAAATTTTAGCAATTATAGTAAAAACCACAGGAAACTTTTTAGATGTGTAGACACCACAGTAGGTTTACCATGTTTCTATAACAAATTAAATTTGATGGGGTTTTGAATGTTGCGAGTAAAATTTGTAAAAATAATCACTATTGTTCTTAGCAATTTTGACTAACTTTTATCGATGGAGCAACACAAATATACTCAAATCTATTTCTCCCTCAGTTCTGTAATTTCAAATTCTGTTTGATGTACACCTTATTCCTTAGTATAAGTATACTGTAAATAGATATACAAGAAATGTCCGTAAATCTAGTATTAAATTATCGAGTAATTCAATTATTATTCTCATCAACTCTAACTGCACTGAGAGAAATTACGTGTTATTATTATTTAAAGAAATGCTCACTTAAAATAATTATTCCAAATGAATTTCTTCAATTTCAAGCAGATACTTTATTTTAGATTTTTCATCCCTATCCCTCTAAAGCAGGTATTAAAACACTATTTTATTAAACGGATAGCAGTTTACGGCTACGGTTGATCCCCCGACCAACTAACGCGATCCTTAATTCACCGATAAATAGAGAGAAAAGAAATTTGCCAAAAATACCACCGTAATAACCCGAGATATATATCAATAACATAGCCTCCTCCCTCGATATTAAAAACCATACATCTTCCGTACAGCTTATTCGGAAAACATCGGCCGTCTCTCTCGAACACCGAAGATATATCGCCGACCATCCGAAGAATAATATATCGTTATTCCTTTTAGAACCTCTTATAACGATACATTAATACGTCCACGGGACATCGTATTTTTTTCTCTCCACCTCCAACAGGATCCTCCTGGTATCGCGAAACACGCGTGCGGCCATTCGACCTCGCGAAATTTTCTCCCGCCAGTAAATCACGATCCGATGCAAGAATGCTCGCGGTACGTATGACCGTCATCATTTACGCATCCTGCTACGAACAGAACGAGGGTCGGCCTATTGCACACCACCCCCGCCCCGTAATACCGGTCATGGGTTTTCGAAGGCGGGGACCCCTCTGCCAGAACCATTTTTGCGCCTTAGGGATTACCGCCTCGTCCATGGTTGAAATTCAGAGAGTTTGCTTTAGGTTCGACTTGGGCTCGAGTACCGAAGGACACCTATGTTTTCATCCAAATCGCCTTAAGAATCCGCTGTCCTCTATGGGATGACGCGATTTATCCTTTTTAAAATTGTAGAACCGAACGGTAGGTTTTCTGGTTTCGATGCTCTGACAGTATTGTTTAAAAATTTATACGTTACACTGTACTTTAGATATTATATTTTTAAATAATTTATATATTATAAATAATAATAATGTATAATATATTTAAAAAAAATATGTATATATAGATAGTTTTACTGTTGCAAAAGGATTGAGTAGGATAGCTCTAAGTATAGTAAATCATTTTTTAATTTGCATTGCAAAACCGTGACCTCGCTTTCCTGCAATTGCAGAAGATTTCACCTAATCTAACTTGTACAGCAGAGACACGGGAACGATCATTTTGTATCTTTTTTTTTTTTATTACGCAACATTGGTTACTGATTTATGTCAGTCGAGGAATCGTGGAATTACTTTTATCTCCAATCGTTAAAGGAAACTCAGGGAGGACACGTACAACGCGAAGAGAAACTCCCGGTATTTTTTCTGTTATTACCATCGAAGCAATTGTGATAAAAATATCTAAGATCGCACGAGTATCGCGATCTTCTTGCGCCGTGGACGAAAACAGATCGAGCCTATAAATTGCACTTAATGGCTCTTTCATCAATGGCAATTCCGCTTTAATAGAATGTTATTAATTCGAACATCGCTGGACGCGAAATTACTCAATCGAGTCCTCGGTTCTACGTGCTACGGGCAACAGCAATAACGTAATGCAATTTTAACGACGCACCAGTCGTCGACTTTACGTTTCTCTGGTAATTGTGGGAATTATTCCTTCAGAGAAACGTTTCACGACACCGCAACTTTCGATTTCAAGAAAACGCGAACTTAAACTAAATTCAAATCACAGTACCGACCTATTCAAAACACAAAAGAATATCTTATAGTATTGTCTAGTATTGGGAATGGGGTTTTATATTGCTAAATGAAATGAACTCTTATTTGTGAAATAATACTATGATAGTTTATTGATACTTTTATATAGCACGAGGAAGGGCAATTATAACCGCACCTAGCGAGTTTTGTCACAAGACTGGCAGAACGCAGTGGTCGAAATTCTTACAACCCCGTCCGGGTCCTTCAGCCCCTGCAGTTCTGTTTCTCGATGTTTTCGAACTTTCTAAAATGCCAGATGTGGCTTAGCTTGTTGGGAGAAGCCCTTGAGAAAGTACGTTAAGAGAAAGCTGATTTATCGTTAATTTTTGCTTCCTAGTATTTCTGTATTCAATTTCCAACATCTAGCTTCGCAAAAGTGGGAATTTAAAAGATCGCGACACTGACAAGAAATCAGAATTTTAATAAATTATTATGAATTAAAAATTATTGGTTCCCAATAAGTGGAACACATTGCGAATAGTATTTTGGGGATGAGTGGGAAAAGAATGGGAAAAAGCACGAGCGTTACAAATAGATTATTCGGGCGAAGCAGAGCGATCGCAATGGTGATAGAGCGTAAATGGAGACTGTTGCCACAGAATAACATTTAAAATAGAATCAAAGTGTAATTTGTAGGTTTAGTCAGTTAGACAATAAATTAGTTTAAATGAGCTCCGCACTAATCCTTTTCCAACTCAATCCAACAGTAACAAGTATAACAATTCAATGAATCGTTCGCTGCAATTTAATCAAAATGATAGTAACAACTTAAAAATTACTCACTTCCAAAGGATTTAAGTAGCTTAAAAATTATTCAGTCATTGAATCAAAGAATCGTTTAGTGCCGTATAAATTATGTACCTAAAAAATAAAAGGAAAGCTCCCTTTTGACGTTCGTCAACCTAACACCACATCGTGCACGTTTCCTGAAGCGGAAGTAACGAAAATAAGGAAAAAGGGAGGCCTAAGCAGGAAGTCGGATGAAGAAGGGCGACAGGATACGAGGATGTTGGCCCTTCGTGCTATCGTCGCTTCTTCTATCCTGGCAGCTCTTTCAAGCCACCTTCCGCGGTCGTGTTTTAACGAAGCCTTCGCCTGTTTGCCGCAGAGAAAAAGTCGCCTCCTTTACCGTCGCGGTCTTGTTATCCGCGCGGTTTACGTAATTACAGACCGGTCCCGAGGGGGGCAAAGGAGTCGCCTTGTTTAAACCCTCCCCCCGGGAAGGATCACTGTTTATTCATTCTAAAAGGAAACTTTGCAACGCGCGAGGATAGACGTTTGACGGGTTCACCGCAAACGCGTACGGGCTGCTGCGTTTCCCTTTATTTTCGACGAGTCCCTTCGAACAAACCGGGGAAACTTGCTTACATTTTGCAGAATCAAACGTTTCCGACGAACAAACTGGCAATCGTACGTGTCTCGTGAAAATTGTGGGAACGTTTAGCTTTTAAGTTGGTTTCGCGTGGTGACGAGGGGAACGTTTATGGTTGGCAGGAGTGGAGAGTGAGAGGGAGAGGATGTCTGAGAAGAGAGAGGATTCAAAGAGAAGCGTAGCAGCTATAGCAGTGTAGTGTTCGTAGAAAATGACGCGAGAGTAAAGAAAGTGTTAAAAGGATACAACTATTATAATTTAGTTAATAAATATGTACTGAGTTATGTTAAAAGTTCAGTGAATTCATTTCTCTGTCACAAAATCGAGTGGGTACAGTAACTCTAATGGAGAATCATGGAAACGAATTTAAATACCATGTAGATACGGACCACAATATATTTCATTAATGAGATACCTTCAGAAATATAATTATGTGACCACAAATATTTAACAGACAAAAGAAAATGCAAAGACCGTACTGGAAAACATGCAAGATAAATTTAAGTAGAAAAGGATCGTTCCGATACAGACGGGGACCCACTATCGGAATGCATATTTACAGCACAGCACATGTTATGATTGACATTCTATTTGTTTCTAAAATACTAAATGAAGATGTTGTATGTCAAAAACACTAACAGGTTTCTACATATACAAGTTCTGACCTGTCCTTTCCTATCTCTGCATTCAAGGCATGGGCCTGCTAGGTAAGCCTTTCCGTGCACTAGCAGGCTTCGGACGAAACGCCTCATTCCCTTTTCCCTTTCTCTGCTCAGCAGCAACAAATTATCCCCTATAAATAACCCGATTTAAACGATTCGCTAAACACCTGCGCGATCCGCTGTCATGAAAACCAAGCCTGGCGCGTTTCGCCCATCCACCGCGCGCGGTTGCGATAAAAAGGAAAAAGCACGATCAATCGAAAACCGAGCGAAAGCCAAAAAGCGGTTTCCGGGATGATTCACGTTAATCGTTATGGCATGGCGAGCTGTCCGTGGCCAGTGCAGAGATTTTCAGCCGCGCAATATTTCGAACGATTTGGCCTGGCCCGAGCGTGTTGCGGGCTAAAATTCGTTCGCAGCGCGCGTCGCGACGCCATAAAAAATCACGTCTGCCCGCCGTTCGATTCTCGCGGCCGGCCGGTGCTGCGTGTGCGTTTAACTGCAGCCACTGTGTCATCGCGCTCCAACCCCTTTCCCTGCGGCGCCTGGCAATATCATTAAGGGTACCCGATGGAAAAAGCGTCGCTGCCATAATCTGCGCGGCGAGCGCAGCTGGCTGGCTTTTGGCGTGCCGACACATCGCGCGACACCAGGTGTCCGTGTCCGCCGGCTAACCCGTTTAAATTGCTCCAATGAAATACCGTGGCGCACGGTATGACGAAGGAAAATGACGAGGGATGAGGAAAAATGGAGGGGGGAAAGGATTGAAAGGGTGGAGAGGAAAAAGAAGAGAAAGGTGCCGATCGAGCAAAACGTCCTACCTGCCTATTTATTTGTCTATCGGTGAAACAGGTGACCAGGGGGGATGAAGCAGACACAGAAGACGGAAGGGGCGAGGGAGAGGAAGAGAGAGAGAGAGAGGGAGGGCTAGGAAAAACGAGGAAATGGGAAACGTATAGACAAGTCTGAGTGGGCGGACGAATTCAATCCGTTTTTCCCGTGCTATCGCTTTTCTCCTTTTGCGGACCTCCTCTGTTTGATCGAATGGAGATATAGCACTGCTTCGGATAATTAAAGTATTGTGCGGAGGGTGTCGGTAAACTATAGGTGGAATACAATCAAGGGTTGAAGGGTGACGGAGAGGGAAAGGGAATGGTTCCTGCAAACGTGTGCTTCTAGAGTTCATAGTTTCGGGGTGCTTTTGGCAACGAGTGCCTTTATCTTATCGCTTCATCGTTTGAAAACAGTATTAATCAAGTTCAATTTCTAGCTTCGCGAAAACCATTCTCCAACAGCACAGTTTCTTTTGTACAGATCAACGCGTTTGTCCCGCGACAAACGAAGGGATCAAAGAGAGCAGACATCTAAGGTATCCAGAGGAAGGGAACGAAAGATAAAGGAGGCAAGCAGCGAACCGAATCGATAGGTAAACGGATAAATAGAGACGCAAACAGAGGGAAAATAATGGAACCAGAGCAGAACGAGAGGGAAAGCACAGGAGAGCCGGTGGCGCGCACGTCGAGAGAACAAGGAGGAGAGGAACGGTCAGGCGAGGATAGGGAAAAATAACGGCGAAGTCTGAATGGGATTCGGCGGATCCATTCAGACCTATCGGGGAAATAATACCCTTTGTGCATTGTGACTAGTCTCGTTAGTTACCTAACTCTTTCTCTCTCTCTCTCTCTCCTCTCTCTTTCTTCTCTCTCTCGTTTTGGTGTGCTCGCGCGAAACTCCTATATCAGCCTGCCAATTCTCATTAACGTCAGACGGTAAAAATAAAAGAGAACGGTCCCCGGTTAGTGACGAGGCGTGACGCGACGTGCTGGCACGTGAAAATTTCACAGCCGACGGGAACACGCGTTTGAAACACGGCCGAATAGCGAAATCTCCGGGATCGGATCATTGTTTCATTCAGTAAATTAATTTAACACGGCCGCGATATTTTTGTCGGAGTACTTTAATCGTATATTTAATGATTTAGTGATTGATACACGCGTGTTAGCGGAAAATCGGTCAAGGCATTTGCGAGGCGAGCCGACTCATAGAATGCCATGCATTAAGCATTTTCTAGACTGCTGTCAACGAAGGAAAATTTGAATAAAGGCGGAAGATTTCAGCCATGGGTGGTATCGAAGAGACGATTGATGTTATAAAAAAAGAACAAAAATAAATGTAACGTTGAAGAGCGGTGTTTTATTCCTCCCTTTTTATCTTAATTTTAATACGCGTGCGTGCTGCTTTCGATTTTGAATTCCCTGAATTACACAAAGACAGTTATCTTGAACACCTACGTAACGCGTATAGTAATGGTAATATGGTGTACAACAGTGGCAAATCATGAATTATTTAGAAATAAAAATTCGCTCCGGTTCGAATATAATAATCACCTCGGGAGATAACTCGATCACCAAACAATACTAGTTCCCCAAATTTTCGAACGATAAAGATGAAACAAATCGGATTTGCAAATTTTACCGTTACTTAACTAACACGCAGGTTGCACACAGAACTGTTTCATGACTGATCGAGAGCCAATAATGTCTTTTCCTTAATTCCTTGTGAAACGATTCGACCAACCGTTTTTGTCCTCCCTTCCTGGAAACTGCCAATTTCCAGCACTTCCCAATTTTTACACGGACGAAGGAAAATATATACGCGGTGTTTACGAAACGCTTGCCCGTATCACGGAATCCGCTCGTTTACGGCAGGTTGAACGCGCTCCCCGTTGCGGTCGTTCTATCTTCTTGACAGACAGAACTCGCTGGGTGTGACGTCTTGTTTCGGTCGCGTGAGCCGACCCACTCAAGGGTGGAACCGTGGAGTTGTGTAAACGCGGCTACATCCCGACCGACGCTTTATTCTTCGTGGATTTCGCGAGGGGTGGTTGTGTGTACGTGCGTGCGCGGACAGGAAATCGAATTACTTTATTGCCGCTCCGTTTGCTTCGGTAGTTGGTATACTTCGATGCTTTTAACGCACAACTATAATTTGTTTTTCTTTTTTCTTTCTTTTGGTTTATTCTTCTCATTTGTTTTTTCATCGCCAAATTTCAACGTTGACCAAGGACGATCCTCGCTTGGAAAATGTATCGACGATATGATATCTAATATGGGTCGGTCAAAAATACCACATCGAACAGATTCAATGGAGATTTTAAAGATTTGTTAGTTATAAACTTGGTTGTTACACGTGTATTTACGATTGAAGCAAACTAAATCTCAAATTTCTTGAATCAAGAAGACTTGCGTCCGACCTTCTGTTCTGTAACACGTTATGACTTGTATCTATGGACCCGATTAACGGAATTTGTATTCTAACAAACAACTTCTCGACGAATCTAGAATTTTTTAAGAATAATATCACCTCGTTTAAAAACCAGACCTTCAACCTATAATCTAATTATTCATATTACTATCCTATTTATTATTCCATTTTGTACCTCGCGTAAATGTATTATATATCCTTTCTTTCATCATTATTGTCTCTTTATCAACTTATGAAGATACTTTCTTCAACAACAAACATAAACAATTTTGTATGCTGTAAATAAGTAAATAAAACTGGATCGTTTAATTTAACGAAGCTAAATAAACCAGTTAGTAAGTGAAATTCGAAGGTTCACGGAGTTCCTCAATGCCTCGGTAACCGATCCTCGTGGCAAACCTCTCGATTATGTAAAACACGTGCGTCATTAAACGCGTTTCGACGAAGTTTCTCGTTGGTTCGATATCGCGAACGTCGCATGATTGACACACGCAGGGGGTTGGAAACGCAGAACCGGAACGAAGAGATGGAGGGGAACGATCGGCAGACGTTTCGATTGTCCGCCACCCTCGTGGGCAGCGTTGCTCTTGGTTTTGTTCCCACCCCCGCGTGTTTCGGTGCAACCAGCTTCACTGTCGCCGCACCAATACCATTACACATTGCCCTGTTAATGAATTCTCTCTCTCTCTCTCCTCCCTCCCCCTTTCACTCACTCTACCCCCCCTTCCCACAAGCAACGTATACAAGGTGGCCAGCGGCGTCTGCTTATCGATACGCCTCAAGTTGAGCGGAAAAAGCGTTCGAAGCACGCCTCGGTTCGCTCGAACGTGCGCGGCAATTATGCTAATCAACGGGAGTATGAACGCCGCGGGACGCGACGTTCTCGTGGTCGATGAAACGTTGTCGAAGCAAGTTGGTGCGGTACGGAAATTGCGACGAAGTTTCTTCGAAACTGAGGACAATGGAAGACGAATCGTGAACGAAAAGGGAAGCAAGCGCCACTGTTCGCAAGATTGATTCAGAAGAACTTGTACTCCATAACATTTAAGATTGTGTACTTTTGAATGTAATAAAAAAATTATCTAACAAGAAATTGTATTAGATCGTACAGACGTTCAAAAATGTAGAATCTTCATTTATAGTGTAACACGCAATTCTATTACGTGCATACGAGATAAATATCGATAAAGGGATTAATCGCAGCTGTAATCGATTGAACGAAACTGAGATCGAATATTTTCTGTTACAGAAGTTTCAAAAGGACCACCATACGATAATTTGCAGCACAGAAATAAAGAGTCCGCGCGTCAGATCGAATTCGTTCGAATTCCCGTTACGGAGCGCCCCATTATCGTATTATTTGCAGGACCCACGGCGAGAATTTATTTATTGATCCCGAATGCAACGTAATTAAAATGTGTGCCAGTGCAGGCCGATACAGAGTTGCCGGGGGCGATAAAATTCATATTTTACGCGCGTAATTGGATCATTTAATTAGGATAATAAATAACGAGCGGCGCATTTCAGACTGACACACGAAAAATGCTTACGCACGCGAAATCCCTTCTCCCTGTGTCTCATTCTCTCTCTCTCTCTCCCTCCCTCACCTTACCCCCCCCCCTACTCTCTCTTATATTTTTTATTTTATCTATTTACGTGCAATGCCCATTACAAGGTACATGAAAACA
The DNA here is from genome assembly GCA_033822845.1 of Tetrapedia diversipes. NCBI lineage: Eukaryota > Metazoa > Arthropoda > Insecta > Hymenoptera > Apidae > Tetrapedia > Tetrapedia diversipes. The sequence goes on along the minus strand of JAOPTO010002109.1, from coordinate 21,614 downwards.
GAAATAGAATAGAATATATTATGTTATATGTTGAAGAATATCGGTAAAACGTCGCTTCTCAAACAGGATCGGTGCATAAGAACCAGACAGGCAGATAATCTGAAAATGCAATTTAGTCGCACAAAAAAATCTCTTCCACGAGGGAATCAAAATGTATAATGAGCTACCGACTGAAGTAAAGCAACGTCAGAGATTGACAATTGAGTTTAACACAGAATGTTAAAAGAGTATGTACTGAGTACTGTAAGAGAATTGTAACGTAGGACCCATGTGTATTGAAAATAGCTGAGAAAATTAATAAATATCAATCGATCAATCAATCAATCTCTCTCTCTCTCTGTTTCGCCCTACTCCCTCCTCAAAATGATCGTCGATGGTTATAAATACCCGAAATGATTTAACGATATTACGATGGCTTTTATGCAGGTAATCAATTTCGATTCGGCTTCTTGTTCGCCTTCTTCTCTCGCCGACGACGCCTGCGCCGCGTTTTCCGTTAATGAATTCGCTGGCAACGATCAGATATCCATGTCGCCGTTGGCAATGAATCGTTTCGTGCCCTCCTCTGCGCGCACGAGTGCGTACAATGCCCCTCAAAAGTTTGGAAGCATTAACAATTTAAACAAAATCAATTAATAATCAATTAATAAAATCGATTAACGTTTCATGGAAACACTTCACTCGGTGAAAAATCTATGAAAATGTATGAAACTACTATTGGTAAATCCAACGTTGATATTTCAAGAATTCGTAAGAAAATTAGCTGCTTCTAGGTTTTGAACGATAATGTACATTGCTGCTTCAGAGTTTGAGGGCATTTACTGGATTTTATTCTACGTCCAAATGCAAATTACAGAGCCTAATATTTCATTGTAGTTTGATCTTTATGCTTCAAACTGGGTTGACACCTTTTCTGCACACCCAAATGGAGCATAGAAAATTATTTACAACGTTAGAAGTCTATAGAAATTTAAGAAAATACATTCGCGAGAACGGAAAGCTAAACTTTTGAAACATAGTGTACGTAAAAGCTCGATACTGTAAAGGCTCACTCTCGACGGCCTTACTCTCGACCCATTGGTTGATCAATCACGGATTATTCCTCGATCAGAGGAGATCTTATCGATTAGCTGAAATTCTACTAATTACTTATTTACATAGTATATGTACCGTTCGCGTGCTTTGTGAGAATTATCCAGGAACGAGACGAAAACAAGATTGACGCTCGCAGATGAATGAGATACGTTTGAGAAATTATTTAATCGGTATATTTGTGGTAATTATAGGTTGTGGTAACCAAGATTATTTTAAAAAGAAACTGCTAAAAAATTTCGTATAAATTAACTTTGATTCCTGGCTGTTGGCTCGATTGAGCGGTGCACCGAAGTTATTCAGAAAACATGATGAAAAATATTTTCCATTACTTACAGCGCAATATTAACCCTTTCATCTCGTAAAGCGACTTTCCATCTTTGAATGCTTTCGGGTGCAATACATTGAAATTTAATAGTGCTAAAATTCATTTGTGTTATCATTTGTTTAATTTAATTAAAGAATAAAGTAGCTTCTAAATACTTAGTTAGTATTTGCCTTCGATGATTGGTGAAAGTGGTGTCTACTTTACACGAAGAATTTTTTCCAAATACAAAGAGTTAATAAACGCAACGAACAGTACTAACCGTTAAATATCAGTTAAACATAGTTTTAATATTAAATTATCCCCTTAGGGGGTCTCGGACTTTATGAATAAAATTTGCAAAAACAATTACCATTATTCCTAGCCATTTGTGTTGACTTTTATTGATGAAGTAATAATACAAATATACTCAAATTCTCTATGATGTATATCTATTTCTTGGTATATGTGTATTAGGAATAGATATACAAGGAATGCCCGTAAATCTAGCAACTTGAGCAATAATGCACGATGGTTAACGAGAACGGGTCCGTGACGAATGGAACGTTTCGATTACGTGCGATGTAAAATGAGCATGTTAAATTGTGCAGTATAAAAATGGAGAATGATCGGTTTTTGCGTATTTGGTCTGGATAAAAATTGTTCTACACGAAACGACCATTAGGCGGAACACAATTTTTGCGTGAAGTATCGGCGAATGTCGAGGGTTAATTTAGTTTTCATGCTGCGGACTTGCGAATGCTTCCAGACCATTAATTCTTTAATGGCCACGCCAGCGGTAATAATCACGCGTGGAAATTTGTTTTGTCAGCGTTTCGCCGCGCCAACGCGAATATCGCGAATACTTCAATATTCATTTGATCAGAAGCGCACTCCTAATTTCTTCCCGATTAACGTAAAACTCGTTGAACGAACGTATAGATTACTGGACAAACTCAATGAACATTATTATTCGTTATACGAAATCAATAGGTTTCCGATAATCAACGCTAGAACTACCGACGATTAAAGGGTGCTTATTTGCATGGAAGAGATCTAATAGAAAATTACATGAAGAAATACGAAATACATATAAAACAATTCTATATTCGTATCTTCTGCAGAAAATCATAGTAAATTTTATAAATTGTACCATAGTAAATTTTATAAGATTGCTATGAATAATTACCAATTAGTCATTTTGACTGGTAGTTCTAGTGTTAAAGCGACGAGAAGCATAAATTAGATTACTAGAAGCTCTAAGAGAAGAGTGAGAAGCTTCTCGAAATTTAGAGTAAAACCTCTAATCTGCTACATTTCTCGCAAATTCTCAAAAAATTCTCGAACTATACCCATCGCAAATAATAATATTAAATTTAAATACATCTGCTGTAACTCTATCCTAAAATACTATAATTATACAAAACTTCCATCTGCTGTTCTGTAACGGAAAATTAATCGCATCTGTAGAATTTTTCGGGAATTTATCATAACCACGCTCGCATAATATGTACGTATTACAAACGATTCGAGCCGCGCGACGGGGTACCTCCGTGCGCATCGAAACAAATTCTTCCCCGGCATTGTTCCCATTTTTCTCGACAATCGCGAGTCGCCTTTTCATCGTGTACCCTCTCGACGTAGCCCAGGTCTTCTCGGAATTGTTAAGCACAGCCTTAACGGTGGGCGTCGACTTTCGAGGCCGACTCCGGGTGGACGTATGCATTAACAACTACCGCAGGAGGGATCCTGAAAGGACGACGAAGAAAGAGGAAAAAGCAAGGGGAGGCGAAAAGAGAGTGAGTGAGTGAGTGAGAGAGAGAGAGAGAGAGAGAGAGACCAGACAGGGTTAAAGTCCCCGCTCAGGAACTGTGTAGGGCAGTGCCGTAACCACAGCTTGATAAATTACTGTATTTTTCGATACCCCGCAGGAAAAAGAAGAGGCCGGCGTCGAATATGAGTGGCGCCCTTAATGGAATCCGACGGATTACACCGTGAAGAGGAGCGATTCCTCTTGGTCCGCGTGCCCCTCTGTTCCTTTTTTATCGAGTATAATCTCAATTTGGCAAGGATACTGCGTTGCCCGGATTTGTTTCTTCGCTTTTTACCCATCCAGCGAGCAACGATTACGCGAGCGATGTTTAGTGAACGAATGCGTCGGTCGTTGGACCTTGCTGTTAGAGGTACCTTAAGTAGCTACATTTTCCATTTCTTCAACCGTTTTATTTAGAACAACACTGTATGATTGGTCTGGTACAACCTATAACGATTGGAAGTTACACCCTAATAAAAAATTTATGAGTAAACTTAAGAAGATTAGAACAATTAATTGAAACTACTGTAGGAATGCGACTGAGTGGGTACGATTCTAGGAATGTGTGAAGAGTGCTTAAGTTGGGCGATAGCCGTGAGAACGTAGAATATTTGGATTGGAGTGTTTCTGAGGCGCGAAAGATTAGCAAATCAATAATGACCACAGACCGAAATCTATTCTAAAGAACCCTGGAAAAAAATTCTTTCGAAAAATCGAAGGAATCCCCTTCCTCGAAAAAACAAAGGTCCTTTCTTAGGAGCACGATGTCACAGGGTGGCCTAAAGAAGAGAGAAGCTGCGAGGAACTATTAGAGCTACACATCACACGGCGTTCTTATCAACGGAGGGATCTTCGCTGGGTGCTGGCGTTAGGGTGGCATTGTTCGACCTTGTCGACGCCGATGATGGCGAGCCTTATCTCGGTGGACGCGCGTGACTGGTCCCTGACAGGCGACGCGACGGAGGGCTGCGGCTTCCGAAAACGCAGAAACGGCGAAGATAACGAACAGAGTAAGCGACGCGAGGCGAAAATCAAGCGAAAAAACCGTGCATGAGATTGTAGGAACAACGAGGGAGGAGCAAAAACGCGCCAAAAGCGCAGCGAGACAAACACGCTTAGCTTGCTAGGGATGAGAAAAATTTGAGAAAGTGGGAATCGGATAACATTAGCAGCTGCTCGAGATCCCTATTGTTATCTATTGATGATACTATATGTTAGAATTTGAATACAGAAATATCACGAAGCAAAAATGAACCCCATTTCCAATACTATATGTGATACAAATTGAACGCGAACTTATAGTATTAAAGTGTTCGCGGTTATGAAATTTCTATACAGGAATATGCATAAAAATTACAAACAGTATCATAGAAAACTGAAAGATTTCTAATTGCTTCCAACAATTCACCTTTTCCGCTGCAACGTAGGAAATTACAACAGAACACATATCCCGCTGAAAAATACGATCCACTTGCTCCGTAGAACCTACCTCTCTCTCTCTCGAGCGTCTCGCCATTTGTAGAACCACGGATCCCGCCACTATCTTACAACCTCCAAATCATTTCTGCCCGTCCGGGAGCCCCGCTCCACTCCGTGAAACGTAAAATATAAAACCCGAGCAGTCGGAACGAAAGAAAGAAAGCCGGAGAAACAAAGAACGAGAGAAAAAGGAGTCGGAGATGCGGTGTCGGATCGAGGCAGATAAGAAGGAGCAAAGGATGAGGTGCGAGAGCAAAGTGGATCGCAGAAAGCGCGCGAGAGGGAGACAGAGGAAGGGAGAAACGGTGGGATGAAGGGGGATGAAGGGGGATGAAGGGGGTGGGAGCGTCGCCTGATAACGGTTCTCGTCTCGCCGACAACCGGCGCCGGTCGCACCACGTATAAAACACCCTCGCGCCTCGTTGCGAGAGCGCCGATGCATCGATGCTGCGACTGCAATTTCCACCTTGCCTCTCTCTTTCTCAATAGCGATCCAGATACCTCTGTGGTACTAGGTTACCATAGACTATAATAGACTATGTAAAATCGCGTAATGTTTGTATGGAAGGATGAGTGTGGCGAGTGCGTAGGCATTAGGTGTGCAAATTAATTCGGTGCCTCTTTCGTGCGAAATCCATCTTCCTAATTTTTGAATCTTTCCTACTTGACATAAACGTCATGTTATGAAAATAGGTATACGTATAATGAGTGTAGTATGGTATAGTCTAGCTATCTTTTTGTATGCGATATGGTTGAACAGAGAGAAAAAAGTAAGAAAAAAAGAGAGAGAGAAACATTTTTGTGGGTGTTGATGTAATACGAAACTCATGTATTACTTTTAATCTAAAATATATTATTTTTGTTTCACGTTATCAGTGTGCTTTTATTCTATCCACTAACAAGCTCGACTGTCTGACAGCTAATGGAAATTTGAAACGTCGAAACTCGAGCATTTTTCAATTATCGCGGACTTGGATCTTAGAAGAAGTAAAAAACGTGACAATCTTTAAATCACAGCTTTCCAGTATTTTTGGAATTTTTAGTTCCCGAACTGTTTAATGTAAATATTTGAACCGAGTGAAATTTCAAGAAGATACGATCGTTCTCGTCGCGTGACGAAATTCATACCAAAGGTCCACGACCCTAACTTCGATCGCGACCGAGCGCGCAAAGCTTTAATCGACGCCCAAGGAATTCGTTCGAAGGAACCGATGATTCTGAACGCCCGGACACTGCGACGCCTGGACGTCCAAGTAGCCAATTAAAATCTCTTTGGAGTCTTTTTTAGGGCGGCTCGCCAGCATCAAGGAGGGGCAGGCTAATGAATTCTGGCAGAGGGTGTCGGGACGTAAAGCCGGTTTCCAGCGTAAATGCACGGGAACCAGGCATCGAACGGAGAAAGACGGACAGCGAGGCATAAAGAGGAAGAGAAACGAAGATATATATATATATATATATAGAAGGTGCTGGAACAGGGATTTCTGGTGTACACCCAGCAGACAGGATCGATGCTTCCTGTCTGCTCGAGAGCCTTTAAGCAACGGGAGTCATTGACTGACTACGCGTTTGTCAAAGCAATGAACTGGAAATTTTCGCACTCGCGCATTAAGGTCGACGATGGCGAGAAAGGCCCTCGTGTTTCCAAGAACACCTGGTGAATCGCCCGGAAATGATGCCACGAGGAAATAATCTGAACCGAGTCGATGCAATTTCGTAAATACTAAAACATAAAAAATACTCGCGACTTCTGTATACTATACCGATGATTAGCAGAATTTAGGAATATTACGAGCTCTTTTTTTGATGAAAATAATTCTGCGATCGTCTCAAATTAACACCTTGACAAACAAATAAAACGGAATTTGATGAGTCCGAAAAATACTATTTAATTTGGCTCATCTGAACACAGTTATGTGCAAGCTTAAAAACAGAACATTTTATTTTGAAATTTGATATATTAAGTAACATTATAAAATAATAAATTAGTAGTTCTGTAAAGTATGAAACATTTCAAAACATTGTGGAGTATGTAGACAGTTCTTAACGTCTTCGATACAAAGTCTACAATGGCACATGAAACGGATGACGTCTACCAGACGTTATTGTATGTCGAGAAGTTAACAATTGGCGAAACTTGTTAAAGGGTACTATTTGCAAAACAGAAAATTAGTCGACTTTCACCGAGGACAACCGAGACCAGAGAATTCGAAGAAGGGACGTCGGTTGGAGGGACGGATAGAGAGGGATCATGGTTCAGGGGGTTGATTTATGGAAATTCGGCGGGCCGGCTGAAAGCAACGCCACCGCGGCTTGTTGCGAGCAAAGAGAGCTTGTGGGGTTGCGAAAAACATTCGTGAAACGAGGGCCGATGCGAGGCGATCTTTGATCTCCGATTTCGAGAGCACCGCGAGGCGCGAACAACCCCCACCCCCGTTTCGCTATTGTTACAGCGGGGTGGTGGCTTGTTTATACACTTTCATCGAAGATTATCTGCATTCTAAACGCGTCGGCTCGAGATCAAAGCCGTCGTGTATTGTTTTCGAGAATTTGTTAGGCGAAGTGGAACCCATTACCCGCGTTAATAAGGCGAACCTTCAAAGACGTTCCTTCGGGAGGGATTCGCGCGTGGCTCGAGTTATTTGATAGTTGAGTTTCATTCGAGGAATTGAATTTGCGAAAGGGGCACCGTTTCAGGGAAATTGGACACGCGAAAGTATCGTTGAATATTTGAGGCAAAGCAAAAAGCAGTTGGTTTCTCAACGAGTTTATTAAAAATAGGTGAAATTTATAACAGCAAGAATAATGCAACAAATCCATGTTCGTTAACCATGAAAGACGCAACAAATTATTTATCAAACGTGTGTTGTAGTTTTAGATATTAAATAGTTTTATTAATCACATTACACTTGTCCGCTCGCAACGCCTTCGCTCGCCATTCGCGTCTCTTGCTCTACTGACTACCTTACTCTACTGACTACCTTACTCTACTGACTACCTTACTCTACTGACTACCTTACTCTACTGACTACCTTACTCTACTGACTACCTTACTCTACTGACTGCCTTACTCTACTGACTACCTTCGCCTTTTGTCACACCGGTTCACGCGCTCTCTCTCGCTCTCTCACTCATTCCCTCTCATTCTTTCCTCACTCAGCCTATCATTCGCTACATTACAAACAATCTAATTACCCATTCGTCCTTTTGAAATCTCTCTCTCTCTCTCTCTCACTCTCTCTCTCTCTAAATCACTACACGTGTTTTAACCAACCTAAAGATCAATTATCCAACGTAATAAATAAATTTTTGTTTTCTAGTGCAAAAGCAAATCGCTTCGAAGAGACGAATTGCCACGAATCGAGACACCTGTCGCATTTGAATCCCAAATGGAATCAAGTCGTTTCCATGGATTCCCTGGTATTTTGAAGGGACGCATCTCACGAACGACAGGCAATTTTCGCGTCTTCTTCGGAACCGCCTGTCCTCGCGAGAAGGGCCCTACAGCGTCAATTAGAATATAATGGAGCCTCTTCCGTTCCCTCTTCGTCGGTCGCACCTTTGTGACAGATCAGGATGATGCAGACCCACGGAAAGCGTCTGGAGGGCCTGTACGTGTCCCCATAAATGTTGATTAACAATGATTACGTGACAGCCCTCCTGTTTAACGCTCCTGGCAGCCACTGGTCCGACCTCTAGAACGCTATTGGCACAGGCCGCTGCGTGTCTGACGCTGTTAGGTGGCTTTCTACGTCAACACGGACGAGCGTAACAATGAGAAATTGCTCGAAATTCGGGCAGAAGCCTCTGTGCCAATTTCATTCATCATCCACGCCCTTTTCCTCGTGCTCCCCGCCTTCGGTTTTCAAATGAAAATATGGCTGATATGAATCAATTACGGCAAACAAATAGATTTTTGTCATAATCTACATGTCATTCAGATTGTACGTTACGACCTGTACCTGCTAGGTATTTACACTAAAGGAGATCGGCCGTGAAGAAAAATAAACAAATAAATTAGGATTTAAAACCGAAATTGTTACCGCGGAACCACGAGATCTCTATCCGTCGTCAAAGGGTTAACGCTCATTTTCCCCGGGCCGAGTCTCGACTTATTGGCGGCCGATCATAATCAGGCCTGGTTGTGTCGCGAGACACGACTCTCTCTGCTCCGACCGATTTATTTATTCCGTGGAAGCGAGCAGTGCACGAGATTAGTCAGCTCGAGTTTGAGCGGCTCGCGCTGCTGCCGCCGCTTTTCGCTCGCCCGCCATGGATCAGCAGGCAACCTAACCCGTAATGCGCCTAATTGATTTCGTAACAACGCTTTCGCCGTTGATCGCTCTTGTGTTTATCTCTCGTTACACGAATTTCATCACGGACTTTTACTAATCCGCTATTATGCAGCCGACGGAGGGGAGCATAATCGGCAACGCGATAATTTGCTACAACAATAACGGCATTATCGTACTCGTAATTTCTATGGAACGCAATTACGCGAATCGATCGTTACCATCAACCCCGGCGACCTTTTCAACCCGATATCCCTTCTTCGGGTATTTTTACGTACACCACGCATCCATCGATCGTTAAATACTCTCTCTCTTTCTGCAGAAAATGGCAGGATGGAACCCGCGTAAAATACTTATTTCGCTATTCTCGCTCTCCTTTTCTGTTCAGAACCCCTATTCGCAGACATACTGCTTTAGATCCAATCAACACAATCGGTAGTCTAGCCAACAACTTTTTTACGAGGGTTGATCTTTTTCTCTGGCAGCAACAATTTTAAAGCACGCCTATTTAGTATATTCTCGAATCCCTAACACTACAAACTCTTTTCAATTGCACTACACACCCTGTATGTACTGTATTGTACTTATTTCTTATGTATATAAATTGGGCTATGCCCGTATAATAATTAATACGTTAAATTAAATTATTTATTCTTATCTAAACGACATTGAAGAGGTTCAACACAAGTTTCAACGTGTTGCTTCTTTTTAACCCTTTGCACTCGAGAGGGAATTTTAGCGAAATTTAGCTTATGTACAACTTCATCGTTTCTTGGGCACAACGTTTTACTCTATCCAGAGAGTCGCCAAAATCAATATGGCCATTTCAACTATATTATGATCGCGTCTTTATAAATGTAAATGAATTTAATGCATCTCTTAACTTTTTCGGATCACATAATACGGATAGGCGAGATATACACGTCGCATTTTATTAAATTCTTAATATTTAACATTATTAATTGTTACTATCTTTCTTATCAATGTATACCAAAGGGTGATCAAATCCGTATACAAATATATAAATAAATAAATAAATGTAAAATTAAAGAAAAAAAAACTACGCGAATCATTTCCCACTCGACTGCATTAATCATCTCGACTAACATTATTCGTCCATATCTGCACCCGTCCTATCTGTTCTTTCGAAAAGAAATCATGCGGAACCGTAGCTGCGCGAAATTATTTAAGCGTGCGCCCGTTAGTAATTAGCAGACATCATTCAGGCCAAGATGTATTTTCGATCTCGCATTTCGAAATTCGGCAGCCGGTAGCAAAGCTAGGCAGGAACAGCCGTAATTAGTCGACCCTTTGAGGTTTCAGACCCTCTTTCCAGCATCGATATTAGTGGTACAGCGCACGGAGGAGAATCGTTGCTCCTCCAACCCCCTCGCCGCCACCCACCCTCTGCCTCTTCTTTGCGCGTAGGGTAAAGGGTACGAAGGGAAACAACGAGTTTGCTGCCGCGTGCCTCGCCGAAAACCGTTCCAAAGTTGGCCAACTATTATTGGTATATTCAAATGTAACTCGGCTGGAATGTACCCCCTTCAGCTCGACGACGTGTTTCAACAACTTTAAATTATTATTCGTTCACGACACGTTGTTCATGAATAATAATAATAATAATAACGGTGCGGTTGATTCGGGGAAAAAATTGGGGATCGCGAGATTTTGTTGTATTCCCGGTGAGAAGAAATACCGTAACACGAGGTTTATTTAAAAAGTTTATTCTTAAGAGTGAGGTCGAGCGGGGACTGTCGTGGACTGAACTCTAAGTGCTGGTAATCTGGAATCTGGTACCTTTAAATGTTAGGAAAAGTAGAGTGGTAGGGATGAGATAGGATGAGGAAAATTTGGAGTTCAAGGGGTACGGATGAGTTAGCGGCCAAAGGACGTGGATGAGTCAGTAGAAAGTGAGGGTTCAAGCAGTACAATGTTTGGAATAGGATGACTATTGGACGGATGACTGTTGCGATAGGATAGTTGATAGGAAGGAACGATAGGAATCCAACAATTTCATTTTATTTCTTTCCTTTGTTTTGCGATCACAGGTGCATTGTGAATGCGAAACGAGGAAGCTTAATAATGCAAGCCGATGTAATAAACGGGACAATCGAATTTTTAATATTTCATTTATCGCGTGACTATAACAGACCTCTGGTCATTCATTATAGAGCACCTCGGTGGATGTCCTAGCAAACTACTTACGAACATAGCCTTCGGCGAACGCCCCGAATAGAGAAATCAGGACTCGCGTTTAGAAATAGATCGGTCTTCGGAATCGGGACTAGAACCATCGAATCGCTGACTCAGTATACTCTTCTAGCTTCTGCACTCTCGAAGCTTCTACACCCGACCTCCCGAGAACTGATCTCAAAGAACATCCGCACCTTTACAAGCGCTTCGATCGCAAAAAGTATACCAATAATCGTCGTGTCCACACAGTATCAACAAAAGCGAAATTCGGCCAATAGTGAAAATATGTGTACCCTATGTTTATGATAAAAGTTTGGGACGGTCCAGCAGTTTTATGAAACCTATTTGAATTTAGAAGAAATTGTGAGAGTTACTTTATTTCTTTACAAAATAGCCTCTCGTTCGTAAAATACGGTTGCTGTCTTACTAACTAACTGTGTCTCTTTTTTTTTGTGTATTGATGATTTTTGGCACCGTTCCTGCCTGTGGACCAGGCTTATCGGCTGATAGGGGTGAATGGTGTTACCTATGGAAGTATTAATCTTGAATTTTTGATTACTTGAGGTGGAGGGAGGAAAATTTTCAAAAAACCTCCTGAGTCTTACTAACTAACTGTGCCCTTTTCCCATGCTTTTATGAGCGCATCCTCACTTTGCACTTTCCCGAAAAACAAACCCGCCGTTGGTGCGGGCCTGGAAAGTGTTAGCGGCCGTGACCGAGTCTCGCGCGTACTCGGTCCCAACCCTTATTGAGGACCTCTGATTTATGGGGGCCCCAATGGCCACTCTGGCAATCGTCATCCCTGATTATCTGGTTCCTCTTACAAAATGGAGTTTAGAATAGTGGCATCTCGGAAAGCTTTTCTATGAACAGTCTATCATGATAAAGGAAACTGCTGTTAAAATTAGCGATATTAATTTCCAACGAAAAATAAATTGTCACAGAAGGTTTGATACGGCTGCAATTCTAAAAGCGATTCCGACCTTTGGTCACGCGTGGCGAATTGATTGAGTCACCTGAAACGATGCATTCTAGCCATAAGAACGGAATAACGCTCGACGCACTCGAACCAGCCTCGTGCACCGTTTCTTTTCCGTTCTCCTAAGAAACCCGCGATTAATCGTTCCGCTACCGAGGAGACAGGAATGGCCAGCGTGGACGAACAGTTAAACGACGCACCGGGATAATTTATGCGTCGTCGTTTTCAGCGCAAATTACTCTCCTCCAGCGAAAAGTATGGGCGAAGGAAATTGCTCGTCGTTTCACGCTGGTATAAACTTAATACCACCGAGAAATTGCCCCGCGCTCGACGGCGTTGAGAATCGCCTGATTATAGGACAACGAAATTTCTTAATGCGAGCATTAGAGCGAGGCGAACGCGAGCTCCCGCTGAAAACACCCGCCGCCCACCCGTTTCGCCGCGTAACACGGGATTTCCTTTTCTTTTCTTGTGAACGATCACTCCGTGCAGCCCACGATCGAAACCTGTACGGAATCATTTATATAGGAAATTTCTTTGCTTCCTATTTATTTAGTAGAGTGGGATAACAGGGCTTGGATGTGAATAGAATAAAGTGAAGTAATGTAGGAATGCGATCGAGTGGATGCGAGTTTGGGAAAGTCTGAAGAGTACTTGATTTGGGCGATTGTCGTGCGAACGCAGAATGTTTGGGCTCGAATGTTTCTAAGGCGTGAAAGATGAGAACTTTGGAAAACAGTGTGACTGAGAAATTCTGGGTGGTCGCGACCGAATGCGTAGAGTGAGAAAGGTTGACAATTAGAATGAAAGGAAACGAGTGTTTGGAAGAATATATGACGGGGAAAATGCGAGCTCGGGGCAAAAAGTATTGGATGGTGAAGACAGAAAGGTTTGGTTGTGAACGTAGAAAGAGTGTTAAAGTTGCTAAGTTGTAAAGTCGTTTAAGTTGTTTTGTTAAATATTTTTAAATATACTATTATTAAGTTTTAATCGCTTCACTTTTATTTTTCACACCTGAATTCCATCTTCCGTTCTACATTTTATAGAACATTTCCTATAGTAATTAGGATATAATAAATATATGTAGGATTCTTCCACGGAATAACCGTTGGAGATACATTACATTTGTCCGTAAAATAGCCGTTACCAAGGTGACACGTGTCGGTACATTTACAGTATATTTACAATAATAATTGCGTGTCGATAGTCAATTGTTTTGGTAAACTTGTTGCGACCTACATATATATTTAAAACGGTTTAATAGTAACAATTTAACAGACTTTTCAACTTAGTAACTACGACGTTCTTACTTCCTTCAGAATCATACTCTTTCTGCTTTCACAATCAAACTCTTTCTGCTCGCGTTCATATTCACCCACAATTCCTTAATTGCGACGTTTTTCTTAACTGCCCATCCTTCGCGTCTTAGAAACACTCGAGTCCAAAGATTCTACGATCACATAGCTATCGCTCAACTCAACCACTTTTCATATTTTCCTAAACTCGCATCCACTCGATCGAATTCCTAAATTTATTCCGGACGCACGGGGGAAAGGGTACGCATGGTCTTCCGTCCCCTCGACCTTTTTCCAATGACCGATAATTATTAATAATTATTAATAATCATTACGGACGCGCCAGCTCAGCGCGGAGATAATACTTTCGCGTTATGCATGCTCGTGCACGCGCTATGGTACCCGGTGGTTCACTTTCAACGGATAAGGCTGCGCCAGCAATTCTCAACTTTGTGTTTCGGTTGTCGAATATATTCGAGATCATTTCTCATGGTCGCTTAACACGTTGCCGCACACACTTTTAGATTGACGACCGTGCTTAGAAACATTTTCTTTCCCAATTGTTTTGAGACGACTATGCGCACTTATACACTCACAGTAATATCGAAACAAAACTTTTTACCAGTTTATGAAAAAATAAAAAGTTAATAACTTAAGTATCTCAGTATAGAATGGTTTGCAATGTGCAAAAATTATATCGAACCGATACTACATCGCTTTATCGATCATTCGAGAAGAAAAAATGAACGAACGTCCTATATTTCTAATTTATTTATCTGTTTATTCACAAGTGTCACTCCCCTTGGATACAAATAACACAAAGACATAAGTATAGAGACAAAAATAAAAAGTTTTAAACATATGTATAGAATCTTCTACTAATTTTCCAAGCGACACCGCCACGGTTTGTCGATGAAAAATTCAGCCTGCTCTATTTCATCACCATGATACACGTTCGTCTGGTATTTTTCTAAATTCTTCGGCTGCGTCGCGTGGGATTTTGATTTCCCTTCGTCGTGCAGGCGCAGAAGATTAACGAGAACTCTCGAGCGGCCGGGTTAATAGCTTTGATATTTATCCAACGAGCAAGTTAAGAGCCCCCTCATACTTTAGTATGCACTTTAACCGATAAAAAGTTTGTGCACCACTGCGCTAGATCGCGCCCGCACGCGTACTCGTACACATGCACCAGCTATTATTAGCAGACCACCTGTGCGACCTGAGGCAATTGCTCTCGTACAGTCGGCTGCATACGTAGCCAGACCCGAGGGTCTGTATCGAGTCGCAGCAGGAAGCATCCGCCGAGCCGGCTGCCCGCCACGGAAACGTATTCGAGATTGCTCCTTTACGACGATTATGCTTCGCGACTCTTTAACCGTTTGACTGCTGACGGATTTTTTCGGACATATGTACTGAACTTGTGGCACTAATTACGCGTGTAGGGGAAAAAATGGAAAATACTTTTCATACAATAAACATTACATTACATTACATTACATTGCAACAACAAGAATTTTAAAAAATACCATTTATTTAGTTAAATTTGTTTTAATTCATTTTGTGGATAAAATTGGTAAAAAGCACGGGAAAATTTAGCGTATCCGTGTGTTATTAAGAAAGAGAAAAATAGAACTCGTGTAATGCTGATCTTCCTACTTATCACTTCCTACTTCCTATTAATTCTAATACATATCAAAATCTCCGAATTCGTCCTTTCATATGAAAATGGACTCCACGTTAATTCCTACAATTTTTATTAACCTTGTTCGCGTGCAAGGTTCGAGAATAGAACAGCTTCAAGGAAATTCTCTCACTTCCAAACTTTCAAACTTCAAACCTCCAAACTTAACCCGATCGTTCGTCATTACGCGTTTACCACGTGAAAGATCAGTCGTTTCGCTTTGTTCGTCGAAGAAAATTGATCGCAGGTCGACGCAATCGTGTCGAACGAGCGCCGAAGGCGACCAGGGCATCGATCGACGTTGAAGCGTCCGTTTCACGCGATTCGATGCAAATTCGAACGTGAATCCACGCGCGGGAGGGCGAGCCAATGTATTCGTCCACGTTCCCCGCGGCGCGTTGCTAGCGACAGGAATGGCGATAGAGCGACGAGTAATTAGGCTAATCAATCGAATCGCATGGGCCTCGTACACGTGTACGCCACTGATACGTTAACTACGCGACGTGGATTCATGACCATCACCGTGGACTTCAAAGGGTCCTACCAACACCACGTTGGATAGCAGCCGACGGAGCAGTTGAAATCGTTTGAACGACTCTATAGACGCGAGAAAGTGGCCGATGATTTGTTATTTTCACTTGCAAACGGGAACGGTTGTTTCGTTGCCAGATAAGGCTTCTTTGATGTTACGAAGTCGTGCACCCTTGGTCGCTGGTTAATGATTCCCATGCGATGGAGATCGAATCTTTCCGCTGCTACTTCTCTTTCGTTTCTATGGAACGCGTACCAAGTTTCTAGCGCGAGGAAGTTGCAGTTAATAAACCTTCGAAAGCCTATTAATCACTGTCCGCGGTAATGAGTAATCGTTGCGCGGCGGAACTCCCATGGAACTTCCATGGCGATTAACCTATATAGGAAATTTCTTAGTTTTTATTTAGTAGAGAGATGATAGGGCCCAGGCGAGAGTAGAATAAAGCGAAATTCTTAGATAATAATATATTTATATTTAAAATACTTTAATAGTAATAACTTAATAGCGTGTAAACAACTTTTCAACTTAGCAACTCAGAATCATATTTTGCGCACGACAGAAAGAGTGTGATTGTGAGAGAAGCAAGAACGTCAAAGTCGTTAAGTCGAAAAGTTGTTTATACTATTAAAGTTCTTGCTAATAAACTATTTAAAATAAAATAATATCTAAGAACTTCACTTAGTTTCACCTACATCTGAACCCTACTACCACCTCACCAAATAAAAATAAAATTCCTATATCATCGTAGAAACAGGACTGAAAGATCGCTTGTCCGCTTCAATTAACGGAATAAAGTAAATGCAGGAATAAACGTGGTGTATTAGGACACGCGAGGAATAGAGAGGACGGAAAAATGCTTCTCGCGTAGCAGCAACGATGATAACGATAGAACTCGAAGAATTATCGGATGCAGGGAAGGGTTGCATGCCCAACGACCCACGAATATAGAGACGCTATTCATAGCACGATCTTCAAATTTAATTATAGCGCGTCTAGTAATTAGAGAGATATGGGAGGCACACGTGAAAATCGAGCCCCGTGTATCGTTTTCCACGTGAAATATGCCGGAGATGGGCGTGATCGGAGCATAGTCACGAACTTCAAAGGACGCCGCAGCCGGGCAAATCGGTTGTTTGCCGAAAACGATAGGCACACACAGCCACCCCTGGCCGAGGCGAGGGTGGAATGCCCGTCGCGTTGCAACGGCAAACGTAATTTCGCTAATATACGGCTAAATCATGGTGTTAACCGCCGCGGTGTGCATTCGAAGCGAGCGACGAAAGTTCGTGCCGGAACGCAAACAGATTCGCTTTCGTCGTTTCGACGACGGCGTTGAATTTTAATTGCGAAACGTGCCGAAACGATGGAATTCGGTATTGTATCGAGAATTTCATTGCGAAATTCCAAAATCACGAATCGACGCAGAAAGAGATCACAAAAATTGGATTGAACCGAGGTTTTTCCAAACGCAGGGCATGATCTAAGTCCACGTGAAGATCGCAAAGCGTTGATCTTATAATTTCAACGGATGCATGTTATAGATTTATAAACAAACATTATACAGAAACATAGAACGGTAGATTCGAAGTCTTCAACAATTCTCGATTCCCTCGATTCCGGAAGCACAGAGTTCGATACCAAACGTTTCAAGGTCCTTCGTAGAAATTCGCAGAACGCGTTCCATTTCCCTCGCGCCCTTCGTGCAAATAATTCTCCGCTACCCCTCTATTTGCCCACACGAACACACGAACCCGCCCCAACGAAGAGACAAAGAAATCTCTCGTTAACGCGAAACCGTGCCGTTGCAGCCCGATTAAAATCCAACGAACAATACCGACAACGTCGGCAGCGAATCTTTTAAGAGTAAAATCAGAGCGACGTTTGAACACCGGAAACAATTCGAAGGCGACGTTAAAACCTTGTGGCATTGTTAACCCATGCACTGCTGACTACGAGATATCTCGTAGTGTGTGCTACAACTTAGATTGCTTACAAATGGCCATTTAAGTTAGAAATTTTATTCAACGATGAGATATCTCATAGCGTTTCTTTTCATTTTCAAATTACAGTAAATGCCATTTCAGTACTGTATCTGTAACTTTTAATATTATTAGATTTTGTTAAATTCCGTGTCTTCTTTAAAATAAAATCTTGGCACCCAGGGCAAGACACTCTAAATTTGCCTGGCAGTGAATGGGTTAAACGCGGCACGCACGCGATTATCACCGTCTGGCCTGATTATCGGGTACGCCTTTCGTTTGCAAAATACCCACCGACCGGACGATAATGGGACAAAGATAACCGGAGCAAGTGTCGTCGACGGGAGATAACATTTCTCCGGTACAACTGCCACTCGCGAGTTAACGTGTTAACTCTTTGGGGGTTAGATGGGTTAAAACTGGTCCCACGTTTTGCTAAGCTTTTTATGCACGATGGGATACATTTTAACCCTCATGGCTTCAAGCATACCTCTCAAGTGCCACCGATATAATTAATAATATAAATTATTTCTAAAATGAATAAAGATTGTTTCGAATGACTTTACTATTATTATTTACACGTCATTGTACCACTTAAAGTCTAACACGCAAGAACTTGCAAGTCAAAATATGACCAGAATAAGAAGTAGGAGTGTTAAAGGTTAACCAACCTTGAAAAGTTGAAATTACCCAATCAAACAGTTGAATATTTTAGTCGCTGAAACAAATGTTCTTCTGCATCTCTTGTGTCAAAAAAATTCTGTGCAGCTTGGGTTTCTATTCTCTTTAAAATCGTGTGCCTCAAAAAGTCGATCCAAAGAAAAGATTCCATTTTTACCCCTTCGATACCTTTACTCGGCACCCCATCTAAAAAATTGTTTTCCATTCCAGAAGGAGCAGCATAAATAAGCATGCGGGTGGCGCGAAATCATTTCCAATTAGCGACAGCGATTCTTCGATTAATTAAAATTCACCGCCAAGGGCGCGCGCGCACGTGGCAGACTTTTCCCAGGGACCGCATTTGTGCCCCGTTAATTAATGCTCGGCGCACACGGCTACAATAGCGAGGGTTGATCACGACTTATTACAAATCCCTAATTAATGGGGGAACTATGGGGCAGGTCGATGATCCGCCGTTTAATCGGTGAAACTACTTTCCCGGCCGCGATAAGATCAAAGTCAATGGAACATCAAAGAAAGGGCGCCGCTTCCGTTGCGACGCCCTCAGCCGTGAGATTCCGGGCGATTTTGTTCGTTCCACCGGGAATCCCAAGGAATATGAAGACGCGTTTCACCGATTTTTCAGCCCCTGTGCTCTCGCTACAGGCAAATACTGTGCGACAGGAGAGAAAGAAGTACACCCTTTAAAGACACGCTGCGCGTTTATGTACTCGAGTTGGGCTCTTTAAACCAGTTTTCCGATCTTTTTCTGAATCTCGTTCCACTTTCGTAACAGGCCAAGTGATTATCAGTAAAACGCTTGGGAGTGTTCTGAATTTGGTAAGCCTTTAACCCTTTGTACGCGAGAGAGGTGACTGTCGTTAATCGAATAACGCAGCTTTCACGAATTTTCAAACTCAAACAGTCATATTTCAAATATTCAGTATTATGTATTCGAATTAACCCTTTGCACTCGAAAGGTGACTGTTGATCGTCTAATGATACAAATTTCGAAGGTTTTTGGTTAATATAATATTATATTATATTATTTACTTATTTATTTGACAGATAAACACCCTTTTTAAAGAAATAATACAGTAAAACTAAAAGGAGCAGAATTACATTAATTACAAACTTGTACAGTTGGATACACTGTCCTACATCACAAGAATGCAAAAGGAGACTGCGAAGTACTGCAGTGCTTATAACTGAAGATTTATAGTCTCTAACAATCTGATTGTCTCAGTTTTAAAACTGTCTGACGATAAATTGAAAAATAATTATATACTTCGTAATAAAATTCCTCGGAAAATAATAACGACCTCCCGAAAGAAACACTTTGCGACCCCTTTAGAGAGGCGGAAACTTGGGCCGCAAGTAGAGGTTGGATTATTTGAAAACGATCTTCTCGTTCAAAGGTAATCCTTTAGGCTGGCCGGGAAACAATTCGCGATTGTTTTTCGTTTCGGCTGTTAATTAACCTTGCTGCGCTTAACGGGACAAAGGCGACGTCTTCGCGGCACAATGTCGTCGCGGAAATACATCGTTAGGGGGGTATTAAAGAAAACCAACGGACGAGAGTGGCTCGACCACGCTAATTGCAATAACAATAGGCCGCTTTGAAACTTTCTCCACGGTCGACCGTGTTCTGAACCTTGAGGGGCTTCTAATTAACGGAGTACACGTACCGTTCGCGCAACCTTCTCATTCATAAATTCGTTCGCCATTCATCGGGAACTGGTGTACACTTACAGGGGGGAGTTGGAGGGGAGGGATCTCGAACGTTTGCTCGTTTGCCAATATTTCTTCGACGTGAATGAGCACGATCGTGAATGGAACAGAACGGTGAACTTGATGGTCGTGCATAGATATTGGCTAATTTGCCTCTAAAAATAGCCAACGACCGTACAGCGTCTTCGTTAACATTCAACGGAACGCTGAGGAAACTGGTGACGAAGTGAAAACAAACTGATTGATATAGGGAACCATAACTGGGTTAACAATGATTTTTCTTTCTTTTGTTCAAATAAAATACGTCGTATGTACCGTAACAGAGATTTGGTTCGACGTGTATACGCGTCAAACGCGTTTAACACTGGTTAAGGAATCATCGTTTAACTTTTGTCAACAAACTTAAACGAACTAAAGTTACTGAAACTTCGTCAATAAAATTATTAAAATTTCCAAAAAAAAAAATACTACTTTTAAAGATGATACAGTTTTGCAACCTTTAAACTCAATGTATTTTCACGCAGCGACAAATTTTGGATCTTTTCGTGAATAAAAATCATGCTCCAACGAATAACCACGCCAACGAATTACTCTGAAACGTATTAAGCGGACAAAGAATTTTCATTTCCACCCAAAAGGGCGAGGCGAAGCGTTTCATTACCGCGCCCCGATACTCGGGGACCGTTCGTGAAATTACAGGCAGATTTAAACGGGGACGACGATAATTCCGTACTACAATATCCCCCGTGTCGAGGACCTTCGACGTCGAAACAGACAGCTGCACTTGGCCGCAGGACTTTGACACGGGGATGCAATCGCATCGACAGCGATTATTGCTCCCGTCGTTCAAGCCACGCTTCCTCTATGGAGGACACAATGCGAGGGTGTCCATCATGAAGAAAACTCGCCAAAATTTCGGCAGGGTCGAACACTCACCCCCGCCCCCCTGTTTCAATCCATCCCGGTGGATTGTTGACCTATTCTGTTCGATCTGGCTTTGACCAGCGTGTGGGAAACAAAGGAACCCACATGTTTCACGCCAATTCTGTGTGTAATGTTTAGAAAACAAAATATTCCTCCGAGGTGAAATTAGAAAAAAGAAAAACATTCCAATAGATAAATAACGTTATTTATATTTTAATCCTTTGAGTGGTAAACACTCCCGGCCGAAGTGTTCCGCGCGAATGGCGCAATTGTGTTGCTCTAAATGGAAAATCGGAAAAATTGGCAAACGCATATATGCGTCCATAATTCACGCGAGTAACTTTCGCCAGAGACGCATATACGCGCCCATAACAGTCAAGGAGTTAATTATGTTTGGTAAATTCAAGCATAGTCGGTCTTTACCCCTTGACTACGGCAGACTTTGATATGTACTGGTCGTACCATACGGCAGGGATTGAGTTACGATGTGCGCCGAGAACGGTGAATTTTTGGTGTCAGAAAGCCAAACTGTGTGAAGCGCCTATAGGCGCTTTCAGTGTCAGAAAGTCAAACTGTGTCGAGCGCCTATAGACGCTCTCAGTATCACAAACGCAAAATTTCTAAGCGCCTACAGGCGCCCACAGTAGTCAAGGGGTTAAA